>JAPQRN010000015.1:4822876-4838461 GCA_037367275.1 Coranthus polyacanthus
ACAGTAGCGCGGTGGACTCGTACTGTCCTCCGTCTTCTGTTTCAAATGGCTGTTGTCAGCAGACGCACTGCGTTGGATCCAGGCCAGGTCATTTCGCTCCAGAGTATTTCATAGCAGCGAGGTCATTCGGCTTCACCCGACAGCTTAGCAGCCTCAGTTATCACAAAGTCACTACTGTTGTTTATAAGGCTTTTAAATACTAATCTAAAACCATAACCTTACAAGTAACAGAGCTCTATCTAGTGCTCGCTGACTTTCCGCTACAAGCTGGAAGATGTTTTCACCGCTAGCTTCCACTGCTAACACGATTATGTGCCTTATGAAAAGCTGAAACATGACACTGGCTTACTCTGGACATATTCCAAGTGAAATTCTTACCTCAGTGAAGAACACCTGGGTTCTAACAAAGGTAAAAGATGACTTTATCTATTTGGACTGCATTTTTCTTCTTATTTGAAATATAGCCTACGTCTTTTATTAATGTTCACCAGGAAACTCGGCTCCCACGAGACTCTGACAGCACCTGTGTCTAACACGTGTGATATTGCCTCGTGGGCCAAAAACGCAGGCACGCAACATTTTAATATTCTTTAAACAGGCAGATGTTTTCTAATATAGCACCAATCAATCATGTATTTAACGTATAGCTGAAGGTACAGTAGTAAAACACACTAAACCACGGGTTAAAAAGAGAAACAAACTTGTGCTTGACTTGTATAATGTATCTATTTTAATTTTTTTTAATCTAACAAACCTTTTAAACAGGCTAGTAAAGCTGAAAAGTTGTAAAAACACACATTTCATTCATTTGACAGCATTTTCACTGCTGGTAATCGACACTGTGCGCTCAGGTTAGAGCCCGGTTCTGATTTCAGAAGGAAAATGTTGTTGAATTTACAGCATTAAAAAGCAAAATGGCCTCTCGCCTCGGCACGGCAGACTCAGGTCACGTAGAGCAATGCGCATTGATTTGACTGAGAGACGGAAGGGGGTGCAAATTCAAAAACAAGAGAATCAATCAAAACAACACTCAAAATTTTAACGCATACTTCCAAAATGAGTGGAGCCTGTCTAGACCTAGAGAAGCATCATAGTAAGCATCCTCTATCTATGGTGTCGCCCAAAACGTTCTTCTTTACTGAACCGCCTTTCGTGGGAAATCTGCCAAAAGAAGGTGAAAACACGTAAAGCAACCGCATGAATTTTACCAAAAAGAATATATTCCGATGTGGCCCCTTTACAATCACCAGTCAGTCATGATCTGTAGCCGCTTAATCCCCTGGAGGGTCGCGGGGGGGCTGGAGTCGATCCCAGCCGACGTTGGGCGAAGGCGGGGTTCACCCTGGACACGTCGCCAGTTCATCGCAGGGCAACCCGGAGAGAACCCAGACACGGGGAGAACATGCAAACTCCACACGGAGAGGCCCCAGCCGGCCGGTGTGGGATTCGAACCCAGGACCTCCTTGCTGTGAGGCGACAGTGCTACAAACTGCACCACCGTGATTGAGTATCTTCATTAATAAATGTACAATTACATATGTTTCTCAGTGCCTGTAACAGATATCACAGTTATGATAATTACCAAAATAATAATATTTTGTTATAATATTGTTATAATATTACATAATATAATATTACATGTAATTAGATCCTCCTAAGTCCCCCTAAATCTTACACACTGGACCTTTAATCCATTTATGTTTACGTCGTAGATTCTGTCAACACTATGTGCAAGTGTTCGGTATCTCCAACAGATCCCCCCCCCCCGGCAGCAGATAATACAGTCTTCCATTAGTTTGTCAGAAACCTATGCACCATCAGTCAGACTTCATCAGCAAATGAAAAAAATTCCCAATCTTGCAGCTGAAGCACTTATCATAACATAGATGGACTGCCTGCCAGTCTGTCTTCTCGACTGATGAATAATTCCATATAAACATTTCAATTTCAATAATGAATTCAGTCTCATCCCAGTTACATCGTTGAACTGAATTTTAGTTATATTTCTATTACAGCTGGGACTGTTAGGATGATACATCCACTGAAAATTCATAAAAATGCCGGTATCACGGCGGCTGTGTGAGTTCATCACGACAAGTGAGCTGGTGTATAAACATAATATTCAAATATGATAGCTGTTACATTTAGTACCAACACCTACAGTGTGAGCTCCTGGAAATTACAAAACAAAAACCTCTTCAGATCTTACAGCTGTGACAGGAATCCAAATGCATTAGCTGTTTGAGATGATGATAAAAGTCTGTTTGTAGTGTGTGATGAAAGTAATCCAAGGCATACAAGTCAATCTAGAACCAAAAATTTAAGATACACCAGGAGCTCCGTGCTAACAGAAATCTCCCACTGGAAAACACTCATTTAGATCTCCCGCAGTTACCTTTTTGATACAAAAACAAATCCGAGAGTCACAATCAAAACGCCGAAGAGCAAGAGAGAGGGACCGAGGCAGGACACCCAGGACACCTAACATAAACACAGTCTAAGCGCCACAAATTGGCTGTCCCCGACCAGCAGCCCTGTGTTTTATGTCTTGTTTATCCCCTCTCGCTGCAGAACACAAACAGCACTCTGTCATTTGTGCCGCCTTCCTGAATAGGAGCACGTCTTCAGCAAAGTCAAAGACGCGTGGGCACGGCCGCCATCACACCGCTGGTTTGTAAATCGCAGAGGGTGTCTGGGCGTCACGCCAGCCGGGGCAGGCTGTTGAAGCAGCAGGGGGCATCCGGGGTGGCTGGGGCCGACTGCTGAGGGAGCTGCAGGACATTCTGAACACTTTGTCCCCAGAGAAGTGAAGCTTAGAGAAGTGACCACAAGAGAAAAGAAATCACACTCTGACTGCTGTCCAGCATGGGGCATACTCTCGGGTGAATTGTTTAAGAGTCTCTACAGAGTCTACATTCAGTGTAGGATAATCTTACAGACATTAAGAAAATAGTTTCCAACAATATTATTTCGAGGGATTTTAAAGTAGATTCCTCAAAAGCTCATGAATGAAGAAAGACTATATTTTTAATGCAACATCTGTACTCACTGATTAAAGCTGCAAGAGGCTGAAATCAGGGAATAAATCACCATGATTTGAAAATACACACCTGTGATGCCATTCCTTGCCACTATGGAAAAGTGAAGCCAAAATCTCACAGTTATGGGAGCTGCCATGTTGCTTCTGTGACGAACCGGCGAGTAGGTAATTGGAATTTTTGCCCAGGGATGTAATAAAAGTATTCAGCGCTGAACATTTAATATCCAACACATGAAGCAAAAGAGAATGGCTCAGATGTTTTTCAACCTGTGACATTTTATCTCCTCAGAACAAATCCATGTAGTCAGCTTTTTCAGCCGAACGTGCCGTGACCCCTGCCTCAACCTGCTGCAGAGGAACCAGGTTAAATGTCAACATCCATGCGTATCGCAATCGCTAAGCACTAGATCCATTTATTCCTGCAGGTCAACAACAGAGGCCCTTTTCCACACTTGAAGTGATACATCTGCATGTAATAACAGGCTCTGAGTTGTGCCAGCTTCGTGTCCGAGCCCTGGCCCTACATTAAAGTCTTTAAAAGAAAATAAAAAAACTCCTGTACGCATGCAACTCTTTGAGAGAGCTGTTAGAAGAGTGTTTCTTATCTGTTGCCTTCTCACTGCTCCCAGAGGGCGTCATAACTCACCGGAGCTAAGATGAGAAGCGAATCCAAGACGCTGCAGAAAATGAGACAGCAGCATGTGTTTGAACAACACGCACACCTGCCTGTCTGACCTTGGTAATTGCAAGTGTTGTCGCAATGCTGTGACGAAACTATTCATCTGGAGCCATTCATCAGTCCAGGTGCTTGTGAGCAGACCAGACCGCTTTGGTGTCGGTGAAGGAGGTAAAGAAAGACTTTCAGGTTAAATGCAAATTGGACTTTGGTGCTTCTCAGAGGGGGCAAAGAAATAAGGTCAGATGTCTGAATATACTACGTTATGTGACAGACTGCAAGGACATTGAATTAAAAAAAAATACCGTTATTGACTCCAGTACTGGAAATCCTGATTAAAAGGCTGTCCTCACCGTCGCAATAGCTTTCAGAAAAAGACCGTGAGACATTTTAAAGCTCCACTAATAAATCTTGCATGTTAACGACAATCGGCTACTTTTACTGTGAAGTGGGGTCTCTGCAGCCTCGCAAAGGTTTTATTTGCCAGCGGTGAAGAGAGCGGAACAGTGAGCATCTTAAGACTAAATTAGATCTACAAAGGCTTTTAGTCATTTACCATTCAAAGGCAACAGCGACTTCCAGGACTGAAAATAAAGCCAAACCAGAAGTGCCAACACCTGCAGTTCCTCAAATGGCCACTTGAGGCTGGCTCATGTCAATCCCCATAGACCCCACTGTTTAAATTAGCTTAAAGTTATACCACCTATACCAGCAGTAATAAAGATTCAGTATAGGAGATTTTGCACCGTGTTTTGTGTTGCAGCTGGTCTCGTTTTGACGTTAGCTGATGCAGAAGCTAATGGTAGCACAAAACAAATCAGCACGTGTCTTCCGTGTTGTACCTTTAATTAGCAGTTGGTTGGTGTTTTCAGTAAGTTATGGATAGTGCTTAACACATTTAACCCTTTACTAGCCCCATCCTCTTATATAGAAACACTTCTGCCTCAAGACAACAAGATGGCAGTGACCAGAATGCCAAAACCATCCACAAACCAACAGATGACGACGCCGTTTCTTTTACGATATCATTTCTGATAACAAGTAACAGCTGATTCCGCTATCGTGAACATAATAACTAACAGAAGAATCCTCCCTAATCCTTTGTGTTAAACTAACAAATGTAAAAACATTGTCACGGCCCGGTTTTTACAACTGATTTGTAAGATTAAGAAGTGACGGCGCAAAGAAACAGTCACTTCTTCCAACAATAATGTAGTTTGACAGTTAAAGATAAAACTAATTTAACATGAAATTAGTAAGGTGTTCCTCACACTCTATCCAGATGGTTATTGTTAGCACTGATATACAGTATATGTCATTTTGAGAAACACTGTAGGCTCAAGAGACTGCTATTGAGAGCTCAGCCACAGTTTAAAAAGGGCTTGACAAAAGTGGTGGGTGATGAATGGGGCTGCTGGCCAAGACTAGCAAGAGCAATCTGCTGTGAGCGGGGGCAGACATTTACTCTGCCATCAAACATCCAGCAGTTGATTTACATAGCGTCTAGAAAGCGCTCCACTTCCTTCCGCTGTGGTCCTCGGGCATTTTGCAAAAGCAAATACGAAAGAGGGGGCTCACACATTTCCAATGAGGTTAGTGGAAGGTGTGGAAAAATGACACGGTAATGTTACCTCCTGTGTTTGGATGAATACACAAAGGAATGCGTTTATGTCTGGAGCTCATTCTTCATGTGTCTTCTAAGGCTTATACACTGGTGTTAGCACAGTTTGGCTGCTTTGAGGTCCTTTGCACCGCCATCAACAGGGAGCAGAGAGTCAGGCCCCACAGAGCAAAGAGTGTTTGCGGGTGGCGGGTGGGGGCAACAGGTGTAGAGGTCACTGAAGAGGTAGAAGGGCTTTTTCACTCCGTGGACGCGCTTTAGTGCTCACACACATACTACGCACTGTAGCAGCCCGACAGAGGCTCTTTTCAGCTGCAGTTCTGCTGCTGTTATTGGCGAGTGGGAGAATAAAGGGACAGGGGAGGGAAAGTCTGGCCGAGTGTAAAAACTCAAGCAGAGACCAAGATCTTCAAAAGGAGCTCTAACGGACCCAGAGATCCAGGTGGGGGACATGAAAGAGGGACAGATACTGCGGTGAAGCTTTGAGATGAGGTTATTTGAAAGCGTGTGCAATAAGAAGGAGGCATAAATGTCCAAGTGCCCATTAAAAAGTGTATTCTGTATACAACCTGGGAATAAGGGTTGTTTCTGTAAAATCTAGTTTATTTATGTGGTTATTAATTAGAAATGGAGGAGGCTGAGGCGTGTTATAAAAGTGTAACTGGAGACAGAACAATAAAGGAGGACTGGTTTATGGCGAGGTTTTATTTTATGTTTTTTCATAGACTTTTTTTTATTTTTGCACTACAAAAGACTTGTGAAAAGGCCTTCTTGTCAAAGGGCCAAGTGTTTTTGTAGAAGTCAAAAAGAAACAGCGGATATGAGATGCTTGCTGAGCTGCAGCGCTAGAGAAACTAATATGTGGAGTAGGACTGGGCAACGTGTCCCGTATACTTTATGTATCACAGAGTGTTCTGTGTGGAATGTTGTAAATGTCTATATCACAAATAATAAAGTACAACCAGTTGTTCTTCCTCTTTCCTTCAGCCAGAGTAAGAGTTCCAGAGTAAATATGGTATTTTACAGATTATATTTCGTGACATCTAGCTGTGAAGTGAATACGCACCCACCCCAACCCGCCACTTCAGTGGCCGCAAAAAGTGAGGAATTCCCTCGTTACGATAGTATTCGTTTGGTCCGTTCTGGTTCTTTTTTGTTAAGGGGATATTAACTTTGTTCCAAACTCAAACATAGTAGGTGATTTTTTCTTTCCATTCCTGCAATTAGATCTTCCTAAATCCTCTAACTTAATCTTACTTTTCATGTACAAGAGTCTGGTTAAGTCCACTTTAATATACAAGAGTTTGTGTAACATGTTTTACTGACACTGTCTTATATATCTTACTTGGCTTATGACTGAAAATGTAACCTACTTCAGAAAACAATATCCAGATATATATCGTATTATCACCGTTGAGGGAAAATATATCGAAACATTATTTTTTTGCCTATATTTCCCAGCCCTAAAAGTGTAAAAAAAAGGCACTTTTTTGGTTCATTTATGATTAACCGTTCACCTCAAGAAGACCCCAATAAAAATCGAATCAAATTATCATATTGAATTGCATATTCTTTTGAATCATTTCGCTTTGACTCGCATTGTGTTGAATCAAACTGTGATCGATCAAATGGAATCGCACTGAAGGGAATCAGCCTCAGCGATGGAAATTAACATCCATAAGCAAGTACAGATGTAACGTTGTCCAAACAATGACAAAATTGATGTTTCTAAGGTTTCTCCAGTGCTTTCAATCACTCAGACCCTGCCGGTCAAATTTTCAGATGCAGTGTTTCTTGTTTGGGGGGGGGGGCAGTAGAATAAGGTGCATGGTTGGCTGCTTATCTGTATCGTGCAGACGTTTGGCCTCCGGCCTTCCATCACTTCACTTCTTGTTAACTGAATACCCAGCAACCAGTGCAGTACGAGACCCCCGACGAGCCTCTCTAACCAAGCGACCTGCAAAAGGCCACCGCGTTTGATGTTTGAGAATAAGAGGCCAATGGGAGACGGGGGACGCTGAGACAAATGTTTCTCCATTAATCAGCCGCACAGCGAGGACTGTTTTTAAGGAGACACACAGGTGAATCTCATTTGCTTCTCAGCATAATCAAACAATTCAGTTTACTCCAGCTTTTCATCCACCGAGTCAAAAAAGTAATACATTTTTGTATACTAAATAATTCCTGTGATTGTGATTAAACTTCTCCCCGTTCTTGTGCGAGTGGTTTGGGGGCCGTCATGCTTCTTAACGCCTTGTTGGTGACGAGGAGGCCCTGAGAGTCGACCGTCTCTGTTTCTGCTAGGACATTAATCATTGTCACACTCGGTCTGAAACAGACCCTCCTGCCCCCGGCGAGAGCCACTTCTATCGTCATAGTAACCAAAGCCAACTGTGAACCAAACTCAGCGGTGCTGTAGAGGTAGTGGGGCACAAAAAAATGTGTTTACGACTGAGCGTTCAATGCTTGAGGGAGTAAAACTGACATGCATCATACTTTTTGTTCCACTTTTTTTAGACAGAGCAACAACTGCAGCTTATCCCTGTGTCGAACATCAGGAAGGGTCACATTCTCAAGGGTCTACACTCCAAATGTTTGCTGTTCTGCCTAATTGAGAGACATGTGGTTGTATATGTTCTCCATGTTCAGCACCAGTTAACTAATGAGCTCTTGATTAAGGCTCCTCTTGCAGCACCATCCCCCTGCAAGCCTCAGCTCCAGAAATGAGACCAAGACTCATGCAGCATGAATCACAAATCAGCCACTTTGGTGGAAAAAAAAAACTCCAGTCTGTCTGTTGGCTTAAGACCAAGAGATTTTCTGGCAAGAGCCAAACAAAAAGGTCAAAAGATGCAGCAGAATAATTTCTTCTGAATGTCTGGCAGGTTAAGCTGGAGTATAGCTAGGTGCTCATTGTTACCCAGGTCAAATAGGAAAAGCTATCTAAGGCAGACGATGAATAATAGCCAGTCTGTTTCACAGTGAGAATGCTGAGTTGTTTTGGTATCTGAGATGTGAAATAGGCCTGTAGCTGCCGCACAAAAGACTTGCTCGCCTTTGTCACTTATTCATCAATTCAGACGCATGCATAGGTGTTCGTACACTGAAGGGTGATTTTCTGCAGAAAATTGACCAGAGGCTGTGAAAAGCAGATTGTGACATGGAGAAATTGTCAGCATCATTATTTTGAATTGAGAAAAATAAAAGGGATGGTACGAAGGACATGTGAAGGATGGAATTATCACCTCAGTTTGATGGTGTTTTTGTCACATGTCAGATATCAGGTTGGTAGCTGAGAGGAAAGGTGCTTTTATCTGCCATGCAGGCTTTGTGTCGAAAGGCCAGAGCTGGTTATCCTGCACACTGAGACACACTAGATCCTACCAGGGGAGGATGAACTTGTCACTGAAGGTGAAATAAGAAATAAACAGAAGCGTCTATCTATGTACCACCGCACCTTTGACGTCGCGGCTCCTGCTCCTGTCAGTGGACCTGCTCGTGTTGTGTTTCCCACACTTTTAAAGACTACTGTATTTGTGAGGCTCGGCGGTTAAAGCCGCAACACAACCGAGTCAGTCGTTGGCTTAGAAAGTGAGTTAGGTAAGACACAAAAAAACCACCAGCACAAAACAAACTCCAACACATTAGCACAAAAGCATGTGTGAATTTTCCATTTAGAAACTTTGGGGATTGAAGATTGCGCCGATTATTAACATTTCTCTGGAAATTGCCTGTAATTGTGAGGTTCTCGAAGTAATGTTCAATTATGTTAGCGCTCCTCTTCGCTGGTACAGGTGTGTTTGACTCTCGAAAGGCACGTTGTAATTGCCTGATGCCAGAAGCAAGAATATTGTTGTAGCGTCGTTGCCGCTTGGGCGACAGTAACAGTGCACAGATGATTCATTCACTTGGCTGACATGATTTCTTGCATCGTGGAGTTTCTATACAGCTCTTTCACACCAGGTCTGAAAACAGTGAATGGACCTCACTGTCTGTTTACCAGCTCCTCAGTTTCTCTCTCATTAATTTCAGCAGGTCTCTTAGATTCTGTCCATCTCTTTCCACCCAGTAAATCAAAATTCACAGCAAAATCATCCATTTTAAAACTATTTGTTTGGCTCAGTAATACTGATGTAATGCAGGCACAGGTGTGTGTTCACAGAGGATTTCACCACAGTTTAAAACACAGCTCAGGTCATCATAACCAAGAACTGGAACTATCCATTTCAAAAGCAGAAGTTCACAATCAGCTACCACGTCACAGAGACAGAGCTGGGACGAAGCCTTTCAGGAACCAGTAAATGTGAACGAAACCCTGATGGGAACAAGAAGGAGGGAGCTTTTCCTCCTTGGTCGCCCCCTGCTCTCCGATGAAGTTAGCAATTGCATTACACGTCCAGCTCTCATCATATTTAACGCTGCACAATCATTAGGCTCATACTGCAAATCACAGCCTGACATGTGGTTGTCCAATTACATGTGGTTCGGCAATTGAGGGTTGTGGTAACAGCCAAAGCGGGCGACCAGCTGCCTGCTAATGCTAACTGCTGATTTCCTGGCCATTAGTGCAAATACACAGAAGCGAAGTAGACACAGATATGAGCATATGGACGCCAGCGCACGGATATGCAAACAAACAAACACACACACAGCATTGTTGACCGGCAAAGGATACGAGTGCTGGGTTCTCTAATGAGCCAGTTATACAACCTGTCAGAGGCAGTTAATCAAAGTCTGATACTGGAAACAAACCCATGCTAATAAAACCTAAAGTAAATACATCAGGAACTCTGATCTGCTGCAGCTAATAGCCTCAAGGCACTGCTGCAAAGAGAAGCTGAATCCCATCAGCCTGTGGGGAAATAAAAAAAAATCCAAAACACAATAGACATTCGTAAAGCATATTTGAAAGTCACTCTTTTTTTCTGACAGTGTGTAAATACATACTGTAGCTTAGATAAATACCCCAGGAGTCGCCAATGTGCCCTAATCCTGGCCTTGTTTGGAGGGCTTACTGCAAACCTATTACTTCACCGAGCACAGACTCAAGAAAAGGACTTTAGCTCTCACCCTGTGACTCCATTTGGAAGCGATATAACCATTTTAGAGTGTATGCCGAGGTAGAAACGAGCCTTATTCCATTAGGAGGGTCTCTCAAAGCAGCGCACAATGAGGCTTTTTAAAGTAAAATACCTCAAACCCAGAGATCCATGGGAGAATTTTAAAGGGACTGAAAGCAAAGACAAGGGTTTGATGAAGGCATTCATCAACACTTATGTACTATACAAAGTGGTACTTAGACACTAAGTACACATTTGTGCTATTATTTAATATTTTACTTGCGTGAAGTTTGGGAAACTTTGCACAATTACTACAAGTTATTAGAGGTCGAGTGATAATGGATTTGTAACAGTGGCTTAATAATGACAAAGCTGATAGCGATGACATTACCCTGACTTTGTGTATGGAGCTGTAACGAGTACGTCAGCTTAGTAAAGAATGATTTATTCTGGGTCTGGTAGCAGTTTACCATCTGTATGAACTGCTGGGCTCCAGCCACACATCTGTCCATATTACACTCGTGGAAATCACCATGACCTTTATCCTGTCTACTGTGTGCATAAAGTCAAAGGAAACCTGTACAAACGTTGACAAAAACCACATCTTTCATATAGAGAGGTATGACTAGGGCTGGACAATATGGGCAAAAATGTAATCATGATGTTCAGATCAGTTGATATTGATCATTCATGCGATAAATGTCAAATCATTATTACTTTCTTTCATTTAGTTTTTCAGTCCTGAGTGAAAGTTGGTTGGTTGGTGGTTATTTGTGGTTTTAAACTATTCGCAAAAAGACTTAACAAGACAAAAACACTCCTGAAGTCTCTGATTTCAAGCTCATTCTGTTCATTTTCAGTCACATTAGTGCAATCTGAGTTCTTATTCAACAGTATTTTAGATTACATGATAATTTTGTGGTTTTAAAAGACTTCTCCATCGACAGAACATGACAAACACTTACCAAGCAGCGGAACATTTCAGAAATCAAGATCATTCAAAAGATCTGTCCAGTGTTTATGTAGCTGAGGGTTATGAACTGAAAGGTATAAAATAATAACACAGAGGCTGTAGTTTCAACCGAGACGACACGCAATTGCATCTGAAATGCACCACTTCCATTCTTACCCTCAAAGCATTATACATTTAGGTTTTTTTTTTGGTACAGTCGGCCGCTTATGACTCCGCTATCGCTTAATCTGACACTCTGACCGATGCAACTGACAAAAAAGTCACACTTTGTTGATGTTAGAGAAGAATGTAGGTTAGGGCTGAAGGAAAACAACATCTTCTGTTGGTAGAAGACAGGACACGAACCCTGACCGCCTCCTTCATGCAGTAATATAACAACATCTCCTTCGCAACTGACACAGGACAGTCATAATTCACACAACCACAAGAGATCACAGAGGTCAAGGTAAATATGCCGTAAACACACATATCTATGCTACCAGTTTTACAGAGAAGCAGCCTCCACAAAACAACTGCTACGCCGATAAACACTGGAGAGATCAATGAAATTGAAAAGCTGCCGTCTGTCAGAGGTTGTGAGGACTCTGAACATTCATGAGACCTCTCTAATAAACAGACAACCTGAGAGCAGCTCACAGAGCCAGTGGTTCAGAGTGGTATTAAAGCAGCGGAGCAGGGGACAATGTTCCCACCAACCCCACAATGGGCTCAACACCCATCTTCCAACCCAGTCCTCCGGGTCACATCAAGCCTTGAATAAGCCCCCTTCCTAAAGCTTCTGGGGGTTTCAGCCATGCGTCCAGAGCATCAATAGGAATAGTGTTCCTCCCCCCACAATGGTCAAATCAACTGTGGGAGCACTTTCTCCTCCTCTCGCAGCCCTTTTATTCTCGCCCTGCTCAGACCTTGCCGGGGCTGAACGGAGGAGGGACGCGAGAGAAAAGGCACATGCCTTCACGTCCGTTTTCGCACGCATACAAAAGGAGAAAAATCAAATTGCTCAGACATGCACGCATGCGCACACGCACGCATGACGACATGCTTGCACGCAACACACTCAAACACACCTCATTTACTACCAAGACGGTTAGCATTGAGAATGTGGGAAAAAAGAAAACACAGAATAGGTAGAAAGTGTAGCGAAAACAGGCTCAGCTTAAAAACTGTCCTTCAAATGGGACAATAGAGGAAAAACACGGTGCAGGTGACATTTCTCATGAAGACCTTTATGTCTAAACAGTGACTGCAAGTAGTTAATGATGAATTTCAGAAGTGCTTTGAGGAACAAGGTAAAAGCAGGATAGACATATAACAGAAAGGTAATATAACAACAGTAATAACACAGTCAAGATGAAGATAAAAACAAGATAAAAGACACAAAAATGGACCATGCAACATGTCAAAACAAGATAAATTATATTATATAAAAGAATAAAAGCAATTAAAGGGTTAAATATAAGGATGCAACATTACATTTAGAAATTACACATTTTATTGTCAATGAGGTAAAGCATTTCAACCCATCAGCAGCTCCAAGAATTTAAGAAGCTAAAAGCAAAGACTGTTTGACGTCTTTGCTGAAACAAATGACCTAAACTATTTCTTGGATGGATTAATGTAATGTAACAGTTTCTCCACTATAGGTTCTTCTTCTTCTTCTTCTTCTTCTTCTTCTTCTTCTTCTTCTTCTTCATCTCCTCATTCTCCAGTTTGCACAGGTATGTTAATATCAACAGAAGAAAGGGGAGGGCAAACAGTGATGATAAAGTTCCACAGACAAATTGTGCCTGTTGGGTCGCATCAAGCATTAATTAGCAGGGTTTGCAGACAGAGACGCTGCAGCCGTGTTGGATTTCACAGACGACGAGGTTTGTGTGTCGAGGCGGAGACGGAGAAAGAGGCCAGGTTACGCAGACACACACACACACACACACACACACACACACACACACACTGCGAGACGGGCCACGCCAAAGAAAGTGCACTCTGCATTCACAAACAATGAGATCCTTGGAGGCTGAGGGGACCCAGACAGACACTGTGGAATTATTCATTTCCACCCACGCGGGCTCGGGCTGCAGCAGCACCAACGCCACGCTGGCCAGGCTTCTGCTGACGACTCGGGCCCATTATCACCAGCAGGCTTTCTCCATCATCTCCATCAAACCTGCTCCGTCACAGGCCAGTGCAAGACGACGATGTATCGCGATAAATATCCTTACTGTGATGTGCATTTTCCTTTTTCGTTTGGGTTTATTTCGTTTACATTCTCGGGTGAAACGCCGATAAAAAAGTTTCTCTGTTTTGTTTCGCTTAGTTTTACTCGCGCATATTTTGATGTAGAAAAAAATATTTTATCATTTGGGGAATGTTGCTGTTTGTCAAGTGTTTGTCATGTTTTGAGCATAAAGACAAATTTAAAACTGGAATAATCGCCTTGTTACGTCGTTTTTGTGTTGGGGAATAACAAAAGAAATATAAAATAAGCACTGAATGATGAAATGAGAGACTACGGGTGTGTTTTCGTCTTGTCACTGTAGGTCTCTGGTGTCGTTTTTGCATCTCGTCGCGTCTTTTATCTCACTTCCATCTCTTATGTCGTCTTTTTTACGTCGTTTTCATCTCGTTTCATCTTGTTTCGTCTTCTGCAGCGTCTTTTACAAATAATTAAAAACCACAAATAACGGTCTGACTTCTTCAACTATCACTCAGGACCAAAACTTATAAATAATGATTGGACGTTGATGTATTGTGATAATGATTGATATCTGGCTGACGTGAACACTTTTATCATTTTTGGCCGTATCGCTCAGGCCTGCTCTGTCACAGACAAAAGGCTGATCTAAAGTCAAAGGCACATTCTCATCTTGTGGAGGCAAAGAGTACCTGTCAAGCCACAGTTTGTCGCTGACAGTAAAATTGGTAACAGAACCCTCACATCAACCCAAAAAAAGAAAAAAACAGGAACAGGCCTCAGCCCAAATTTGCATTTTCTCTGCTGAAATAGCAGAGGAGTGATTTCATTTCAAATAAAGAGAGGCGTATTCAGGCGCGGGACCTCAATCAGGCTTCGGAGAGTGTGTGAATGGAAAATGGTAACATTTATGTCAGCACAGTGGGACAACATAATCACATTCAGGTGACAAGGCAGTGCAACTTTGTATTCTGGGTATAAAGACCTCAGTGAATATTGAGGCAAGGGCTGCTGCTGCTGCCACCACAACTCGAAGAGCCTGAAGCTGCGATTTGAAATCTGCCATTATATTTACACAGCAGACAGCGACACACATGCCAATGTGGCTGCCCTGGTCTGTACGAGCACATATATAAATATATAGAGGCACTCTGAGGAAGCATCTGTCCTTGTCTCTTCCTTCGCTTCTCCTTGAAACATCGCAACAGAAACACAGTATGTTTTCTGCTCTCTAAGTGGCGGGTAGCTTTGTTTTTTTGCCTCAGTGTGCCCTGACCTAATTACCATGTGAATCCTGCTCAAGAAGACCACTTTAAAAGTCTAAAATGTCCCTGCCTCACTTTCACATACCGGGCTTTGGGAGCAAAATCAAGATGAACGGACGGCAGAGCATATCAGGCTCAGACACTCACTGCTTCACAGCATCGTTTCTGGTTTTTAAAGCATGGAAATGCATCCTGTCGAGTTTGTTTTCAAAAGAAGAACATTACATGAATTACAACAACCTAATGTGTCGTTGTATGTGTCTGCAAACCAGACAAATGGTACCAATTCAAACTTCTACTAGAACATCACAGACCTCATGAGTTAATGTCAAATACATGGTGTTCCTTTGTTACAACCTACACCAGTGATGGTTTTAGGGTGAATTGTAACTATTACATAAAATAAGCAAAAACAGAGGCCGCACCATGTGATATGCCTCAAAAAGAGGTTTACTGAGATAAATGAACGACCACAACTAGGACAGAACGATATGCGCAAAAATCAGTCTGAACAAAACATAGTCTTGGGGAGAAAATGTACTTTCTTACAGAATCTATATGCACGTGTCTGTTTACAGCCTTGATAATATGGGATCAAGGAGGAAGTGAGTAAACACGGAAATGATCACATGACCTATTTCATCCCAGAGGGAGATGGTGGTGTTACGACGCTACCCATGTTACAACCATACCCGGTCTCCGCTACCCACGTTAAAGTGTTTTAACGACTCGTGGCAAAGACTGATTAATGTCAAA
>JAPQRN010000015.1:4846696-4862886 GCA_037367275.1 Coranthus polyacanthus
TTCTATTCTATTCTATTCTATTCTATTCTATTCTATTCTATAAATAGAAAATATATTCTATACATAGCTTTTCTATTTTATTCTAATATATTAGGCTAAACCATGTACCCAACTCCATTCACAAAAACAATTATTTTGTTGATGACTGAAAAACATCATTTCACAAATAGCCTATAATCAGACCAACTATTTAAGGTAACGTTAGTCGAACTGATATAGAGCTAATTAAGAGTCATTCAATCACAAACCAATGTATTAATTACCCTTCTATACATTTGACTATATGTCCCCGGTGCATGAAAACACACTTTTTCTCAAATCACAAATGTCAGGTGCCTTATGAGTCATCCGCGAAACTACGTTACCCACAGTGCCTTGCGCGGCGCCCAAGAATCCCTGGAATACCGATTGCGCCTGCGTACCCAGACGTGGCAACGGCATCATGGCCTCTTGGAACCGCCACGGGAGTCGGATGAGAGAGGCGAAAATGTTCGTGTTGGTGCTGCTGGTGAGTGAAACGAACCCGTTCGGTGTGTCCCGTACACCGCGGGGCTGTTCTGTTGCACGTACGCACTTAGCGGGGGGTGTCTATGTTCGGCGAGGAACGCAGGGGGGGGGGGGTAATCCCAACCGCTGTTCACCGCGTCTCCTAGCCTGTCCACACAGGAGGTAAAAGTTGACAGCCCTTGACTGAACTTGGTGCTCACATTTAACCACGTAGCAGCAACGAAGGTGGACGGCGGCGTCCGTGGCGCGACTGAAACCACTGTGTTTTGTACGTGTGAGCGTTGCAGCCGTGTTGTGGCTAACGGCTGCCTGTGTACCCGGGGTCCCTCCCCTGTGTGCGAGCCGTCACTAACGTCCAGTGAGACGGTCAACTCGCGTCCCGTAGCTCACCTCGGCTTCTTTCTCCGAAGCTAAACGTGACTTCGGGAATGTGGCCGCTGTGTTTTTTGTGGTTTCATTTGAGAACGGTTTGTTGTCGCAGTCGTAGCAGCAGTCACATCTGTTCAGTTCGTAAGAAGGAAGTGAAAGTTGTAAACTTTGACTCTTGAGCCTGAGAGTTGCTGCGGGCTACTTTCTGTAAGCGGGGCTGTGTTTGTATGGATGGACCACAGTGTCCTATGGAAGAGGTGCAGCGTCGCCTCCAGGTCACGTGACTGTCCCAACACAGTGGGTCAGCAATAAACTCATCTTCAGTGAATGAAAATCATTATCGATTGCACTCAGTCAGGCTGTGGCTAGTATTTGTCATAATGCATTTATTTAACCTAATTTCCCTTTGTGTATAATCCAACCTCTTGTGTAAAATGTCAACAGTAGTGATAGTTCATTACATTACACTAAGGCGGACTCAAAGTGGTGTCTTCTTATGTTGTCTGAGGAACAATTCAACCCCCCCCCAAAATCCTTTGCAAACAAAATTATGTATTTTTCAGATCATGGCCATAAAATGTACTGCGTGATTCTGTACTCTAAATGCAAAGTCTTGAACGTTTCACTGTATCCTGCAGGATTTTTACAACCCACAATCACACACTGATTACGTTGATCCAGTGTGTTTCCCCAACACGTTTTAGGTCATTTTTGGGGCTCACTCATAAGTTGTATCACAGCTAACCACTTTGCAGTTTGAGGTCCATCATTTCCCAGTTACGACTAAGCAGTATTTATTAAAAACAAAAAAGAGGGAAGTCTAAACAGCGCTATCACAATAGATGCCAAGAACAAATACTAGTACGAATGTCAGGGTCACTGTGACTATTTACACAACTGAAGCAAGTTTCAAGAGCCAGGAGTTTATTTTCTGTTGTTTCATATTTATCTGAAACTGCAGGACAAAAAACATGAAAATACTGATCAGAAAAAATAGAAAGTAAGCAGAGTTGGCAGTGCACACACACTGCTGAATTAGAATTGTTCTTGATGAACCTTTGTTCATCTACATATGAGCCACTTGATAATTCCAGCTATTTTCATAGTGCAGAACCTGTTTGATTTGAATCCTTCACATTTCCACCACCGTTGAGGTCTCTTTGTTGCATATTGATAGTGACCTTTTCCATGTCAGTTTCCTGCTGTGCAGCAGCTTTTGCAAACATGGGCGTGTTGCTTGGGCGTATTTGGACAGTACACTATTTACATTCAGAGCTAGCTTCGGAACAAACGATTACTGTCATTGTTGATTAATCATGAACTGTATAAATGGTGAAAAAGCTCCTGTAGCCTAAAGTGACGTGTTCAGAGAGAGAGTAATGAGGTTATGGGATCACGCATGTCCGTCGACAAGATTACGCAAAAAAACTATCACACCTATCTTCATGAAACGTGGTGGAAGGATAGGGCGTGGGCCAAGGATGAACCTCCATATTTTGTATTAAAGCCGTATAAGGGGTCTTCTTTTTTTGTACACGGGGTTGGTTTGACACAGTGGATTTGACAGAGCTGTGTGCTCTTGGAGTTCCCTTTTATTGGTTAATAGTTTGTCAAAGTCCTCATCTGTAAATGACTGGCAACAAAGTCATTTGATCACAGTCATGTTCATTTTTGCACCCATGGCGTATAATGCATATAATTTATCAAGTACATGTTGAGTGCTGCCTTTTGCTGTTTTCTCTGCCGTCTGTCATATTTCACATTCTTTTCAACTTCTCTACAACCATTGAGTGCATTGCATAAAACTGTTAAGTATGCGTCGGTTGCAAATGACTCTTAAGTTTTCTATATATGTTGATGACTGGTTCAATGTGGTCACTTTCTGAAACTAACTTGACTTGTCTAACTCTAACCCGATGTCTTTAAGTCAGAGAAACTAAGCTAACGTCAGTAACAAGAAGCACTTTTGGATTTAGTGGACACTGTGGGCATTTTGAAATCTTAAGACTAAACAGTTAATCATCTTATCAAATAAAAGTGCATCTGTCAGGGTGGGGGAGGCCTGCCTGTTAGAAATATTAGTTGAATTCAAGGTTGATCCACAGGCACAAACTCAAGATGAACTATTTGGTTGACTGGCCTAGAGCCGCCAAATTTCTCGCCATCAGTGATAATACGATTATTATATTTTTTTACCAGGTCTAGCCAGAATAATCAGTGTCTGTCTCCGTCTGTTTATGGTGGCAGAATCAGAGAACAAGCAGAGCAGCTTATTGATTTGTTCAGCAAAAGCAGACTTCACTGAGATTTAGTTGAAAGGCCATAATTACTTGCGCATAAGGTCCCCAATGCGCGCTTGTTTTATGAATATGAGTCCAGGTGAAGAAGTCCTCAATGCTGTTTATACAACTGATGGTTCCACACTTGACAGTTTCTTACTTATAGATTACACACAGTTCAGCACACAACACAGGCCACTGGCGATTCAGGAAAGACTATAAAGATGGACGATGCAACGCTTCCTGCTGCTATGTAAACATGAAGCTAAAATCCTGGGGTCATGGGAACTGCCATGTTGCTTGTTTGATGCAATTTGTCTGTGCGGTCAAGATGCAGCCATGAATTTCACCTGCAGGCCAACCACATGATTGGTTTCCACCTGCGCATCTGACAACCACCCCTTTTTACATCATCGAATAACTCATTAAGAACAAATTGATCAGTAAAATAATGACTTGAACACAGATAGTCCCATTGACTAACATAGAGGAGGGCTGCATCTGTGACCAAACCGGCAGCCAGACGAGGGGAGATCAAGACAGGGCACGGCCTTTTTCGTGACAGCAGGGACCGCCAGGGACCACCAGGGACTATCAGATACTATTTTTAGTAACGCCTTCTCTGAGGTTCCAAGCGAGTAAAAGTGATGCTAAACGTGATGTAAAATCTGCGTGCATACATATGTGCATCATCATGTCACGATGTAGGATGCCAAGCTTGCAGGGAAATTCCAACAAATGTCAAAAAGGTTTTATCTTGATAAACTGACCTTAAACAACTACATTCCTGCCTGAAAAAAATATTCAATAATAAAATTGTATTGTTTATGTGTCTGCAGTCGCGTAGATGACGTTGCAGTGTTTACATTGTGTCGCCATGGCGACCAGCCCTGATGAGGGGCTACTATACCTGCAGTGGAAAGTTAGTGGACAGCTAGTAGTACATTGAACCGGACAGGACAACTGAAACAGAACTGGATGGAGTACGGCTGCATTCAGATGCCAGCCGTATCTGAATGCAGCCGTACTCCATCTGTTGTGAGAAAGGCCTCCTTGTCTCCCTGGCATCTGAGGGAACTATAGGTGAGTGTCATCTAATTTGCTGCCAGGCCGACGGCAGTCAAAAAGTTAATCAGATCCCGACATTCAGCCGATGGATCTACAGAGAAGAAGACTTTTATGATGAGAGGCTAGGTCTTGTTATGAGTTGTGAATTAACCTCCTTCCATGTAGCCTGATATCTAATGCTAATTAACAACTGTCTACCACTTGAACTACTGAGTGGTGACCACATAAAAAGGCAGTAAGC
Organism: Coranthus polyacanthus; assembly: GCA_037367275.1. Taxonomy (NCBI): domain Eukaryota; kingdom Metazoa; phylum Chordata; class Actinopteri; order Kurtiformes; family Apogonidae; genus Coranthus; species Coranthus polyacanthus. The sequence goes on from JAPQRN010000015.1 coordinate 4,851,161, forward strand.
AGGATTTAGGGCTGTCTGTATTGATACATTTTTACCTTTTAATGTACTTTAGTTTGAGAATTAATGTTCTGCTTGTTTATCTAAGGAACACCCTTTATAATATCTAGCATAACAAGTCCAACTTCTGCAATGCTAAACATTATCAGGACACAAACAGCCGCGCAGAACTTTGCTAATGAAGAATCACTGAGGTTCAATACTACCCCTATCCCACAACAGCAGCAGCCTGGTATCGTGTTGACTTCCATGGCTGATAGCTGAAATGTGATAGTTTCAAAGGCTGCTAATTGATCACTCCTCTACTCATTTGAGAGCTAAGAAGCCTCTAAATCAGTGCTCTGTGTGTGTTATTGGATGCTGCGCCGCTTCCTTTACAATCAGCCCGTCCACACACACCAGCACACACCTCAGCGGATCATTAGTCGGAGGAAACTCAAGGCAAGTGCTTGACAAACGCTGGTGTGATTTGTGCTGATTCAGTACTGCCCTGAGAACTGGATGCCATTTATTAAGCAGATTTGTCACAGCAGATGGAGGGTGTGGGCTCGCAGGCAGGGGCTAGGCACCTGCTGCTTAGTGTGCACTACATTTTTTACAGCAATGTGACGGGACGTACCTTTTAATAGTGGATAAGGAAGGTAGGTGTATAAAGAACCTCAGAGTGTTGAGTCTCAGTTTATCCTGCACTTAAATAGATTTATTACATGTGGGGTCGGTGTTATGATAGATGAGAAGAGGCATTCAGGTAGATTACAGCTATAAGAATGGATTTTGTCCAGAGGACACACTTGATATGCCAGTTTATATTAATGCTGTTGTCTCTTGTAAACAGACAGTGCTGGCAGCTTTTGTGGCATTTGAACAGAACCCAGGTTTTGATACGGTCAGTTTCAGTAATTCTAGCCTTTTTATAAATGCACTGCCTAGTAGTGCCAGACCAATAAGTTGGCAGAGTGGCTCATTGTGAATTTATTGGTATTTGCTAATTTATTATGTCCATCTACTCAACATTAATGCTATTTAATACAACAGCCCTGCAATAAATTCTACCTTTGTGAAAGTTCGAGTCATTACAGATTGGAGAGGTGCTTTTTCAACTTGTCCCTTTGGGTGCTGTCGTCGGTCGTGCTGTGTGTGCTGTTGAATCGAGGTCTGTCTGAATTCATTGACATGTTATTGCTCATGTATTCAGTAACTATCAGATGATCAGAACAACTGACTGGTTATGGACTATCATTTTGAAACCTTGAGTTTGCATTTTGGCCAGTATCATCAAGGCTTTTTGGAGGCAGAAGTAACCATGTTTGAACAAAAGATGGAGGTGGGGAATTCACCAAGCTATTAGCAACTTTATGAAATGATTAAACCGTAAACTTCATGAAAAGTAAGAAAATCCTTTGATGGTCTTCACTCCGAAACTCTAAGCTGGAGAACCACAAGGGGTGATGGGTGAAACTCTGCTAAGATTGTTATGTTAAATGTCACCAAGTAATTTCAGGTATTTACTGTGTTAACACATACCCTTCAACTTTTCATAATGTATGAGCACACATTAGCAGACTAGCTGACAGACGCTAACATTAGATAATATTCCTCATGCTAACAGGCTGGTGTTGTAGTTAAATACCAGTAAACTTCATGAAACATCCTCAAAATCCTCAAAAAAGTTAAAGTTATTAATCATAACTACAGTACAGCTGTCAATCAACAGAAGAGTCATTTACAAAAAGATGACCAGTAAAATTATGAGAGCGTTTAAATTAAGCAAATCAGACCAGAATAACACCTGGAAAAAAGTTCCTGACTTTCTAGAGCGAAGTTCAATGAGAGTCGGTCGGAGCCAGGCGTCTTCAGAGCATCTGGCATCTGGCATCTAGGGGGATCGGCTTCACTTTCAAGCTGTGGTTGTTGCCCTTTGGAGAACATACGATTTAGCTCAGTCTAGGGCAGCAGCTAACAATTATTTTCATGGTCAATTAATCTGATTATTTTGTATCAGTGCAGGTTCTTATGGTACACAACGTTTTAATTTGTATGACAAGGTAGGATGGTCCTGTCTACAAGACAGACGTGATAGACACTGGCATCTATTTATATATAAAGCTCTTATTGGAAAAGTGCCTCACTACCTCTTAGAGTTGCTTCATTACACGGATGGATTTTATCAGACCTGCTCAAACGACTTGCTTTTACTTAATTTCCCACGCGTTCGGTCTGAACTTGGAGAATCTGCTTTTAATTTTAGTGCATCCAAACCACAACCGAACCTGTACCTTTAACTCATTTTAAAAATGTGATCTTAAACCTGCCTTCCTCTACCTGTAATTGTTTTATATAAATGTTTTTCATATTTCATTCAATGCTTTATTTATTTTAATCCATCTAATCGTATTTTATTACTTGTTACCCCTCAATGATTTCTCAAGTAAATAAAGGTTGATTGATTTTGAGTATGAAAGAGAACATTGTGCACATTTTCAGGTCCATAGTTTTATTCAGGATTTGCACTTTAAAAAACTCCTTATTTATCTAATACTAGCCTGTCATGCAGCCCCACATTTCACCTTCTGCCTGATACAGTCCATTTGAGCTCCAGCTCACAGTTGTGATTAGAAGCCTCCTCCGGCTCTGGAGGCTTTACGATGCCATTCACAGTCGTGTTAGAGGAAAGGAAGCCTTCAGAGCCTTTGTGGTGCGCAACTGAAACACTGGAGGCGTTTCTCATGGTCAAGGATCAGTGAAGTAAAGATGATATCTTCAGCCTTTCAAAACTAAAGTATCCAATATGTAAGTGTACCTGCGCTTCCTGTTCTGACAATTAGCATTCGGTTTATTTCCCAAGACTGTAAGATAGGATTGCTGAAATAAAAATAGATAACAGATTAAAGCAAAAAAGCACTGAAACAAATCCAATGAAAATGCAATTCAAGTTACAAACAGTTGGTTAATCAGCTATTTAATTAAAGAAAATTAATAAGCAACTATTTTTATAATGGATTAGGCATATTTTTCAGGGAGGAATGATGTTTTGCTGGTTGCAGCTTTTCAAATATGAGAATGTGATGTTTTTCTTTGTCCAATCTAGTAGTAAGATACTTTTTTTTTCTGATTGTTGGTGCAGTACAATAATCAGTGTGAATACACCGCCTCAGGCTGCTGAAAATTGTAGCAAGACACACTTCTGCTATGTTTCTGATGTTTTACAGACTATTAAAGCTTCAGTGGTTGATAGTTTTTTAGCATCATTTGGCAAAAACTCCACGATTACCTCTGAGCAATTCAAGTGGTCTGAGAGGAAAAAAGACTTCTGCATCTATTCCTTACCTCTGTTGTCGGGCCATATATAGAAAATATATCTCATGAAGCAGACTTTGGACAATCACAGACGTTTGTACGGGTAGGAGGGTTAAATATGTGACTGACAGCTGTAATTACCGATCCCTGTTGTCAGACACGACTTGGTTGTGACTCTAGTGCGCCACCCTGTGTTGAAATGACGTCAGGTCACCTATATTTATATTTAGTCTTTTCATTTGAACAGAGAGGAGAGAGCTGCAGGAGGACGGAGTAATTTTTCAAATTCCGGCTCCTGCAGCTTTAACCAAAAAAACCTTTCAGCTGATTAATCGTTAATGAATAATAAAGTAGTTGTCGCCCTTGTACCAAATGTTTAGTTCATTACATGCATAGATTTCAATACTTGCTTGAGATAAATGCACAGATTCCTGATCATTTTGAAATGTGTATTATTTTCAACTTAAACATAAAAACCTAAACTAGTATTAAAAAAATAAATAAATGGAAACTTTTAAAATCTCCAATATCTCACCAGACACACAGGCTGGCATTTCAATCACAATTCAGTTAATTGAGCAGTTCGACAGTAAGAAAAATCCTTATTACCTTACCTATTATTTATTCTGTTACATTTTGGATTGTTTAGTAAGTGTGAAATCCTTGGTCCCCATTTAAAATGTTTTGAGCCAAAAAAACGAGCGCCCTTCTTCTCAGACTCATTAATCAGTCATACCAGAATGCACACAGTTTATACGGCTACAATCAATGTGACTTATTCAGTGATGACTCTTTCTTTGATGTCAGTTGAGGATAAATGTCAGTAAATTAATTTAGAAATCATATGAGCTCTCGTTGAATAAATTACGCTGTTGGCTCTACATCAGTAAAAGTGTTTAGAGGGATCAGAATCAGATCTACTCTGTTTCTTCATATACAGAGTTTTTGCATGGCTGTCTTTTCTGATATTTTTGCTTATTCTGAAAGAAACAACAAATGCTGCAGCTATAACGGGTATGTCATAAAGGGAGCAAAACAACCAGATCCTCAGATATTTATTTTGAGATCACATGCGCCTCACTGCTCTTTCTACTTGTGTTTTTTATATAATAATCTTCATATAGTAACTTACACCAGACTGGAGAAAGCATCGTGGATTCAGTGTCAGAAACCACATGCATATTTATAAAGCAGGTTTTCTACTTAAAGATGGAAATAAGGGTCAGTTATTATAAATTCAAGGAAAAAATAGATCATCGTATGCTCACTCATTATGCAGCTGTATGTTGTCCCAGACGAAACTACAAAAGTCAATGGGAATATTGATGTGAGAAATTGCTATTTTCAAAATGGATGCAAGCAGTGATGAACCGCGTTTTGTTGATTAGAAACAGACCTTCATTTCCATTAGAGGCCGACCATCACTGGGGTTTTAAAGGCTGATATAATAACAATAGCTCGGAGAAGGAAAAAGCCGATAACATCCCGCCCACCCCCAAAACATGTTGACTACTTTGACTTTATTAAACTGAACACAAAGTCAAAGTAATAAATACTTCAATAAATCTGAATCACTGGACATGAAACTCAAAGGATTTAATCAATGAATGTGGGAATGAATCAAAATAACTGTACAAAATCTAGGTGGGAGCAATTTTCATCTTTTGAGCTACGTATGATTTTCCCTTGAAGTTGGTATTTCCATTTGAGGAGCCCGATATTAACTATCGGCCCCAACTTCTGCCAATACAGATGTCCCATCGCCCAAACCGATTAATGTCTAATGACCATCACTAAAGTTTTTGGTGTGTAAACTCCAGAGGAACTCCAGCCTGGGAACTCCAGAAGAAAAAGAGCTCAGAAATATAATGTGATGAAACTGTCTATCGAGAGATAACTAGACAAGTGTTTTGATTAAGGATGGTGGGATGTGATAACACCCGAGTTGTGCTCTATAGTTTATCATCACATCATTTCATCATAGCATATGGATTTGAGAAATTGCTTTTTATTGCTAGACGAGCAGGCATCCAAAGAAATGGAGAGAGGCTCCAACAACTGATCAATTCAGACGCCATGAAAATAAATCTGACTGTCAGCACAACAGTTTTCATTATCATTTGATATTCATGACATCCACCCTTCATTTCATCTGAATGCCGTGTTGACATGATAACAGCTCTACTACATTCATGGTTTCTGTTTGAGTTTCCTGTGCATATGCTTCATTGCAGTGAAACTCCTGCTTAAATCCTGCGCAGTGCAGTAATGCGGCATCTGAATGGCCCTGTCACTTATGTCACTTATGATTTTTTGTGGGGAAAGCACTGTGACAGCACTGTCTAGTTATTTCTATTATTGTTCGTCTGTCACTGAAAGATGACGCACACTGCGGTTGGTGGAAGAGTCACATCATATCACAGCCATCAGCAGTGTCAGCTTGACAGCAGCATCAGTGTGGTCTTCAGCTGCTTGGACTCTAGCTCCAGGTATCGGCCTCAGCATTTCATGGTACGGGAAGTTTGAAATGTCTGGCTGTGAATTTAGCCAAGTAATCACATATTTATACTTTCAGGGTCACGAATGAGCAGCAGCCGTCTCATAATTTGATTGATAAATCCGAGCCAGATCACAGGTTTACTCAGAACAATAAACAAGATAATGGACTGACGATGGAATGAGTCAACAAAAAAACACTTTGCTAACAAATGTTTATGTTTTTAAGACAGTTAATGTTGTATAAGCATTATGATATGTATTGACCGGTTATTTTCAACTCTGCCTCATTATCTGCACTTACATTGTAATATATACTGTATGTAGAAGAGAAAATGTATTGCAGTTTCAGTTTTTTCCAATATCAGCAGCTCTGGTTTTAAAATAAATGAGCATTAACTAACTTAGCTAACATTAACATTCAGTCTGTTTTCACATTTTCATTAATAAGCTAACTTTACTAATTATTAACGGTAAATTTGCCTTTGCAATATATTTGCCTTGTTATGCTAATTTAGCCAACTTAGCAAACATTGAAATTCAGTGTGTCTTTTCAATTAATTGCTGAGCTACTTTAACTAACTTTGCTGACATTAACATTCTGTTTGTCTTTGCAATACATTTGTATTATTAAACTATTCAACCCACTTAGCCATCATTAACTGTCGGTCCGCCGACAGGCCTGTTAATGGACTTTGTCTCTGATGCTCGGGTGTCTTTTTTTAGTGTTTCACGAAGTTGACATTGATGCTATTGTTGGCGACGTGTAACAGATTGAGTAGTTCTATAGGCAGCAGGAGGACATGTGGCCAGGGTTTTCAATAAGCCGTCATTCACAGTAAAGCGCCATGGCATGTTTTGAGTGAAAACTCTCATCAGAATTGAGGGTGCTGCTGAGTACAGTGTTCCATAACTGTACGCTTCAGACCGGCGATGATATAATCCACTTTATATGTTTTTACCAGTTCTATAGTAACTACTGAGAAAGCATAAACTGCACACTTTCTATGGCTACAAAATGAATGAGATGTAGTTGTATTCCATTAACCATCAACACAAAAACTGACTGAATGCCTGTAACCCAGAGTGAGGTCATGTTGTATCTGTACAAATGCACAGGCTTTCATTTAACAAAAACATCGGCGTTTAGTTATTATTCATCAGTCCATGACATAACTCATCTTTTTTCTGTAAAATATAGTACAAAACGAAATTGTCACTTACTGTGGATGCCAATTTTGAAACTGGAAAGCTGCTGCCACCTTTGCCTGTCATCTATTATACAAAAAGGAAAAGCATAGTAAATGTTTCCCTGTTTGGTGAAATAGTGATTATGAAAGAATCCTGTTCAGTTTGCATCATTTTAATCTTTCATGGCAGCCATCAGGCATCATTTCCCATCTTACTTTTATTAGTAAGGCAGTCAGCCATCTCTTCTCATCTCTTCTCTAATCTTGCCCCTGGCTCCTCACTCCTGTAACCGCTGAATGCCCACCTATGCAGACAACCGTCTCCGAACCAGACTCTAATTAGCCCACCCTTTGCAGTTTGGTTCCTATGGGTCCCAAACCTATTACTGACACATCCTGTGTTTATCTTGTCTCACCATCAGCCTAATCAGAATCATGCACAGAGATGAAATAAAAAACACATCAACACCTCTGTCTCATCCTAAACACATTACGAATCAGCCACGTTGTCTTTTTTAAGCCCTTTATTTCTCAATGTTAAATTTTGAAATTCATCGATGAGTATAGACTAGTGCCTTAAGATTCGCATCAGACTCTCATCACAAGGGCAGCCGCTTGGGAATTAAAATTAGAAAATGAGCCTGACAGGTGCTTGTTTTCATTCCAGGTGATATCACTCATCAGACAGGATCCGCTGAGCGAGCAGACGATGTTTGGTGTCTAATTTAGGTCTCCGTAGGCAGAAAGGAAGAGCTTTTTAATGAATAGTGATGGCTCTGGGATGATTAGAATGCATGGAATTAGCTTCATATGGCTGGAGTGTAATCACTTGTTGTGGTTGTTGTTTTCCCTTAGTTGTCATTGATTAAACTGTAAGCCTTGCAATATGGGTTTTGTATCCCATATTAGGTGACTCACACCATTGAACTCCCAATATTCAGAAAGTCAGCAGAGAGCGGTGATGCAGATGTACCACCTCTTGTTTTTGAAGGCGCCCATCAGCACCAGTAGATACTGCATGCATCATCTCAGCAATCAGTAATCGTATAATTGTAGTGTTAATTAATTATTAAAGGGGGTATATTACACATTTCGTAATTTTCTGCCATATAATATGATAGAGACTTTGTGTATTAAACCTAGTCAAAGTTTATTGTGCGATGAGCACAATATGTAAATGTTATTCCTGTGAGTCTCAGGTTTCAGGTCATCTGAACATCTTGTTTCCAATGTTTTTTTTCTGCAGTAATAAAACACAACTGTCAGTCCAGCATACTATTAAAGCTGCAGTGGTTGATAGTTTTTTAGCATCATTGGGCAAAAATTCCATAATGACCTCATTGTAATTGAAGTGAGAGGACAACAGACTTCTGCATCTACTCCATGCCGGTGTTTTCAGGCTGTAGAGAATCTACCCCATGACGCCCAGATTTTGTCCAATCACAGGTGTTTTCAGGCAGGTAGGAGGGTTAAAGAAGTGATTGACAGCTGTAATTACCGATCGCTGATCAGACGCGACCTGGACGTGACTCTACTGCTCTACTAGCTTCACTTTTCCACAACGGCGTGAAACGACGTCGGGTTATCTGAGTTTCTATTTAGTCTGTAGATTTAGACCCACAGGAGAGAGCTGCACAAGGAAGGTGTGTATTTTCAAATTCTGGCGTTTTTTCCTCCTGATTTCGGATGAATAGTGAATGGCGGTCAATGGCGGAGATTGGAACTCACTAAAAATCCTTTATTAAGTCATGGATAAACTGACGCATTTCATCTCCAAATAGACTTGATCGGGTTGTGAAACTACCATGAAGACTCTTACAATTAAAACTCATCAAATTGGCATTTGCCACCAGCAAAATGGGCCATGAGAATTATATACCAACAAATTGAAAAAACAAACCAACAAAATATTTCAATAAATTAGAAATTCTTCTGTACAACAAAGGAAGTGCTAGAAAAACTAAATTACAACATCACAAAGTAGCAGTCAAAAGAACCACAAGGTAATAATCAAATATAGAACACCAGAAACACAAGAACGCTTTGTACTTTGAAATGAGGTACTGTATTTACAGCAACAGCAGAACATCTGCAACAAGTTCAAATATATGTACAACGGTTAAATTATTAAGCGAGTAAAGAATCAAGTCTTCACCTAAGAGCGATGTGCTTGGTCTTTATCATCGAGTTTGTTTGTTGAGTTTTCACTTCAGATCAGACTCACACTCGAACATGTACCATGTTTATAAAGTTACCCTTTTGAACAAAGAGCGAGGAAAAGAAGTTACAGAATAATGCAGTAATGTTCACATACCCTGAGTTCTGTTGTCGTAGATGTAGAGGCTGAACTGTGGAGCTGCAATAACAATTTAGATATGAATTTTGTCCTGTAATTCAGGTTAAATATACTGTAGATATAAACCTTGAAATGTACAGAACAGCTTCTTTAATGCTTTCCACTCCAGTCAGCTGAAAAATGTTGATGTGTTTGTCAAGAATGTGTCACTTTGAGACTGTAGCATTAGACTCATCACAAGTATTTCAGACTTTCACTGAAGGATTATAACACATAAGCGTTCATTTTATTTGAGAACAGTGGCAATGAGGGCAGTAGTATTTGTTGGGATGTACAGTTTCACAATGAACGGGATGAATTTTCTGACTGGTAATGATTCCTGAGCGTCGTTTGAACCAATTTTCAGTAGTGATGACAAAATAATACTTCATCTAATGCTGTACTATGTAGTAGTAAATCTGCACAAAATCTTTCCCTCAATAAAAGAGTCGTTTGGCAAAATGATGAGTTATTATTATTATGAGTTACTTATTATGAGAGACTTTCAATGGAGTGTGATAGTCAGCCCTAAAGAAACAGATCAGTATCAGGTTATAACGTGAAAGGTTTCTTGTTATAACAAAACATTTTCACATTATTACGACATAAAACCTTATAGCGTGATAACTTGATAACTTATGTTACCCTATAAGGTGATAACATCCATTCTTCTTTGTCCGACTTGGCAGGAATACGCTTCTGTAGTGTGTTTGTGTTGTTTATGCTCATTGATTTGTTAACACTTGTGTTTATGTGCGTGATTTTCACCAGGTGTGCCTGCTGCAGGTACTGGATGCAGTGAAGGTGTCTCCCCTTATAGAGAAGGTCAGCGACCACAAAGACTTCAAGAAGCTGCTCAGGACGAGAACCAACGTTCTGGTGCTCTACACCAAGACAGGTCAGAGGAGACGGACACTAACCATGTTTTAACATATGCAGCTAATTAACAGACATGACATTAAGGAAAAGGACAGTTGTCAGTTTTCTGTTGCTAGGTAATGTCCTCGTGTTTATCAGAACTCATTGTTCCAGGAAACGGAGGGGGCGGAGCCAACACTACTCCCGTTGACTCTCCATCGTGTGTGTTTGTGTTGCCTTCATGCTGATTCCCTTCCTGAATGTGTGTGGAAGAACACAGAGCATCGTCCAAATGACAGAAAATATCAACGTAAAGAGTTCTAATATATATTAATAAAAAGTGATACTAAAAAACTGGGTGAATATGAACAGTATGTAGCAGATATGTATATATTAATTTGATTCTAACATTGACATAGTGACTAGCACATTCACATTCAAGCGCGATAATAATTACATTGACATGTATTTAACTGTGTTACAGTTATTGCTTTAATTCCTTAAAGTACACAACATTAAATGTGTAAACGTTCATTTGAAGACCCTCTGTAATAATCAAGATGCAAAAACTGCCGTACAGTAGTAATAGCTCTTGCCTAAATCAGAGTTAAAAAAACATTTTGCCATAATGTTATGAAATATTTTTTAAATAAATGTTGCGCAGACTCCAGCCTTTTTTAAAGGCATGATCACAGTAGTCTCAGTAATGAACTTGCAAGTACCCATCTCATACAATTAAAGAGTAGCCATTAAATAGAAACTAAAACGCTTTACACAGTCAAAAAGTTACAAATTGGCTTTTTTCTTCCAACCATAAGGGAATGCCTAATGCGCCCGGATAGATTTTAATTCCATTTTCATTTGCAGATTTCAGAGGAGAGACGTGCACTCAGCAGACTTGTAGAAGGAGCCGCGTGGCGTTAGCGATTTCTCCTCTCAAAAGATCCTCCTACCCCTTGATAAGCAGCAGAGGACTGTCAGAAGCCCGCAGCCACAGATTTGTTTCATAATTCATGGCCCATTTCAAGCTGCATTAGGTCATTGGATGAGGCTTCCATGCATCGAGCTGCATCTCTGATTGATCGTTCCCTGCAGTGTTGCTCAGTCTATCCTTGCCTAAAGACAGCAAAGGTTCCCCTTCTCATGCAGATTTTCTACCACATTGGTCCTCCTCATCAAACTATTATCTGACAACTTGCAGCTACTGCATTATCAGATTCATTCACCCATTCAAAAAGACATTGCAGCCCTGTATTTTCTTTCCCACTGCCAGCCTTTGAGACTCTCATTAAACCCAAGGAGCAGCATCCACGGCTTGAAACTGAAGCCCGTGTCTGAAAGTGTAATACCACACACGGCCACTAGATGCTGGCTCTAAAAAAAGCTTGGTTCCAGTTGACTCTCACAGAATGTCCTCTCTTTAGAAATGCTAATTCACTGATTCCCCCCTCTGCTATTGATTGACAGGTGTGGTTGACTGACAGCTTGACTGTAGTTGTAGTTTAGTTAGTTAGTTAGTTAGTTAGTTAGTTAGTTAGTTAGTTAGTTAGTTA
>JAPQRN010000015.1:4862986-4888515 GCA_037367275.1 Coranthus polyacanthus
TTAGTTAGTTAGTTAGTTAGTTAGTTAGTTAGTTAGTTAGTTAGTTAGTTAAGTTAAGCGAAGGCCTGGTTGAAAAGACAAAAAATATGATCATGATATTTTTCCATATTGATCAATATCGATATTTATCATGATATATAATTTGATAATGCTCCTAGTTTTAAGAGTATCCTAATGATAATAATAATAATAATAATAATAATAATAATGCCAAAAGTTCAAGGGTTCATTGGCTAAACTTATCATCGTCATCATCATCATCTCTCAGTGTAATGACAGATGTACTGCTATGTATTTAAACACAGGAAAATAAGAAAAACAACATTAACTTTCCTGTTTTAAACAATGTTTGTGGCCATTTGAGTATAGATTTCTGAATTTATGAGGTGCTCTTAAATGCACCGTTATGTCTGTTGGCACCCGCATGTTTTGCCATTCAAAACTGTGGAGATTTTAGAGTTTACGAGGTGCACTAAATGCACCATAAATTCTCCATTCCAGTCTGCGTGTCAAACACCGACGCTGACAGCAGCAGGAACAGAAGCAGCGCACCTGAAAATGTTGCCAAAACATTTACCCGTTGATGTTATTAGACATTAGACATTATTAGATTAACTCTGGTGATCCTGCCATATCCACTAAAAGTGTCCATAGCTTATCATCAGAAATTTCAGCCGGATCCGAGGCCTGGTTAAGATTTTACACCAAGAAAACCATCAAAGGAGTTTATTAAGTTTACTGATATTTAATGACAGTGCCTGGCCTGTTGGCCTAACATTAAGTCAATTTACCTTTAAATTGGTATTGTATTATATGGTCAGTCAGCTAGCTTTCTAATTAGAGATGGACTGATTAATCGGTTTGGTCGATGAATTTGCGCCGATCGGACATTTTATAAACCTTCGTTATTGGCAGACGTTGGCTCTGATAGTGGCCGGTAGCTAATGTCAGGCAACTAGAATTGCCCAGATTTTTTAATGATTAGTTGATGTTCAGTTCAGTAGTTATCCAGTTTCAAATAAACTCATAAATAGTAATTTCTCAATAATCAGTGATATTTGCCAATTAATGGACTCTTTGCTTTTTCCTGTTAAAACAAATTACAGTACACAAAGTTGACTTTACTTTTATCAAACACCACTGTATGGACATTTAGTAAGTAACTAAAGTTACTTGCTGCCATGTAACATAGCGTTTCCTACTTAACAGTGGTCAGTTGGTGTTTTTAATATGTTAGTGGTAGCATTACAGTGACAAGTTTCAGCCATCACTCCTCACTTTCCCCCGGCTTCACCCTCTTGTTCAAATATGGTCACTTCTGCCGCGAACAAGCCAACAGCCAAAATGCAAACGAGAAGATTCGAAAGAGGATTAAACAAACCAATAGTTGACGTCACGGTAGCTACATCCTCTCCTTTTAAACAGTTTATGATCAAACCGTGAAAATGATCCCATGTTAAAACTCTATCTGCCAGTAGCTTCTTATCTCCATCTACAGATGGTAATATAGTGATTCTGAATTACCAGATGTTTGTTACTGACCCGGTGCAAGGCAGCACCCTGGGGAATCGTGTTAGTGCCCCTACATCTAAATATAGCCTTGGCCTGCAGCTTTCAGGATGGAGGAATTGCTCTCTTTATGCTGTGAGTAAAACATGTTCGAGTTTCGAGTAGGGGAGTGTAAAAATGATTTATGTCTTACACATGGACTAGAATATTACACTGTGTTTACTTTACTCGGAGGAATCTACTTTGCTTGCCATATCTGATGAAAATCAGTAATATTACAGTGTGTTGTTTTAGCTGGCACGGTTTATTACACACTCTTCTCTGAACTGCACAGCTCAGTAGATTGTGCAAGTCTCCGGTGGTCGCAAACTCTCCCCGTCTCCCTCAAATGAGCTCGCAGCCGATGTCCGCCGTGGCTCCGAATATGTTGGTAAGCAGCGTGCAGCAGGTACAGACTGCAGTCCACCAAAGCATACCTGCTGTGCTTCTCCGTCGGCTGCAGAGTCAGAGTGTGTGTGTCTTTGTGCTACTATATAATCCTCTCGTCCCCTGCTTAGTCAAACTATTGTAAGATGTTGAAAGCTGATGTAACTTAAGCACCCTCCCTGAACCCAGCCAGTGAAAGGTATTAGAAACCCTCTTCTCTCATCCCCCAAACTCAAACTCGGTGATCTCTCTCTCCGTCTTTCTCTCTTTAGTAAGACACTGTAACTCTATTCCTCTTCACTGTGTCTGACATGACAGTGTCCTCAGTGTCTTGAGACCCCGGGATTGTCCGGAGCTATTGATCGTTTTTGGTAACAAGCTGGCTGACCATGCTTTCCTCTGTGTCTGCAGCTACATCAGGGGACTCCCACCTGAAGCTGCTGTCTGATGTGGCCCAGACTGTGAAGGGCCAAGGGACGATCGCTTGGGTCAACTGTGGGTAAGTAATGGGATGACTGAGTGGGAAAAAAATAATCACTGTATATGTCAGAGGAACACTTCGTCTCCCTCCATCACATCCATTGACTGGCTGTCTTCATCGACGTTACGGCCCTCTTTTGTCTGAGGGAAATTTCTGACAGAGCTTATAAAGGCAGAGCAATTTACTCCTCCCAAAAATGTCTCTGCTGCCATGCATCTGCACAATTTATGGCTTCTTCACCAGGGTGTAAATGCCCTCGTTCCACTGGTTCTATTATACAAGCACAATTTGATACAAGGCCACTCACTTAGTGCCGCTATTGAAGCTTTGGGTCTAACGTGTTACATCTCTTTGTACCAGTGCAGTTCTCAGTTTTCTAGGCACACTAGAGACACATTTTACACTGGAATAATGAGTAAAACACTCACATAATGCTGTGATGGTGAAGATACAGGCTGAGTTTGTCTTTCTGTTTCCTTCTTTGAGTTGAATTGCGCTTAGGACGGTGCGATTAAACCGCAATTGTCTCAACATAATTCTGTAGCGTGATACTGATCAATACTGTGATATACAATTTTCTTGTCTTTTGGGTTTCAGCTAAAACACAAACTGTTTTTCAGTTTTGCTTAGGTTTACTCATGCATATTTTATGTTGAACAAAGATTTTATCATTGTAATTGTTTTGAATGTTCTACATCTAGATTTCACCATAAAGAATAGTTTCAAACCACAGCCAACCGTCGGCTTTCTTCACCTTTCACTCAGGACCAAAAGTCAGCCTTTAAACTCGAAAGAAATAATGATTTGACATTTATCATGGATGTTATCGACATTGACTGATATAAACATTTTAATCTTGGTAACATTTTTGTCTGTATTTCCCAGGACTAATTGTGCTCATTATTTAATGGATAAAGAAATGGATCTACAGACCCCTTTTAAAAGTTTTGTGTTTTTTGTGATGTAAATAACAACTGTGAGTTCAATCAGATGCGTCCACTATATTGAATCAGAGTCTGTTCATGCAGTTCTCTCGTGTTTGTGTGGTCAAAGTGACCTTGACCTTTAACCACCAAAATCTTTTTAGTTCCTCCTTGAGTCCAAGTGAACGTTTGTGCAAAGACATTTTAGGACATTCTTCAGCTATTCTTGAGATGTTGTGTTACTAAACATAATTGGGACTGATGGACAGACTGACAGTCCTTCTTATAGAGATGCCAGGATGCATCTAAAAGTGAAATCAAGATAAGACACATCACAACCTTTTCAACATTTACTGTGAAATTGAAACCTATACAAAGGTGAGTATGAATCTGAAACCATTCTGCGAGGAGAAAAATAAAAGTGAAACCGTACAAAAATGCTGTTGTGCATTTATAATTGAGGAAGTGGCTTTTTTTCAGAATCAGCCAGTCATATTCAATCTCATATTAAAGGTTTGATGTGTGACATTTAGTGACATATAGCGGAGAAGATTGTAACCGAAGGATTACCCTCCTCACCCTCCCCTACGGAGGCCACAAAAACACAGAAGACCCTCGTTAGAGCCAGGTTGTTTTGTCCATTTTGGGCTTTTTAGTTAAAGGGACATTTACTCTGGTCATAGACATAGTAGTTGATGGTAATGCACCTTAACGCTGGATGCCACCCGCTGTTAAAAAGGAGAAGTCGTCTGTTCAGAGCTACTATAGAAACATAGTAGTGCAAGAGGGTGGACCCGCTCCCTCTGTACAAAGGGCTTATTCTAAGTCAAGTTTATTGTCATTACCAAGTTAACGAAAACACAACAATTCTCATTTTCATGTGATTATACGCTAATGAAAACCTAATTATGAACATTATGTTCAATTTCTGCAGTTAGGTTCCCCTAAATCTTGAACACTGGACCTTTAAATAGCAATTAATGTACACTTACATCAATTAAAGTTAATCTTGACTACAAATAACATCCAGCTGTTCCTGTAGGAGGATGACAACGTCTTGGTTGCCTCCTACTGCAAAAGCCTTGCAAGCTTTCAAAGCATAAATGGGATTTCTTCTTTGAAAGGTATCGATCAGGAGAGATGTAATAAAGAACACCCAAGCCATTAGATATACATGGAGTTCAGCGAGGTCGATTATCAACAAGCAGAGAAAATATGGCACAACGGTGACTTAGACTTCATTGTCCCCTAAGGAAAATTCTCTTCCATAGAACTGTGCACATTAGGCAAACGGCAGCACATAGTAAAAACATACAGTGACTACCAAGAACAGGACGTCTCTCCAAACTGATGAGAGGACAAGTAGACAAGTAGAAAACTGGTCAGGGAAGCTGCCAAGAGGGAAAAGCAATGGACTTTCTGGCAAGTACTGGTTGCTCCCTATACGTGACAACAATCCTCTGTATTCTTTATACGTCTGGAGTAGCAGGGCAGAAGCCTTTCCTCCTGAAGAAGAACATCTAAGCTGGGCTAAATTTTGCATTAAAATACATCCAGTTCCCCCAAAAATGTGGAAAGATGTGTTATGGTCTGGTGAGACCAAGGTTAAACTTTTTGGCAGTAATTCCAAAAGGTATGTTGCAAAAAACAACCCAGCACATCACCAAACGACCAAGATCCTCTGGCAATTTGATGCATCAAGAACATTTTTGCAAATAAGTGGGAAAATATTGCCACGTCCATATCTGCCAAGCCAATAGGCTTTACCCAACTGCCCAAAAAGAGGGTTGTAATAAAATCCAAATATGCTTAGAGGTGATGAATGACATTTTGACATTTTTATCTCAAAGGTTAACTTCACTGTCACATCATAATGTTCTACAAAAACATATTTCTGGCCATTATTCAGCACCATAACTCAGGAAAAGAAGAGGACACTGTGGCCATATTTCACACTGGAATTGGTGACACTGATCTGGATGTGTCCTTTGAAACTGTCCCGGGGTTTCAGTTAAAACACTATTTGATAATTAGTCGTAATAACATATATGTTTCGTTGTCATCTTAGAAGTGGCTGATGTTAACATGTCCTCCTTTTTTATGCTGCATCTGAATGACTATTTGATACTGATTCAGCTGTCTCACTACAGAAACAGGAAAATATGCCAGTGAGAAGCGCTTTACGGTGAATTCAGCTGCATTAAAACACGATATATGTGATCACAGACAACACGAGGGAACTAAATGGAGGTGGAATGAGCTGACTCTGGACGTCTACTGCTTGTGTTACACCGAAGGAGCTAATTCAGACAAAACGTTGTCACCTGTGACGTTCAGAAGAGGTCCATCGTCTGCTTTACATGAACTCTGCATCATGAAAATGTCCGTCCCTCGCTAAAAACGCTGCTTCTGCATAGGTCTAGTGTGTTCGTAGCAATTCGTAGCAGCAACGTCCAAATTTGTAAGCATTGTCTACTGTCCACAACTTGGTGTTTGTCAAGGAATTTGAGCCTATCTGAACAGACATGGGTAAACTGTTGACTGGTTGATGGAGGTGTAATGGTGAGAGGGTCATTCTAGTTCCATCCGTGGTGTGTGTGTTCAGAATCCCCATTCTGTATATCTTTCAACATTAACACCAAAACATCCATAACAAAGATTAAACATACCAAAGACTACAATACTACAAACCTGACGAGCTTTTAACTCCAGGTTTTTGTACGTGTTTGAACAAAAATGATCATTTGATTGGTATCAATTCAGTTTTCAAGCAGAAATAAACATTCTCTAGCCTTGAGATTTAAGTTATTCTATTTGCTGGCTTTCTTTGTCTAATGTGATTTAAGAAAAAAAGACAACACAAGTGATTTTGAGGCGTCAACTCCTGATTTCTGACTAAACCATCAGTTAATGAGAAGATAATTGCCTCACTTGACACCTAGTTGATAAGAAAATCGAAGAGAATTGATGGAAAAAACAAAGAGCAAGGAGTGCTGCTCGGGTGTAGAAAAAGGTGTCCCTCTGGTGCTCTTCAGTATCGGGATCGAAGTCATTCAAGATTCTTGACAAAACCTGAGGCACTCAAGAGGGTGATGATTTTCAAAAGCCTCTATTTCCACATGCCTACGCGGTTCAGCCATTAGGCCTTCATTCAACCTGTGGGCTCTGCCTTTTATAAATGAACATTTGTCACATGGTCAACTTTTACAAAAAAGGAGAGAAATCAAGTTCCCCATTTAAACCTGGGAATGTGGAGCTTTCAAAGTACAGTATATATCCAGAACAATTCTCTTTGTATTTTAATTGCCTTATTATGGACTACACATGTTCATGTGAACCATGTGACTATATTATAATGTTCATTTCTAAAAGGCAGAACCTGCAGGTAGCTATTTCATACTTACCCCGATGAAGGCCTAATGGCTGAAAAACGTAGGTGTGTATTTTATTGTTGCAATGTAGCCACGTGAAAACAAAGAATGGATGGAAATTGACAGGAAATATCGCCTGGACAAAGAAAGTAGCCTTGAGCTCTGAAAGATCACACTTAATTTGAAGTATTAATGGGTCTAAAAATTAATAGAATAGATGTTTGATTAATCAGCTGTCAGTAATACATGAACTGAAATAATCATTAGTGTCAAGTCTAGCCACATGGAAGATGATTTCATAGCCCACACTGTTTCCTCTAAGACATTAGAGGCGTCATGTGTTTGAGCATATGAGCCCATAGTCCCAAGGCACAGTTAGACCAGTTTTCCCTGAGCATCGCTTGCTTTGCTCCTAAGTGATCTGACTTTAGCTTGTTGTTCTTTCTGCTAACCCTCCTGGTGTTCACTTCCACTTATGTTACGTTACACCTGTCAACCCATCAAGCTGATGAACCAGAGAGGAAAGAATGTATCTTAAAACAGGAAACTGTGAGGAAGGAAAGTAAGTCCCCTTTGACACCTAACACTCACTGCAGCATTCACAATCTCTCTCAAGCTTGTCCAGGATCGAAGGCCGGGCAAACGGAACGGAAAAGACCCTGAAGGAAGCATCAAAAATGTTGCTTTCCTCATTTTTCTTCAAAGGCGCTCCATGATATGTGTCGATCATCTTACTGTTTACTTTCTTACTCAGTTGCTGGTTTTGTCCAGGTGTATAGGGTATCATCTCTCTCTTCTTTCTTCAACAACTCCAGTATACTTGAGAGTGTGCTAATGCTAAGAGAGAGAGATTTATCCCGGGCCAGATTCCTGCCAGGGGAGCTCGAGCAAGCTGGGTTCATCACCGCAGGACACAAGGATCCGGTGCCAGGCTCCGTAGCGAAGCATTGTGCTATTTGGCATATTTCTCCCGCATCTCAAATGGACCGGCTCCAAATCGAAGCTCCAGCTGAGAGCTCATGGCGGACATAGGGGGAGAGAGAGCAGAGCGCATATCGCAGCGTGAGAACGGTCAGCCCTGCCAAGGACGAGGGCCACCGGGGCCAGAATGACACACTTTGAACAGATGACAGGGACCTGAGCGTTGGCCAACTGGGATCCACCAGAGGGACGGATGATCTCATACAGGAAGCCAGGACAGGACGGGGCGGCCCTGCTCCCATTCTTCCGGAAAATTTTGACATAGATCATGCTAAGCAACACGGTCTTGTCTGTTTCAATGGTGCAAAGCAGAATATAAACAAGCACAGCAAGGATTAGGATTTGCGTTTTGGAAGAGAAATAATTAAATGGGATGCCGGGGCTTCATCCTCTTTGCCTGATGAATCCATTATTAATCCTTTACAACAGAGACCCATGTTGACTTTGGCCCAATGTGAGGTTTTGGCAGCAGCGTTTTATTATTTTTAGTGTGTTTAATGTGTTCAGTCACTTGGATAGAAGAATCTTTGCCAAACTCTCACTGCATTACCTTTATTGTGTCCAGTGTTTTCATTTGCATACATTGAATCCAATCTAAACGTGATGAAAGTAGAAACGATGGTCCACACTTAGTTCTTTACTCACCTCTTTTTACAAAAGGTGGCAAAAATAACCCTCATTGA
Source organism: Coranthus polyacanthus (assembly GCA_037367275.1). Classification (NCBI taxonomy): domain Eukaryota; kingdom Metazoa; phylum Chordata; class Actinopteri; order Kurtiformes; family Apogonidae; genus Coranthus; species Coranthus polyacanthus. Next base: position 4,871,361 of record JAPQRN010000015.1, read on the forward strand.
CCATGTAAAACCTAACCATTAGCCAGTTTTTTTTAGGTGTTTCACTAGTTTGTTCTGATGTAATCTTGTTCTCAGGTTTCAGCCTTTCTTTGGAAAATGCAGTATTATTGTAACTGATGATTTGCAACTGGAAGTGTTAGAAATACACTTAATACATACTTCATTTGGCAAGGCTAACTGTCGAAGCTCAGTCACTGACTAATGTGATGCTGGTTAAGCTCAAAGTATATGAACCTAGTCTATGAATGAATCAGCCAGTTTGTGTTGCCAGCATCAGTGCAGTTGCAGAGTGGAACTGTACACCTTCTCACTGAAACTATGGATGGTTGGTCCGATGACATCTGTCAGTGACTGTGACTCACAGAAGAACATAGAAAATGAAGAGAAATGGTGATATATGATACTGAGATACATGATGATGAAAGTGGATGTGATTTCACTGTCAGTGCTGTGAGTTTTATTATCAGACTGAGAATCAACAGGTCTTTATGAAAAATTAATGAACGGAGTAAAAACCAACTCTGAAGTTACTACGTTCCGAACTGAAGTCAGGAACAGCCATCAAATACTGTATGTCGGATTCAGACACGAAAATATGCTCTCAGTTCTGGATTGTATTCCGGATCAGCAAGAAATTGATCATGTTGATAGATATGGTTATGCAGCATATGTGTGATTTATGTTTCAAAGTGCCCTATCTTCAAATGGTGAAGGAAAATTATAGAATCCTAATCCAGATCCGGACTATGTAGGAGGAGGACCGACACAAAATTTACCCACAAGGATAATAAAAATAGCAAACATAAGACTGCTGCATACAACTTGTAAAGTAGTGAAGTAAGATCCGTTGCTTCCAACATTTCACAACATTTCTGTACTTAAATAAAAATAGTATCTGTACATAAAGTGAAATAAAAGCTGTGTCATAACTGGATGTGCGTCTCTAATCTCTACTGCAGGTTTTGTGACACCAGCTCGAGCCAGAAACCAAACAGTTTCCACATGTTCTCTTGCTCTCCATTGCTGTCTAGGAACTGGAACTTACATTTTTGTGTTTTTTCCGAAGTTTGCCGCAACGGTGCCAGTTGATAACAGCACTGGTTCTGCCCAGTCTCTTTGCCAGAATAAAGTTTGTTTTGGCATCTCCACACATCTTGTGTCTCAACAGCCTTCTGTCACCATCCCATCTCCATCGTACCTTTCTCCAGACACAAACTTCCTGCTCACTGCACAGTTGGTACTTAGTAAGCGCTGACGTGACATTACGCCAAGAATGAATGCACGTAACAGTGTTCACCCATTGAACTGCCATTCATTTGTTCTTTTTGTGCTCAACAGTATTCAGTGAGTCATTGGGACTATGCTCGGCTTCCATTTGTTCTTTGCCTGAATCAGAACAAGAGCAGTACAAAGACATAATGACATGCAGCTTGAGATTCTGAGTCACTGTTACTCCATAAGTTTGACCATTGTTCTGTACCCACGTGTCCTATTCATGGTCATTTTCAAATAGTGTCTTTTTAACAATATCTAGTCTTATTTATACAAGCACGTCTGTGCAGGTTGTAATAATTACTTGTTTTCCTGTGCAGGTCAAATATGTACAACCAGTGTGCATGGCATTTAAGAGACTTACATGAGCAATTATTTATTATTAAAGGTTCCGTATGCGTATCCCTTGTGCTTATGTGAAATTGATGTTGAGTCTGTCATATGCTTGGAGCTGGTTGTTTGTTGACATTGGCTAACTCTCAGTTAGCAGCTGCTTTGGTTTGTCTAAGTTGCCCTGAGCTGAAGGTCGTCAAACAACCCAGAAAACAGTATATACCGTGTTAAAGAAACATCAAACCAGTGAGAACTAGACATGGGGTTCTCATTCAGCAAAACTTTATTTTGAGGAATCTTATTGGATGATATTGTCTGTATTACTTTTTTAAACGTTCAATATGTAAGGTTCAAACATGCTTGATGCAAGTTTTTTGCTGTTAGCTAACTCCATTTCAAAGTTAACAGTACAGTGTTGTACATTGTTGCTGCTGTAGAGGAGAAAAAGAGAAGCATTGAAAAACTCAGAGCATAAGGATTTTCACTGAAAAACCGTTCAAGTCCACGAGGATCTCGGCAACTGATACAGTCATTAGAAATGGAGTTGGCTAACGTCAACAATGGACTCTCAACACAAACTTGACACAAGCACAAAGTTATAAAGTTTTCTTGACTGAGGACCTCTGGTCTAGTTCTCACAGGTTTGGGGTTTCCTCAAAGTAACGTGGTACATTGTACCTTGGTGTCCCCAGTTTTCGAAGCGTTCGAAGCACATTTTGGCCCTCGCAGCTTCGGCGGCAGCACTTGAAGGAGCTGCCAGCAGCAGACTGCTTCTGAATCGGATGACTGCGCGTCATCTCCAAATACGTGTCAAGTTCACAGCTGCTCCTGGAGTACCCTGAATGCTGCCATCTGCTTTCATGATTCAGCAGAATATGGCATTAAAGTACGCCATCATTACCTGAACTACAAATGCAGTTTTCGTTTAGTTTTTTGCCTCAGATCATGCAGAACCGCACTGAACATATATTTGGCTCACTGTGGTGCGATAATTAAATTCCACCTCCTTCAATTTCTGTTAGCGTCAGGCTTTAGCTCTAACTCTATCTCTCTCTGTCTCTGCAAATAACGCAGATTTCCTTTGGTTTTTATTACAAAAGACTACTTTATACCACTTACAGTACTTCACTGTAGCAAGTGTGAAGTATGTGTAGGCGGATACATGCATATTTATTTGCTTTTTTTATTATTATTTCAATTTCAGAAATAAGCAGTTGTGCATCAGGGAGTTGCTTCATGCTGACATGCTGGTGTGTAGGTTGTAGTCAGCATTGCATTCCCATTGGAGATGCATGTATTTATGTATGCATACTGTAGCAACCAATAAAGGGACCAGGGAGCCTTATGTACTTGTGCATGATTGGAGTGATGTAATGAAATCAGAATGCAGTCATATCTTCATGTACTCATCTTCTATCTTAGAAGTTATATTAGACAAATTCTGAGCAAAACAAGTCACCAAAACATCTACAGAAAGAGGGCCGGCTGGTCATCACTAAGTCTATTATATTAATATTCAGCATATTTAGATCAAATATGGAGCCGAATAAAGCTGCTGATTGAAATCCTCGGGGTGTGAACTCACTGGATTAATTTTTTTCCATTAGGTAAAAACATAGTTCTTTGTGGTTTTTGTCATTCTGGGTAAACTGGTGAAAGTACAAATCTGAGTGTGAACATCACATCACATCACATCACTGTTCTTTTCTTAATATCATTTCTGTCTCTTCTCAGAGACTCAGAGGGGCGTAAACTCTGTAAGAAAGTGAAGGTGGACCCGAGCTCCAAAAGTGGAGGATCTGAGCTGCTGCATTACAAGTGAGTAACCACAACCTCCCACCGGCTGTCACACACTCGTTTCCACACTTCAGTGATTTCTGGAAAGTAATAGCGTATAGGAAGCATGCTGTTCACCATTTACTCCCGGTGTTGTGAGCACTGCTCCTTGTGTGTCTTGCAGAGACGGGACGTTCCACACGGAGTACAACAGGCCCGCTACCTTCAAGGTGAGCGCCCGGCTGTAATGCAGGACGATTCGTGCCTGCTTCCAGCTCTTTTTGTCCTGCTAGTACTGACTCTCTGCATTCATAAAATCAATCGTATTATCATTAACAGTAATGCACTCCTCTGTAGATAACCTAATTACATAAGAGCAGCTTATTTTATTAGTGTTATTAAGAATTGAACGGTTAAACAGTTTACAAATAAAATGTATTTGAATGGATTTTCCAGACTAAAATTGGGCTTCAACCACTTCACTTTTTAAAACATAATCACAACTTGTTTCTACATGAAAGTAATCATTCATGCAGTTGCGTGTTGACATCCTCCCATGTACTTTGTTGTTAGAGTTTCACTTGATATTAAAGGTTTCATGTGTTTATTTAAAGTTCGTGTTGGGGTCTGTGTTTTGCTGGGAGCCGGTAGTTTGTTGAAGCTAAAGCTAAAGCCTAAAACCTGACCACTCTGCCAGGTAATGTCATGCCGTGGTCGTCGCCCCTTGGACAATATTCAGCAACAGGACTGGGCACAACATGGCCAGAAAATGTCAATTTTGTCACGCTTGGAGACTATTCATGATCTTAATAAAGTTCCTCTGGTAAACACGGACAACTGTAGTTTTCTTGTTCTACAACACGGTTCTGTAGGAATTAAAAAAACTGTTAATATTAAGTGTTTTCATTCAGCTTAACCCACGCAGACCATTAGTACCAGATGCTTAAACAAAGGAGAGCATGGACATCCAGTTTAACAAACCGGCATCAACGCTAGCGCAAAAAATAAAACTCTAAGTTCTAAAACTTTGCCACCTTACAGTTTAAGATTAAAGTGAAATTTGTCTTAAAATGAAACCAGTCAGGCGTTTCTGATGTTTGTGAAGTTCTAGTGTTGATTCAGGGGAAGTCTGTCTTCTGGGGCTTTTAGCTCTTTTGTGTTTGACTGCCGTGCTTTTATGTTTCTGTTCATTTGTTTGTTTTGCCTATATTTCTTCCCCTGACAGATGGAAAATCCTCCGAAAACGGCAAAACACTAAAAGTTTCAGTTGATATTAATAACACCATAATCGTCAGTCAATCACTTCTCCACCCGTGTCCACACTGTCACTCTTATAGCACTGCTGAATGAATTTCCTCTGCAGACGTGTGGTTCATTATATTTACAATGACTACACTTTTCCAGGCACTTCGACACGTCTTGGATGAAGAAATATGTTGGTGTAAATGTGTTTCCGTCTGACAGAGCCTCCAGCGTTGCCTGTGCAGAATTTAGGAGTGACTTTTGTAAATCATCAGCAGACACGCGTTGTTCACAGATTTTGTGCCTGAGAGAAGTTGTATTGTGAATGAAGTGTTGCTTTTGTTCAAACTCATCAGATTCATCATCGTGGCATCTTAATTATTTTCTGTGTCAGAGCTGTAGTTACCTCCGCCAAGGAGGCCTTTGTTTGTTTGTTTGCAAGATAACTCGAAAAGTTATGAGTGGATTTTAATGACATTTTCAGGAAATGTTGATAATGGGACAAAGAAGAGATGATTTTTGGTTGTTGTTCTGGATTACCATCTGCATCCAGGAATTTTTTGAATCATTCTTTATCATTGCGAGATAGGGCCATTTTCAGCATATGTGTATAAAACTCCACAATAAATGTTAAATGATTATGAGAAACCCCAGGAATAAGGCAAAACCTTTTACATTCTTTTGAAAACATATTCCACACGTCCTCTAAAACTGAATGAGCACCATTTCACCATAAAATACACCTGATACCTTTAATTCAATTTATTCAAAGTCTTCACTATATGTATTATATGACTCGGGACAAACATGGATGTGAACTGCAACTTGACTAGTTTACAGAGGTTGAAAACCACAGCGCTTTAATTCTAGTTTCTACTTTTATTTCATTTAACAAAATTATTTCTTCACTGCTGGTTCTGTCTGTCCTGGATCTCGAAAACTAACTTAACTGACTCAAAAACACAAGGTGTGTCTGTCCCGTGTCTCGGTCCTAGAGGATGGCCTGGATCAGGATTTGAGAATTTTTTTAAAGAATTCTTCACCGTTGGGAGATTTTTGGGAACTTGTTGACATTGTTGTGATTTTCTCAGTTTTGAAAATCCTAACTTCATATTCAGTCTGATACTAGAACTGACAGCATTGACAATGAAATCACATCCACTCCAAGTAACTTCAAAACAACTGATGATAGAAACATGAATCCACATCCTGGGAATGTTTTAAGGGTCAAGGAATTGATTCATAACAACACATTTACAACATAGTGAAATGATTCAGCGCGGTGGATATGATCTAAGGGGGCGAGGGTCTGCAATCTCTTATTGTCTAGTTTTTCATTAACCATAATAATCCTGTTCTGTTTCCCCTCTCTTTAGTCCATGGTAGCGTTCCTAAAAGACCCATCGGGGCCTCCTCTGTGGGAGGAAAACCCCGAAGCAAAAGACGTCATCCACATAGAGACGGAAAAAGTAAGTAGTGGCAACCTTTTGGGGTTGTTGTAAAGAAGCTTCAGCTGCACTCTTAATTGAAGACATGTTGACGTGCAGTTACTGTGATTTCAACACAATGAGGATGTCCACTCCTGTCCCGTTGAGGGGTTTGATCAGCTGCCAAAGCTGACACAGCAGCGTGTCCTCCTCCTCCAAAACAACAGCTCCAGACATAAAAGCAACATATCAGAGGTTTTTCATCAAAGAAATGTTCAGCCAAGGTTAAGAAGTCTACATATACTCATGCAGTCTGCACAGCGTTGAAACATTTCTGTTCAGCTCTTGTCAAATGTCAGTCGTTTCAAAAACCCACAGCATGACTCTCTCAGAAACGCACAGATATCTTCAGCGTTTTGAAAGCCTCCTAATTTAATGAACACCACTCATGGCGGTTCCTGCCTGCTCGTCCACTCATGCCCTCAGGCTTGTTGAAGGTGTCAACAAAGGATTTCGCTGAATATGAAGTTTTGCGCAGGAACTTGCTGAGCTCCTGAAGGTGATGGTGTGCGGCTGTTCTACCAGCTGTCATGAGGAGAAAGTTCTTTTTCTTGCTTTGCTGATGTGATGAATCTAAGTACGGCACCCAGAGTACGATAAACTGCTGAAAATGCAAAGAGGGTGGTGTGTTTAGTTACTTTCTAAACATACATGGATAGAGAAATACCCTGGAGCAAACTGCTGGAGAAAGAATGCTGTCGTATGTTAAACCAAGCTTTACTCTGTATCAGAGATGTTTCGTGATGTGGACTATAAGTCATTGTCTGTACTGTACACGGGATTTATTCACCCAATAGGTGTCACTTTACAATAAGCATATCCTCATAAGGAATTTATAAACGGCCCGTAATCAGGTTCTTCGTTGAGTTCTAAACACTTATAAAGAAGTTATCATAGTTTTCATACATTGATTCAGGCTCACTATTTGGCAAGGTTGGTACTGTTAAATCTCAGTTACTGAGCTTTCTTCATGTTGTCCCTTCATCAATCACCATGTTAAGACACTACAATAAGATACTCGTTTACAGGTCTGAAATACAGCATCATTTATTAATGAGTTAATGCATTTAAAGATACCAAACAAGTTCAGGTGGCGTCAGTAAGAACACCCATGAAGCAGTCGTCCTTTTAAACTCTCTTTGTTAATCCAGTGTTAGCAAACTGCTCACGCAACTCAAATTATGCTCACATTTCATAAAACATTCTCTCAGCTCTTAATGTAAGGGGCATTTGTTGTCTTTACACAAACTATAATAGCAATTTAACAGCTTACACGTAGCTAGAAAAAGTCCATTTAACTAGCGTGCTAAACCGCGAGCATGCTAATTGCTTTACTGTGAACTGAAATTATCAATCATGTCTTATCAACATTCAGTTATTGTCAGGGACAGACACAGTCCAACACACAACACAAATCAGTGGAGATTGAGGCAGGAAAGGAAAGGAGTTACTACTAAGTTTCACTGAACAAATGAACAGAGCTGACTGACTGCACTTTGGGAGCCTGTCATACACTTGTTTGAATCAGTTAATTTGATCTGCCAAATGACACCTTTTGAGTATTAAGATATGGTTTAATGGTAGTAACTCATTAATAAATGTCAGATGAAGCTGACTGGTGTAAATGCTGCTGGTGGAGAAGAAAAAGGAAGCTCAGCAACCACTGACATCTGACGCTGAACAGAAAATGTAATGTGGGCTCACTATTTGGCAAACAACAGGGACTATTATCCCTGTTTTCTAATGTGTTATAACATTTACATTATCTTATTAATGATTTATAAAGTGTTTACAGCCTGTGTTATCTCAGGTGCTCCTGAGACGTGTAATTCATATCCTTTATGAGGTCTGCTCTTATTTTAAAGTGGTACCAAACAGTATGAATCCTTCTCATGCAGTCTCTCGTTATTTCTTCAGGACTTCAGGAAGCTGCTGAAGAAAGAGGAGAGGCCGGTCCTCATGATGTTCTACGCTCCCTGTGAGTCCTCTTGTTGTTCATCTGCTTGTATAACATAATGTGATCAGAAGACGCTGTGCCAGGAGAAACTGAAAGCAGCTATTATAGCCCCAAAAAAATATGAAATGAACTTACTTTAGTCGAGGTCTTATTCAAAAGCGATTCACTGTGTGGACCAGATCGATAAACAGAGGCATACTTGGCAATGCTAGTGTTTCAAAATCAATACAGCTGTGGGTTTTTCTGTATTGATCATACCTTGAAAACATGAGTCACTTTGCCAGCTTTGAACATACTGCACAGTTTATGTTATTAACTATAGGGCTACAGCTAAGGTCTGTCTTTATTATTCATTCACACTTTCAGTTTCTCTGCCACTTCAGTGTTTGGTGTAAAATGTCTTGAGAGCAGTTTTGTCTGTCGCTGGGCAAAAACTCCAATTTAAGTGTTCTGAGAGGACACGAGAATTCTGGGTGTACTCCATGCCTGTATTTTCAGGCTGTAGAAAATCTACTCCATGATGCAGATTTTGGCCAATCACAGGCGTTTTCAGACAGGAAGGGGGGGGTTAAATACGTGATTGACAGCTGTAATTACCGATTGCTGTTCAGATTCCGTCAGACACGACTCTGCTGCTCCACACCTTGTCTCGACACGGAAGCTCGTAAAAGTTGCTTCACTTTTCCATAACAACATGAAACAACGTCTGGTTCATCTATCTTTATCTTCAGTCTTTTGATTTGGACCCAGAGGAGAGAGCTGCAGGAAGGTGTGTTTTCAAACTCCAGCAACACATCACTGCATTCAGAACGTGGAGGAAGCCTTATATCTAGTCTGTGCAGAAACGCTGCCAAGTTCTCTGGGCCTGACTGATCAGCAAAAGGTGCAAAAGCCAGCACCTGTGATGGTGCATCACTGCCCACGTCATGGATATTGGAACTGTATCATATTGGAATCATATGCTGCCATCAAATCGACATCTTTTCCCCGGGAAGTCTGTAGTTGTTTCAGCAGACCTCATTCTACATTCACTTCTCACTCTTCCCCAGCTCCACCCTCTCGTCCACATATAGTCACTTCTGGCTCAAAACGCCAAATTTAAGGTTTTAAGACAGCTGTCCGCAAACTAATGGGTGACGTCAAAGCGGCTACGTCCTCTTTTTACACAACTCAAAGGCAGTGCCACCGGTGTGTATGTAAACAAAATCTGAAATCAAATTACTTTCAACTAATATTCTGAAATTTCAAAATGGTAGTTGAGAAAACTGATTCTAAATCCATTTATCCAAAGTGTATGAACATCCGGTCTCAGCTGTATACGGCAAGGATTTAAGTGTTACACTGTGCTCAGCAGACATTTTCCATGTGTCGTGCTCAGCTCTGGTCAGTGGTTTTCAGTACATCATATCTTTCACACCAGATAGCACACTGCAAGCTGCTATTGACTAAGAAAAAAACATTCCCCCGACGGGTGACAGGAAATCTTTTGACAGTCGTATTGATGCTGTCAGGGCAGTGGCTCCCATACACTTCTGTCTAATAACTTGTGTTCTGTTGTGTGTTTCGGCTGCAGGGTGCGGCGTATGTAAGCGAATGCAACCCATCTTTCAGCAAGCGGCCACCGAGACCAAGGGAAGATATGTAAGTCTGCAAAATCTGCCTGCCCCTGCACTCTTGGGCCTCTTGTCTTATTGCATTACCCGGCTGTGATCTGCAGCCGTCCTTCACTGATGTTTGCAGATTAGATGAGATGTGTCAGCGCCGAGTGTCTGGACGGTTAGTCAGCAAAGAGGACAGAGTGTGAGTCTGCCCTAAATGATATCTTTACTTGTTTCTTTGCCTCCTGCAGAACTTTTTTTAGACAACAATACCTCAGCAAGCTGTGCTCTATAGGTATGGATTCTGCAAGATAATAACCCAGATGGCCTTTAAAGACAATTCAGAGGCCGTGATCTCTTTCTCTGCTGGAGTTGATTTATACGTTATCTTTGTTTTGGTTTGCATCGACCCACTGGAGCTGTTGCAGGAGTTCCTTTATAAGCCTGCTAATCTGGCCCAGCAGTTTAAGGATTTTAATGCACCATTGTTTTATCCAGGCATATAATTAGTGACTATTTTAGTGTTGTTTCTTACTTGGCACCTGTAGCCATTAGTAAAAACTGAAGTCTTTCCAGCTGAAGTTTACAACCTCTATATAGATTAAATGTCAGTTCAGCCCGACTGGTCCTTGTGTTTACTTCCTAACTTTTCTTTCTTCCAGTTTTCTTCCCCTCCCTGGTCTCGTGGGTCCTCTAAAGACCCTGTGTTGTCAGTTTGCAGACAGACAGTATTATAATAGCGAGTAAATCTGAAATGGGGAAAAAAAGCTGTTCCCATCTGTTTGGATGGTTTTTAACAGCGCTGCAGAGATGCACATTCAAAAAGAACCAGAGGCCTCTGTGTTCGGTTAGGCTTTGTGTTCATAAATACTTTTCCTCGAGCACCAGATTCGAGAAGAATCTGAGGGAGAACGTCCTGTTCAATAAGTGCTGAGAGAGGCAGCTGCCTGAGGAGACAGCAGAGTGGGGTTGAGTGTCGTGTTTGCCTCACACAGACCAGGAAATGTCTGAAAACATAATTGACTGCATGTTTATGTGATTACCAGGGATGCTTACAAGTACTGACTATTTAAGCCACTCAATTTGCAGCAAACAAGTGTCCACACTCACTCCACAGAACATAGAGGGGTTTGTATGTGTGTGTATGTGAAGCTGAGACAGATTGTTGGGAGTGTTATTGTAAGAGACTGTGGAAAAGCGAAAGGTTTGAATTCTCAATTGGTGGTCAGCCAAATTGTACAGTACATTTCTCGCCTGTTGTGTCATAGACACAGGAAGACGACGTCTGAAGTGTTGCGTCTCTTTCACGCTGAAATAGCTGTGAGCCAAAAACTCTCACTAATGTGGGGAGTTCTTTGTGTTGCCTCGTTCTGATTTCATATCATGACTTGACTTTAAAAACTTGGTGCAATCGGCATATATAGACTTCACCATCTCCTGTCATAACTCATAGATAGTTTTCTAGCATTTTTGTGAGCATGTTGTAAAGTAATTATTCAAAGGCAGCTTGGGAAGTTGAAACAGTTTGATATACCTAGGAATACCTCGGAAATATCCCGACTGGAAGAATATTTTCACCCGCTCATCATTTATTTATCTACAAAAGAGAGGTGTAGAAAGTGTTTTCACTGTCAACCATGTCAAAGCTGTTATGGGTAAGTCTTCTTGATGCTCACTCAGTACAGTCTTTGAACTGAGAAATGCAGCTCTCCTTTCTCCTATCGCATGACAACAAAGCAAATGTTTCATAGTAAGGCTGTCTACAGCGGAGGTCGTTTTCAACTAAAGCTTACATCACTTTTTCTGTCGGACTTCCAACTGATAATAATGAATGATATATCATTTTAGCAATTTCTCAGGTAATCCTTTCTCCAATAAGATGTCAGAATAGGGAAAAATATTTGTATAATTTTGTCATTTCCCAAACTCGTGTTCAAGATGCGTTTTTGTTTAATTCAACCAGATATTAGTTTCAGATGAACACTGAAAGGCGTGAAATCCTCACTTGCAGCCTGCAAAATTTGTAAACTGTTTTTGCATGAAGAATACTTTAAATGATGAAACAATTATCTGCTAAATAACTGCTGAGTCATTAATCATTTGGATGAAGTCTTTTATTACTCGGTTTATCATTGCAGCTCTACTTTGAATTCATGACCGCCAGTCCTACTGAAACCCAAACATCACATATATCAACTTTGTTTGGTTATCATCGGACTCTTAATGTAGCTCCGCGGACATGTCAAAAGTCCTACTTGTCTAAATTCTTAAATAAATAAATCACGTGGCTGAACTTGTGTCATTCTAAATTCAATGCTGACATGAACAATGTTTACTTGGAACACTACCCTGTAGAAATGTGCCTGTACTTACTGAACATGGGAGAACCATACATGCTTTCTTGCTCTAGAGTGTTATCATTTTAACTTGAGCAGGGTTTGACCTCCACATAGGATCAACATACATACATACATTTTAGAATTCTTGCCTGTGTTAATGTTTTACCGAGTTTGAGCCAAACGTATGTAAACGTTTGAGGTAATGTTCAAATTGTAGCTTAGCTGAGGCTAGCGGAGACCGTCAGCTTAGTTGCTGAACCTTCAACCGAGTCTAAACGTGAAGAAATGAGCCTGAGAATTTCTAAAACGTCGACTGTACAGAGGCCCTTGTGACTGGGGTAAAAACCTGGACCTCTGGCACCGCTGAGAGAACCTTGTGGTTTTGTTTTGTCCCTTTTCATCCACATAATAATGTTGTTTTCTCGGGTGAACTGAGCAAGACAGCCTCACAGGGCTGCTAATGTGGTTATAATCTAGTGCTAATACAAAACAAATGCTTTTAATGCAGGTTGTCTAAATCCATTAAAATGCATGAGCTAGCAGTTAGTAAAAAAGGCAGTTCTTAAATTATTTTTTGTGTTTTTAATCAGATCTATAGTGCTCTATTGGGCTTCTTTTGTGTAGCTATTATAAATTCTGTCACTTCTTCAAATTGCGGTTTAATTCAACGGTGTCTGATTACAGCCCACTCTTCAGTGTTTATTAAAAGCTTTCTACGTTGTTTCACAGTACAGTCTCTTTTCTTTCTTGGACTAATCCATCTTTCTTTGGAGCTCTCTGAAGGTGACTCACCTTTTTATATCTGCTATCCTTTCTCTTTCTTGTCTCTATGTCTAACTTTTCATCGCCCCTCCTGACAACCGAGTTCTCATTCGCCTCATTCTGTACTTTATTTGATTTTTTTTCTTTTTAGATACTGGCAGGGATGAATGTACACCCGGCTGAGTTTGACGGCCTCAAGCAGGAATACAACGTCAAAGGCTACCCGACCTTCTGCTACTTCGAGTGAGTCGAGTCCTCTCATCCGTCTCACTTTAGGCCCAGCGCTCGCTTTCAAGACTCACAACATCAGAGCAGGGCCACTTCAAACAGAAAGTGTAGTAGGACCTCTTAAATACCAGCAGACATGAATTGTAGCAGACCAGCGAAGATGGCGCTTGATGATCAAAACTTGCTTCTGCCAGGTGTTAAAGGAGAAAGTTTCTGACAGTGTTTGGGGTTCCTTATGTATTCCCTTTGAAAGAAAAGTAAACTCACATGAAATGGCAAGGATTTTAAGACCTCGTCTGTTTGAGGTGTGAGGCAGCAAAGACGACACACAATGGCAATGAAGTAGAGCTGGTTTATTAAAGGTACATTGTGGAAGGTAAGTGTGCGCTTCCTTTAAGTTTATGTTGGAGCCTGTTTTGTGCTGGGAGCCGGTAGTTTGTTGACATTAGCAGACTCCATTACTAACTGATGTTCAAATTCAGAAAACACTGTCATTTATTCACTGTAAGGGTTCATTCATTTGGTCACCTGTCAATGGTGTCAATATCCCCTGTATTAAGGTATTATAAGTATTTAACGTTACTTGTAATCTAACAATAAAACATGTTTTTGATGCTATTAGTACTACTTGTAATACTATAAGAACATTATTATGTGTTAATAATTACATAAGGACTCATGGGCCTCGTTACATATTAACTAATCCTTATTACAAGGAACATAACAAAGTCTTACTGAATGTGTGGTTTTGCTGATTTCCCATTGACTAACACACAGGAGGGAGTGGTGTTATGACCTATACCACAACCAGCCACTAGGGGGCAACGGGAATATTTTGGCTTCACTCTTTGGGTTGTTTGGCTGTTGTGTCGTCCTCCTGTTGTTCAGGCTGTGTGCTCTACTGCCGCTGTTCGAAAAAGACCATTAAAGAAGTTTATCACGATTATTTGTGTGACAATTAATCATTATAAATATTTCAATATTGTGGCAGCCTCGCTCTTGTGCAGTCGAGCCTTTAGGATTCAAAACCAGAATGCGTTTGTAGTTATTAGAATGCCTGACTTGGTTATGGCTTTTAATATAACTAGTTTTTCCCGTTTATTGTTTGCTTGAAAATTATGCTGGTAATTTGATGTTTTCAGTGAATGCTCCAGCCTTAGCTATGTACACAGACACACAGTGTGGAAGGTGCTGAGAGTATGAGCGATAGTGTTTGTTAAAGCAGACCCCCCAGCCAGAGCATCTCTGCACCATCCTTATATTTACAGTGTTGTTGACTGTAGATCCCGCTCTGCTCTCAGCTTCTTATTCCTCCCTCACCAGCTTTATCATCCCCATTTCCACATTAAACACTCTCTCATTCCAGTCTGGCCTTTTAATTAGGCCGGGACTGATTAAGTGCCTCTGTGGTTCAGTCTGTGTGTGTGCTTCGCCCTCTTCCCTTGTATGTGTGCTTCTGTGTATGCAGGCGGCCGCGCACATGGATGCACTCGTGCAGCTGAACCCGAGCCAGTCCGTTAGCTTGGAGCACATTAGTGTCAGCGCGGGGCTAGCTAACGACCATCCGAACCCATTGGCTTCAGTAATGAGCCCCTCACTGATAAACAGCAGCTAATCACTGCAGGGCAAATCGGCATCAACACCGCTGGAGTTATCTCGCCGTCGCACCCGCTGTTTAGACCAAGCGCTCAAGGTCTTTTACCTTTTCAGTCCTGCAGATTAAGAAAGCTTACAACAGTGCACCACAACTTTCTGCCAGTTACACAAACAATGAAAAGTTCAACTATTTCAGTCTCTTTGTCCTTGCAGCGTCCTATAACTGAGGGGGGGGGGGATACTCCAGAGCAAATGACATTTATTTCACATTTCCTCAACTTGATTTTACAAGGTTTCCATGTACTTTACAGCAGCAGAGATAAAGGTAGCAAATGCAGTGTTGGTCATAAATCTCACTGATTGAATTCCAAGCAGCCGCTCTCCATCGCAGCAGTCAGCTCTCTTAAAATGCAAGTTTTAAGCTCCAAATCCAGCGCGTGTAATCATGTATCACCTTTAATAGTGTCCGCTCTGTATCTGGATAGCTGTTAGCGCGGTCGTCACTGTCCTCTGTGTTTGCAGAATCACACTGCCCGGAGCCAGTTCCCACTGACACTGATCCTCCCGGTGCTGGGCTGAGCCACCGCGTCCACTCTGCTGCCTTCATTTAGTCACAGCGAATGGCAGACGAGATAAACTCATTCTTATGAGGAAAATCTGCTTAAGTTTGGAATCTTTTCACACTGTGGAGTTGAGGAGGTGCTACTTGCTCATTTCAAATGCATTACGGCGGCCCACTTGCTTTTTTTTTTCTAATATGCAAGCTAGACATATAAAATACAAGGCAGTGGCACGGTGTCAATCAGTGCTGAACTTCTGGTCAGCTCTTTTAAAACATTTCCTTCTTCATTTCAAAGGTCTGACCCTGCTCTTTGTCATCGTCTGAATGATGGCTGAAGAGAACAGTTTGGCTTCTGCTTTGTTTTTTAAATTGGGTTATGTTTATGCTTATGACTAACACGACCTTGATTTCTGGCTTTCTTCAGTGTCACTTCCCTACTTTTTGACAGCTGGCTAAGTTCTGTCCTTGGTATCAAGTATTAAAAACTGTCAAGCACTGAAAGTTATCGCCAATTCTTATGCTAATTCTGCCAAAATTTCACAAAAATGGGTAATGCATAATAAGATAAAATGATGACGTGATAAGATTTTATATCCAAAGGTCAACTTCACTTCACAAACATCATAATATTCAGTAAAAAGCAATGGTCAACAACCAAGGCTTGACATTGAAGCTAATGCAGAAATATTTGAAGGTGTAATGGATTCTAGATGCTGGCTGCAATGGACTCCCGTTGAAATAATAATAATAATAATAATAATAATTAAAAAAAACATCGAGTCGTTATGGTGTCATTCCCTTTATTTTGACCCTCACTTTGACCCTTACTTTTATGAGACTGATCCAAACCAAATCATTTCGACACACACTCTGTCCTCTGGTCCAAATAAACAAACATATCAAGGGGCAAGTACCGCGGCTCGAAAGTGTAATACCACTGATGGCCACTAGACGCTGCTCCAAAAAGCCCTGGTTCCCATAGACTTACATTGAACTTCTCTCTAAAAATACTAAGCCAATATTTTTTTCCCAGGAGTCATTCTAGTCTCGGTCATTTTATTTGGACTCTTTAATAACCGTTCAGGTCCATCTTTACGTTATTCCTCTAGGCCGAATACAAGACTTGGATGCGTGCTCTGTTGAGCTTTAATGTTGTTTTCCTGACAGACTGGACATGGATGATTCTGGACAGACAAATATACTGGTTGGTGGAGGCATATAACTGTGAAGCAGCAGTTCTACTTTCTTTTTATTCCATAACTTAACTCTAAATTACTGTGTTACCTTTTGTTTTCTGTTGTTTTTTGTTAAGATAATGAACACTGATGCCTTTGGAACATTTTGCAAAAGGTGTACTAAAATGAAAATCGATTGTATAATTACCAAGAACTTCTCTCCTGTTGGCTTAAAGAAAAGCTGTTCCTGAGCATCACAGATGTAGTCAGCTTCAACAAACAATAGTCACAATGGATTCCAACTGTGACACCGTTTCATGACCAAAAGCCATCCATCAAAACCACAAAGCGCTCTTGCTGTTTTTCTCTTTGTTATATATAAGTGAGGTGCAACAGAAAGTGCTTTGAATTGAGCATCAAATATGTTACAAACGGTTTTACTTTTGTTTGGATACGCCGAGCTTTATGTGTGTTCACTGCTCACGAGAACTGTTTTTCTGCTCTGTTGTCATGTAGGAAAGGGAAGTTCCTCCACCACTATGAAAACTACGGAGCCACGGCTAAAGACATCGCAGACTGGTTGAAGAAGTGAGTATGGACAAACCCACCGTGAGAGCACTTAGGATTCCAGACGTTTGTGTCCAAAGCTGTAGACTGAAGGGGTCTTTGAAATTACATTGTGCCTTGTGCCCGCCACAATAAGTCCAGCTCTCACCTTTCATGTCTGGCATCACCTTTTCCTTCCTCTGTGGTCTTCATCACACTTTTCTCTGGTTCTCCTCACCCCAGCTCACCTTGCCACGGTGTCATCAATCTACACCTGCTCTG
>JAPQRN010000015.1:4921390-4934759 GCA_037367275.1 Coranthus polyacanthus
CCCTGTGTTGTTTTCACGGGGCTGGGAGGGAGACACGGTGCACACAAATCTGCAGTGCTTTTTGAGATATCAAAGTCAGAATTGCGACAGGACCTTTAAAGGCTTAAAGGCCATTTAATGTTGCAGCTAAAAGGGTACTTTAGCGGGAAATGGTTTTCTGAGTTGTGGTGAATGCTGGCTTACAGAGGCAGCAGTGAAAAGGCAGCTAAATGGGCGGATGCAGGGTTGCTGTATAATTGAGCTGAAGATGGAGTTATGTCAGTGTGTGTGTGTGTGGACGCTTGTGGGCATGCAACAGTAGAATAAATCTATCCGAGGTCAGTGCACTTGTAGTTTTTTGAAATCCATTTCCGCTGTGTTAATGCTGTTAATAACCCGTGGAAACAAATCGTAAGACCCAGGTTATAAACATGGCCTGTGTCAACAATTATGGCTTTTGCACATTTTGATTAAATCTGAATTAAAAAAAGAGCTGAACTGTAGGCAAAATATTCAGTGGCAGTTTCTCATTAGGCTTGAATGTCTCCTCTTTTCCCTCATTTAAGTTTCATGGGAGGACTAGGACACGAGGGAAAGACACAAGGACAAGATGGGAGGAGGGACTGAGTTGAGGGATCCTCTCTGTCTCTGATGATACACAGCTGATATATTTGTCTTTATCTCTTCAGTTTTATGTTTTGGAGTTTGTGTTTATGCGCATATTCCACTTTTCCACCAACATGGAACGAGTACCGTTCTGGTTCACTCGTTCTGATTTGACCTTTTGATTTAACCGTAATCAAAAAATATACGTAGCATGTTGTCCAAATATTTAAGCTCTGAAAAGCTCTGAAGTTAACTTGAGTAATGTTAACTTATTCAGGTTTACGTCTTTGTGAGTTATGTAATCCTGTAAAGGCAATCATGCTCTTGCCAAAATCTAACCAGTTTTTCCATTTCAGTGGTTTACTAGAGCAAAAAATATGATGATGATAAAAGTCTATATCGATGATTATGACAATAAATAACAAATCATTACTTCTTTCAAGTTTAAAGACTGACTTGAGTGAAAGTTGAAATCAGATAATTGTGGTTTGTCAGAACATGACAAACACAAAACATTCAAAACTAGTATAATGATCAAATGTTTGTTCAACATTAACACATACATGAGTAAAATGAAGTAAAACAACAAGTGTTGAGCTGAGAATGTAAACAAAATAAACTCCAAAGACAAAAACATGTTGCATGTTAATTGTTTGGTCTTAACTGCTTCTAAAGACTAGAATCTTTACAAACTACAGTAAATGAGAACCGCTGTTTAAAAAGCTTTCTGTATGTTCGATAAATATCTGTAATATCAGCACATATGTATTAAAACTGTGATTTCAGGTCAGTCTGATCACATGTCTCGTCAGTAACAGACTTCCAATAAGAGGAGGTGTCGGTCTGATAAAAAACTTCCACAAACCCTCAGTTAAGCCTCCTGCAGGCAGCCTGCTCGCTCCTCCAAACAGTAATAAAAGAACCGAGATGTCACTCATGATAGCAGGCCAGAAGTGATCTCCAGGTCACCTGTGAAGCGAGGACATAGGAGACGAGAAGCAACATAATAAATAGCATGCATTGCTATTTGTGTGATCTCATACGTACGACCAAATATGTTTTCATAAAAATATTCTGCATTTATTAGCCCACTGTGCAGTAAAGCGTAGTTAGCCTAATAGATCCTGACAGGCGTGTGAGAACAAGATGCTCATTTAAAAATAAAACAGAAATCCAAAAGAAAAACACATCATTACGGCAGTCACGCCGTTCGAATACATGCAAAAATGTATTCTTCTGTGCTCAGATATATGAAGTCAGAATCACATTACAGGTTGTATTTGAAGCTGGTGAGCGGTCCTGCATACCTGTGTCCACTCAGGTGCTTCTAGAAGTGAGCCTGTTGTCCATAAAGGTCATGTATAGTTGTGGTACCTGCCTCGTGGTGTATTTGTGTTAGTATTGACCTACTCTGTACAGATGGCTGCTGGAGCACAGGGAGCTGGGAAGTTGTATTTACGACAGTAATAAAGAGATTTACTGCCTCTCATAATATACAAGTGATCTCTTCCATCTCTAATGTGGGGTAAAACGGTTACTAACTGCATCTCGGTGAAGGGCCCCGTGCTTTATGAACACTGTCAGTGTGAGCGAATGGTTTACTGAAGTGATTTTCTTTGTATCCGTGAAGCATCATGATTATGTGACAATAGTAAAATGCTGTTTAGTATGTGATCCTGATGAGCTGTGTATGACGCATGTGCTCTGCTCTCACAGGGTGTCCTCACTGTAAAAACGCTGTCCCGCACTTCACCACTGCAGCAGAGCTCTTCAAAGAGGACCGCAAGGTTAGTGTTTCCTCTTCACACACAAGTATGCAGGGGTGTAGCTCAAAAACTTGGAACCCGTACGTAAGTAGTCGGATTCAGACTACATGATATTTTTGTCTGGAACAGTAGTCATAATGTCAGGTTAAGTGTTTATGACAGACTACGCGTTACTTTGTCATCCATCACCACTTGCCCTCTTTCACAACTTGCGTGAAATCATCGGGAAGGAGGAGCTAGCGACCGACTTCTGGGAACAACAATGTGAATAAACAGTGACGTGGCCAAAGCACTGTGTACGATACTGACAGTCTTATGATCATCAACAATAAGGATCAACATGCTTTGGCCTCCCAGATACAGCGTTGGTTGTTGCCCACTATGACACACCAGCAGAGATGAGACAATAATTTGTCACGACCAACACAACTCGACACCTTACGTCAGAACCAGCTGTAATCAGGATGAACCAAGGGTCAACAACCGCAATGTGAAAGTGAAGTGGCTTCAAAAACGTCTGACTCCCATAGACTTCCATTGAACTTCTTTGTAGAAATACTAAGTCAGTACATTTTTCCCAGGGGTCATTATGGTCTCATTCTCTTTATTTGATTCCTCTTAAACTGTTGGAGCTTCTGTTTATTGAATAAAACATCTTTTTTCAGCTCAACCTTAGTTTGGGTTAATAAGTTTCACTAACAAGACCGTCAAGACCGTTACACAAATGTTTCAAAAAGGTCGACCGTGTTTTACCATTTTTCCATGTCAATAAGTTAGCATTTAGCATTAGGTCACCTGTCGCCCCTCAGCTCCGCCCTTTTGTCCAAATATGGTCACTGGCTCCAAAAAGACACAAAAACACAAACTCAAGGCCTTAAAACAGAAGTCCAAACGGCAGTAGACAACGTCCCGGTGGCTACATCAACGTCCTGTTGATGGTCTGAACCCACCAGTAGTTATTGATTAACCCACTGGTTATTTCCTTGAAGTGATTTGTTTTGTCAATAAATACGCCTGTTATAATTTCCTTAGAAAAACAATGTGATGTATTTGAACATTTCCTAATTAATTAATTATCGATCACATAATCAATTAATTGACTGATCACTGCGGTTGCAGTGGGCCTCTTCCTCCATTCTCAGATGTTCAGATACCTGAGGTCATGTGATATGAAGTCACATGACATTTATGTGTTTTCTCCAGGAAGTGCCCCCTGATGTGTTTTCTTGATAAATAGCATTAATAAGTTTGTGTAAACGTGGCTGAAGGCGATGCTGCTTTCTTTAATCAACACACCAACTATTATAATATTGACTCACAAGCTATGTTACATAACAGTATTGAACTATTCTGACACACTGCTCACAAGCTGTATTAACTCTCCCTCCTCTTGTAAATAGCAGCTTAGCCCCCTGACTGTTTGTCTTCTTCTCTTTTGGTCTCTTTTGGTAAACTCATGTTACATTTGGTCAAAATTCCCCTGCAGTTCTTCTGTACCAAGCACAACTATTTTTGTCCAGAGTGGGCTAAACCAAGTGGGCCTTTCAGAGGGGGGAGCTTTATTTTTTGACAACTATCTATTCAGCCTGCAGAAACAGTTTATTAATAATACTAACAAAATGCACTTGTGAAGTTGTGTATAAAAGCAGACTGTTTGTAAGGTTCTTATAGGTATTTGAGGGTATTTTGTTCCACTATTCGCTTCACAACAACAACTACTTTTGTAGCGAGAAATTCTCCAGGTCGGGCTGGAACAATAGGTGTTGTGTATCACAGATAGACATCACTTCTCTGAACAGTCTTATTTATATGTTGTAGCTTTTTAGGTAAGAGGACTATTCACTGATCGAACGTTTGTTTAATTCTAACACGGTGGGGCTGGGACCAAACACTGGGACCAGTTCGATGCTGATTCTATGTGTGTTTAACACCAGACCTTACCGTGTCCTGAGATAAATAAAATTGAATTAAAATAAAATAAAGGTACATTCATCATTTACCTGTTCATCCAATTAGTGCCATGAGAAAATAAGAAATAAAATGAGATGTTTGGCCAAAAATGAAAAGGGTGAAAACTTCACACAAATGTCAGCCTTTAAATGAACAGCGTTTCAACTGTAAACAGCTTATCGTGTAAATTGTTATAAATGCTGGTCAATAATTTAACGGTAACGCAGAGACTGTCAACTGAAATAGTATGATGGCATTTCTGTTTGTTTGTTTTTCTTATTTGTCCACACATGCAGACACACTGAAGATGTGTCCATTACACTTATTGCATTTACCTTTTATCAATTTGCAAACTTGTTCCACTCTCCGAATGTACAAACTTTTGGGCAGTATTTAGAGGTTAGTTTCTTTGGGGGATTTTTTAGGCGTTTCCATTGGGTTTTTTAATGAGGAGAAACTGGAAATGCAAATAAAATGAGCTGGATGGAAACACAGCTACTGTTTATGTTGAAGAGTTCCCTCTACCCATCTGTCCACCTAGAAACGAGGACTGAAATCCAGCAGTTGAGTTGTGAATTTCTATCTACCTACAACATGGTAGAAAAGGTTTTCCAAAGGGCTGTTTGTTTTTTATTGGTCAAGAAAAAGCTCCAGGTCCTATTTAACAGAAACAACGTCTCATTTATTAACTCTGTGTGTTTAATACTAAAGATACAGCGTTTAAGTAAGAGCATTGAACTCACTGTAAAGCATATTATTTTAAACCTATGATGACCTCTGTTTCTACTCCACTAGAGTATTCTCATAACCTACATTCATCAAACTGAAATGCATTTAATTTTTTATGATACTGGCCTTGTGCTTTTTATAATACATGTAGGTTAGACAAATGCAAATTGGATTTCCCCTCTCAAATCCCATGACAAGCAGAGGGTAGATTTATTATTCTGTCACTTCCACACTTCTTGTAAACCTGAGGTCAGATGTGTCAGGATGTTGGATTGCATCCACACATGTCATATATCATCTAGGATCTTTAAATAGCGGTAATCCAAAGACTCTTGCAACTCCTTTTACCTCATTCTCGATGTCACTTAGGAGTTTGACCACATATGAGCTAAAGCCCACAAATCTCTTCAAATCTTCGGCACACTTGTGGTTTTAGGGTTATTGGAGGTTCATACAGTCACAACAGGACGATCATCCTCACTCTCCATCATATCTACTCCCTCTTATTCCTTTTCCCTCGGGGCTGGTGTCCCGACGTCCTCCCACTCCCTCTCTTCTATGTAAATACCCTCTGACTGCAGATCCTCTCACACACTAAGAGTTTTGGCGTTGGTCGGGCGATCCTCTCAACCGCAGTTTATCATCTCAAACCGTTAACAGAAACCAATCAAGTTGGTGCTTTTTGATTGTTAAACGGCATCGTGGCGCTCAGTGTTTACTGCACATTGTTCCAGTGGAGGTCAGGCAATGTTTCTCCCTCATTTGTTTGGAATTTTTCAAAATCATTGTCAGATGGTGCGAAGCAGTGACGTGTACTGAACAACTTACTCATCCATTTTTCTGAGGCAATCCTTTGTAACATTTTTCAAAAACAGTATAACTCCACAGAGAGGATTGAAGTGTTTGTGTAGAAGTCTTTGAGTAGCAGCCTCATAAACATATACACTCATGAACACTGAACCGCATCAGTACACCGTGACAGTAAAGTGATGTTTAATATTTCTATGGCCTAAACTGCTTCACTTAAATATGTTCTCTGTGCTGTACAAGGAAAAATGATAGTAGGTATATTTTCCTGCCATAGAGTGAAACACCAGTCAAGCAAACACAAGTCTTAATATGAGCATCATGGAGAAAAATATTGACTTTGTAGTTGGACAAGAAAGGCAGGGACTTTCAGAACAGTCAGGTGTGTTTTTATTTTCTTTTGAGAGATTTAGTCCCTGGTGGCGAAACAGCTTTAGGGCCGGGTTCACATAAACTTTTCTACTAGTAGATAAAAGCACTGGCAAGAGTACTGGAGCGCTTGTGTGGAAGGAAAAATAAAATGCAAGTGGGTTTTTTTTCTATGACATCATATGACCACTGTGACCACTGTTGTATGATGGACTAGCATTGCTCCTTTGTTTTTTTATTATTTGTACTCTTTGGCATTGTTTTCTCGCCATGAGCGCCAACCGGAGGATGCTTCAAAAAACGTTGTCACTGCTCAACGTGACGGCCGTAGAGCGAGGGAGGATGCATGACACAGTCCCTTGTCTCCAGTGGAAACTTGTTCTATCATAACGGAACAAGCTTCTCCTCCGCTTTCCCTGTTACCTGGGTTACGAGTCCCAGCCCATCCGATTGGCTGCCTGAAAAGGAGCAGCCGTGACGACACCGGCGTCTTCCTGAAAAGTTCAAAGATGCAGCACAACGGTGCAGTTCCATGAAGGGCCACTTGAGGCTGACTCTAACAGCGAGGCAGTGAATTTGTTGAATTTGTTTAAATTATATTGAGACTTAAACATATATAAACACATATGACTTAGCTACATTAGCTAATGCAAGCATTAAATCAGTTTTGCATCATATGGTTTGTCAGCTAGCCTTCTAATTAGTGTTTTATACATTTAGTAAAGTTGTTATCATGTTAACGTTCGTCAATGAGCTTAGTTTACTTGGTGGTGTCAAGTCTCAGTAGTGTAATCGTTGTTTTGGAATAAGTTAGCGGTTAGCATTAGCTTGGCAAGTTTCACCCCTCACTCTTCCCCAGATCCACCCTCTCGTCCAAATATTGCCACTTCTAGCTTCAAAAAACTAAGATGGCGACGGGTAAAATGCCAAACTTGAGGTTTCAAAATGACGCGGTCGCTGTGTCCACTTCTCATTTACAGTCTATGGTTCCAGCATCTATTCTCTCCTCGGCACAATAGGAAAAAGAAGTGTAAAAAAAGCTCTATGGACACAGGCCTTAAGGCACTTTGATATTGCTTTGCCATTGAACTGCAGTGTTTGGATCCTGGTGATGAACCCTGCCAAACCTGGAGACCCTCATATCCGTGAAGCTTATAGAAGTATTGAAGTTATTCTCTTCCTGTCGTCGCCCATCCAGGGGCCAGTGGAGCTGTGAACACAAGTGTTTGAACACAAGTAAATCAAAGAGCTGTGCATGTGTTTACTCGGCAATCCTCTCTATTTATAAAGCCGAGCCCTAGTGTATTGTTCCAGGCCGATGTTGATCACAGTCTATTAGCTGCCCTCGCCTCATTTACCAAAGACAAACACGAGCTTAGCTTCAGCTTTGAAGACGCAAACAATTAGAACTCCACATCCTGTGCTGTATGACAGCATGGGAGCAGTGCACAGGGTTTGTTCTAAGCTGTTTGTCTTTTCACCAAATTCTAATTAAAGGTGCAATTTGGCCTGAACTACATTTTGCCAAAAGCTTTGCCCCCGTTGTAAAATAACTTCCTTCTTGGTGCTGCTACTTTACCTCAACAGTTAACATACTCATTATGCAGTAGAAATATACTGATACGTGATGATCTTAATGTCGGGGACGTCATCGATAGGTTAGGTGTAGGTGTAAACACAGCAACGGCTGCGTTTACAGTTTACAACATCGTTTGTCTGGAAGGATCATTTGAATTTACACCTTATGGGGTTTTATTTATTTAGTGTTTTACATAAAGAAAACTTTTCAAGCGCAGTATTGTCTACATCATAGGAGAACACCTGGGAGACAGCTCCACGGCACCCCTAGTGGTCTAACACTCCACAGTGCACCTTTAAAGATGTAAACACACCATTTCTAGTGTTTGACGACTGAAATCCCAGCATTAAAAAAACAGCATTTCAACTGTCCATTTACAAACCATATATACAAGTATAGTGAATAAAAGGAAGAATATGGAATTATATCAAAATACTTTACTTCTACTACCACTCAAGTACGAGAAGTCACATGAATCTAATTTAGAACCATTTGGCCAAAAACGACTACGCTTGGGACATAAATTGGGTTTACGTTGGGACTAGCAGGACCTGAAGAATCACAACCACATCATCAGAGGGCATTTATCTACCATGGAAGACTGGAAACAGTGTGTGTTCAGTGTTTGTTGTGTTTCACATCTTTAAAGATTACAACATGTCATCGATGACACAGCAATCATAATTAGTTTCCTTTAGGATTACAGAGAACATTACATTAGTATATACATACTGCTACTACAACGTGTGTTGGATTGAAAGAAATATTTGCTGTAAGAAAAAAAACAAACTTGCATCTAAACGGTTCCATCCACGTCTTGCTCGTCTTCCCTGACCTACATTCGGTATTAATGAAAAGTAAAAACTTCATTACTATGGTGAAACAACCGCTCTGCACCCTTAAAGAATGGAACTGATTCTGGAAGCACAAATTGTCCGGTGGGAAAATGGGAACAGTCCGGTCTGAGGACCTTCAGAACCAGTTCTGGGCTTGGTTTGAGTGTATCCGTACAGTGCGATGTCTGCTCTGTGCTTCAGTGTGAAGCTGCTGGACTGAAACCAGGCTGCTGATGCACTGCTCCTCAGATATTTGGCTGTAGAATCGATGACACGACGTGGGGTCCTCTGTAACTTGAAGATTGATCAATAGCAGAATTGGCCGCGGACCTCGAATGAATATGACTTTATTTTTTCCTGTCATTTCAAAACAACTCTGATTGATTACTCACGGAC
This sequence comes from Coranthus polyacanthus, assembly GCA_037367275.1. Lineage (NCBI taxonomy): Eukaryota > Metazoa > Chordata > Actinopteri > Kurtiformes > Apogonidae > Coranthus > Coranthus polyacanthus. The sequence goes on from JAPQRN010000015.1 coordinate 4,930,408, forward strand.
CGATGGAGATAGAAAAGGAGAACTCGCTGTGTATCCTGACTCAGACATTATTGTAGATTGTGAACAGTATTAGTTGGTGAACTATGGATCCCAGATTAGTCATGGAGAGACAAACGTATATATATATATATATATATATATATATATATACACATACTGGGGCCATGTTTTAATTAGTTTGTGGAAACGCGATACAATTGGTTCTCATGTTTTATTAATTTGTTCCCATGTTTGATTAGTTATTTCCCACATTTCATTTTCTTGTTCGCACATTTAACTTGTGGATTAAATCTTTTAGCAATATGCTAATGTAAGCTATTAACTGCATTGAGTCTTAGCAAATGATCTGAGTGAATCTAAGTTTAATCACGTTGGGGTTGTTATTGTGGAAGGAAAGAATGGAAGGAGTGGATCTGTTATACGCTGCAATTGACTATGTGTGAAACAATAAAAAAATGACACGATTCATAACCCATCAGCAATAATAATAATACTCAAATAATAACCAATATGTGAAGCAGGTTCAGTACAGTTCATGCTTGTTTACTCTCTATGTACACTTATATCTTGTGGACACAAATTAGTCAAATGTGGGAACAAATTAAAGGTTCAACATATTAGATTTTTGCTGGAGTCTGTTTGTGTGCTGTTATTAATGTTAGCTAACTCCATTTTTAAGCTAAGGACTATCTCAGTCGCCTACATCCATGAGAACTGCCAGGGCCCCTTTTCCTTGAAAACCCTTATGTTTACTTCCAGGTTCTTCAGGACTTCTCTTCTGCTCCTCTACAGCTGCAACAGTGAGCAACGCTAGCGATCGTTAGCTTAGAAATGGAGCTAGTGTCGACAAACAAACACAGACTGCAACACAAAGTTAATGTAAGCACCCGAGCATGTGCAGATCTTACATAATGAACCTTTAATAAGAGACAGTCGTTAGCATAGAAAAAATACAAACGGAAATGTGGGAACAAAGGCTCATCTGTCGGCCGTTCTGCAGGTCTCCATCATGTGAAACACTTTTTCTCAGGAGTGGCTTGGACTCAGAGATGAGCAGAAGAGATTGGGGTGGCAGAAGGTCAAGGTGGCTGTGACCTCATGTTTTTCCAATCTTACGAACACAATGTCTCAGGAACGGTGTGGGAGAATTTCTTCAAATTTTGCCCAAATGTTCCCTTGGACTCAAGGATGAACTGATGAGATTTTAGTTGTCAAGGGTCAAAGGTCAAAGTCACTGTGACCCCGCTAAACACTAACTCAAGATTTCAGATTACGATGCAAGGCCGTTTCTCTCCTTGACCGCTCTGGGGCTCCGTTCTGAACTGCCCAAGTACAGGAAGAAAAACCTGTCTTTCTCGCAGCGTGATCAGTTACATTTCTGCCGACCTTGAGTTTTTTAGGGGTGGAACGCTTCAGTCTTGCTGAATACGCAGCTGGTTGCTTCAGACACCTGATGAAGAGTTGGCTCCTTCCTCTCGTTCCTTTGTGTTTACAGATGTTTGTGTTGCGGATGCAGCTGACACTCAACAACAATGCGGTCGACTTAAAACGTGTCGGCGCTCCTCACGAAGAGCCTGAACGTCTCAGTATTTTTATTTGTTTAACTAAAAACAACAAGAGGCGCGTGTATTTTATAATTAGGACAAGAAGTTTTGATCGGGGCTTCACGGCGGGCTGCGCACAGAGAGCGTCTAATATGTTTTCCTTCCGCAGCAGATGTGTCATTTCCACATTGAGCACGACCAGACAGATGGATGGCGAGCTGTTATTCGATGGTGACAAGTTCAGTGTGCAGCGCTCAGCACCCAGAGAGAGGGTGACATTTCAGCGTTCCCAAAAGGACACGCTGAGTGAGCCATGTATCAGTGAGGCGGCATTTACGCCTCATTGGGGCAGCTTGTCACTAATCGATGCAACATAAATCTCGCCTGTTGTTTTTATGTAGGAGTGTTTGTTGTTTGTTGTGGGGGGGGGCTTTCTCCACCTCCCACTCCAAACGGTTGAGCTCAAGAGCAAAGCATCAGTCATCTCTGTGTAACCTGCAACTAAGGATCTAAATCTGGACGAGGAGAATATGGTGAACTCGCTCCGAGCCAGAGTTATGTAACATCTCACTGTAAATACCCATTTTTACAGATGATAAATACTGACTATTGTGTTTACTCTCTTGTTATATCCTTTGTGTATCGTTTTTACAGTATCGACCCACAATTACAATAAAGTTTATTAGTTCTGAACATATAGTGAGCGCTTTAGAGACACTGACACAATGAGCAGTTAAACTGTGACAATAAAAATGCCAGGTGTGAATTAAAATCATTGCTCATTGCATCAGAACAATAACACAAAGAACTGTAATAATAGGATATGAGCCAAATAATATATAAACCATTCTCCAGAGAATTTTAAGAGGCGATTGCAGGTGTTGCCTGAGTCACCCCTTTTCTAACACATAAAATGCGCATGATTCATGATCATAAAACATATATAGAAGTGGACGGAGCCGCTGTGACGTCACCCTTTGGTTTTTGGACTGCCCTTTTGAAGCCTGAGCTGCGTTCCAATAGTGGTTGAAGTCGCCCTCGTTGACTTCCTCGTTGTCGCTCCAGCTCTCGGAAAAACTGAGGTGAACTTGGTGAGATCGACTCTGGGAGCAGGTCAACAACGATGGTCTCTCCAGGGTTGTGTATCACCCACAAAACAGTTTTGTATTAAGTGCAAGGAATCTATGTTTAAGTAGTCGTTATGTATGTAAACCTGTAGCTGCCAGAACCTCCACCAAAGGAGGCTCTTAACCTCTAGCTGTCAACACGGCAGAACAAACAATACACATTTTCAAATATTCAGTTCATCTGTCATATAGTTCAAATTTTAATGTTATCTCAAGGTACATTTACATTTGGTCGATTCTTCTGATTTATTTTACATATGATTGATTCTTATTCTAGGTCCAAATAAAATGAATGAGAAGCAGAATGACTCCTGGAAAAACGACTGACTTAGTGTTTTTAGAGAGAAGTTCAATGGAAGTCGGTTCAAGCCAGGCCTCTTTGGAGCCAGCGTCTAGTGGCCGTCGGTGGTATTACACCTGAAGATACCTCTGTATCGGCTTCACTTTTTATTTATGATCTAAGAAGGTAGTTTTATGTACTGCCCCGCTCCCACTGCTCTTACACTCGTACATACTCCGTACTATTCTTCTGGTGTTCAAACACCTACACATATTAAATCCCCAGCTCTGTGTGGCTTTGTTATCGTTGTCCTGTAACCCGTGTTCCTCTTCAGATTGTGTATGCCGCTGTGGACTGTACAAAAGGACAGAACCACGATCTCTGTAAGCAGGAAGGAGTGGAGGGCTACCCGACCTTCAACTACTACAACTACGGCAAGTTTGTAGAAAAATACAACGGAGATCGTGGGGTAAGTGGCCATCTCGCCTGCTTTCATACCAAAATAATAAACTGAACCGTATAAACAGCAGCAGAGTGGTTTTAAACTCCAGGACTGTTTAGGGTAAGGACTGTTTGCCTCTGCTGACGTAGGAATACGGCAAATATGTATCTGCATCAACAAGACACCGACTTAACTCTGTGCCGTTTAAATCCAGATGTGTGATGTACAGCAGTTGATGTGGCTACATGTTTGGGGTTTTCTGTAAAGAATTAAAGTGATATTAAATAGTAAAACTTGCAGAGTTAGTGTAGTTTCGACTCGGGCTGGACAGTCTCATAATCTTAGACCACGATGGATCTTAATTTGGCGTTTTGACGTTTCAGAGGATCATACAGATCATGTCATTAAAAATATAAATAACAGCACTGACAAAACGTTCCTACTGCGCTACCTTTCATTTTAAATGTTGTGTTAAGAGTGTAGTCACGGTATTTTACAGAGACATAGTGTTTGCACTAACCTATGGGTTTGTAGCATTAATGTCGCTAGTACAAGTCCGTAGGTTCGTTTGTGGTTTAAGTTACTGAGTTTATTTCGGTCCATTTATAGCGATACTTTAGTCCACATTAAATTGCAGAGTTTGTGTAACCTGTCGTTTTGCTGCTGAAGAAATAATGATGGAATTAGCGCTGAGTTGAGGTTTTTGTTGAGTTTTTGTTTAGTTTTTCAGGTATTCTGAGGAAAGCCTCGATTTTCTAGAAGTTGAAAAAGGTCGGTTGAAAGAAGCCACGACATTAGACATGATTTAGAAAACGGTTTGTTAGGTTTTTGTTTTGTTTTTTAATTTTATTTGATTCAGCGTGAAGAACAAAGAGCAGCGACAGGTTCAACAGTGGAGGAAGAAAAACCAATAAAACCAAGAAAAACCAGCTTAAAATGAAGGGAACAAACACCGTATA
>JAPQRN010000015.1:4956358-4976611 GCA_037367275.1 Coranthus polyacanthus
ATCCGCTGTTTCTTCATCCGCTGTTTCTTCAGTGATGCTGATGAGAGCGCGTTGGGTTTACCCACAATGCCCCGCGCAGCAGCCACGTACACGTACAGTTGAATCCTGGTCGGTGTGTGTCGTTAGCTGCCTCTGCCCTGTGCAGTGAAGGAGCTGCATGTCACAGAGCTCCACATGACGTTACCCCACCCGCTTACCAGGTATTATTAAAGACCCTCCACTCATGCTTCAGCTCGGAAGACGTGTGCGGCTCGTACGGGTTTCCCACTCATTTGGAGAACGCAAAGTAGCTAGCTGTTAGCCCTCCAAGTCTGCTAACGTTAGCTATAGGAAATGTTGTTAGCGGCTAACGGTCGCTTCCCTAGCTAGCTAGATTACCTGTAATGTCGAGTAACTGTCTACATTATAAAACCCTGCTTTAAATGAGCTTTAAATGACGGTGTTTTGTGTCATCGGGTGCTGACAGAGCTACACGTTTGGCTTATGTCAGCTTCGTTATCCTTTAGCTGCTAGCTAACACCAGGCTCCTGGGTTTAGCTAGCGAACAGAGACGCCAAACCACCATTGTTGGGTCTTTCCGGTTTTCCAGTGAATTAATTCAGGTAGCTAAGCTGCTATTGTCGAACTCTCCAAACTGTCAAATGCTCACGGTTGCCACGAGTATGGAGTATGGAGTATGGAGAAGGCATGTCGCGATAAGTAACAGCTCTCGACTGCGTTTTCTCTTAGCATCACTTTAGCTACTTCAAAGTGTGGAGCTGTCCGTGGTTCTTAACACGCACCGACCGACGGGGTTTTAACGGGTTGAAGCAGCCGAGGTTCAACAAAAGAACATGTCAGGATTATTAGCTTCACATTGTACGTGTCGCACTCACGAACTGCGTTTTATTTATTGTATGTCTTCAGCGAGTTATAGTAGTGACTGACATCTAATTCACATTCAGAAGTAATGATACTTCTCTGCAGGCAATAAAACATCACCTGATTTCTTCTGCCACACTTTCGAAACGCCATTTTTAACCAAATATATGGTAAAGTGATGAGTGCATGTGCATGAAGCAGATGTGGAAAGGAATGACTAAGTTAGCCTCTCTTGGATGATTGCACATCTAATGTTGCACATTTATTGCAGAGATGCTAAAATAAGCTGTTGAATATTTCATGCAGGCGAATAAAAAATGAACTAATAACGAAAATGAATTTCACAGTAAGTCATAATGGAAGGGGTCAGTTATTGTATTTAATTAAATCCATATCTTAATACAGCAAATATTCAAAATAAACGGTGTCTCAGGCTGCCTGCTGTATCGACCAGTGATTCTTTTTGAAATCAGACTGGTTAGATTGGCGATAAATTGATTAATTGTATTGACTAAATGCTTTTAAAGCCGAAATAGTGAAACGTAGCTGCAGTAAAGTATTCAGATTGTGTATCTGGAAACACAAGGAAATTAAGTTTAGATCAATTTGTCTTATTTGAGTAGCTTCAACCTCCAAAATGACTGAAACGGTCAATTGATTATTAGAATAGTGGCTTGTTATTTTGTTTTCAATTCAGTAACTGACTAATTGTTATTATGCGATTCAACATTTGACAGTAGAGCTGCTACTACTTTGAATATGTTCTGATTTTTCATTCGCTGTGACAGTAAACTGAAGATCTTTGGCTTGTGGACCAAACAGGACATTTGAGGATCAACATTTTTTTACATTTTATAGACCAAACAAGTAATCGATTCATTGAGAAAATAATTTGTTTAACAATTTTGTATTTTGAAAGCAGCAACAGAGTTTTCTTGACCTATCCGTGGTGTCTCGAGGTGATAAAATAACATCAAAATGTTGTCGACAAGGGTTTAAAGTATAACGTCTCCTTTCCTGTGTGTTCTTCTCTCCACATCAGTGTGTAGGGATTCAGTGGGACAGCCAGAGCCGTACGATGTCAATGGTGGTGTTTGCCTCTGTGGTTCGGGTCGGGGACGGCCTGCCCCTCTCTGCATCTACTGACTACGAGCAGGACAAGGAGCTTCACGAAACCAAGAGGCATCTTAAAGGCCTCTCCAAGAAACTCAGCCAGTTCCCTGACCGTTGCAGCCTCAAGAGCGGACCATATAATGTCAAGTAGGTTTGGATGTTTGGTCAGTATTTAAAAGGTTCTGTGTCGTTCCTACCACACCTCAATAAATCAGGAATAATATATTATGTGCAGTTAAAATACTCAACAACTTTTGGTGTTCTCCAGATAATAATAGTCTTTTGTATTTGTATGACTCTAAGTGAATTCACCTCAGGCATTTTTAGTTGAGTTTTTATAATATAGTCAAAGCACTTTAGAGATCAATGAATCTATTTTTTTTTCTCCATCTTTAGCCATCTACGCTCTGCTCTCTTTGTGACCCTTCCGACAGAATTCTGATTGAGAAATGCTTTTAATTTAAGTGATTTGACAGCTAGGCCTTCCTTTGAGGTGTCAGAGTGTTTTAAAAGCCTGGCTGGTGCTCGGGGAAATGCTTTGAAACTCTCTCAAACGCTGTTTGTTAAGAGCTAATTAGTCCTATTAAGATAGAGGACATGAACTCCAAAGAAACTCACAATCAGCCATCAATAAGCCAGCTGCACTATTCAACCACCGGTCTCCTTTAATAACAGCCTCTTTAATCAATGGGAGCCTGTAGCATCTGAGGATGACAAGGTCAGATGGTGAAAGTCACAACGAGGCACCCAGTGTTTATAACTAGGGTTAATCTGCTCTCTGATTAACTGGCTGTTGTTATCTTTTATATTTTCTTCTTTCATGAAAGCAGCAGGAGACGTCTTGAACGATTCACAAGGGCTGCGTGATATAGTTGTTTGGATTTAGCGACTCTTATCATTTGTTAACATGGACCTGTTTGCTTTCCATCATATCCCAAATTAAACTATACATCAAGTATGTGTTGTGTTATTTATAGTGAACCTGATTGGACTCATAAATGTTTTTCAGCAGTTAGTGTGGCCCATTTTTAACAAGGTCACTTAAAGTGTAAGATTTAGGGTCATTTAGGAGGATCTAATGGCAGAAATGGAATATAATATTAATACAATGTTTTCAGTAGTTTATAATCACAAGATAATAAGAGTGATTCATCATAAGAATGTTTTCGTGACGTTAAAATGAGCCGTTCATACCTGCAGTGTAGAGCTGGGTGATACGTCCAAAAAATGTACTCTTCGATTCCTGATTTTACTGGATTTTTCTCCATCTACATGAACTATAGACAAAGCATGACACAAAAATAGTTTTCTTTACTAAAACAATAGTGAAATGTCAATAAACAACAGCAAAACGCAGCCCTTGTGAGGGTGTCAATGTGGATTATTTTTTAACAACTACAAATAATTTTAAATAAAACCAAGCACCACTGTTAGACAATGACAGGAGAAACAAATTCACAATGAATATATTACAACTATCATCATTTGTCTTCTGGAGCATAAATGGAAAACCATTCAATATCTTTTCACCAAATATTGTGTTGGACTGGTGGTCATCCATCTGTGTTGTCCATCACGCCGCTTGTCATCGTTTTGTTTCTGGAGCTGAACTAGAAAACCATATGATATATTTCCAGTAAACTACTCATGAACAAATTGAGAAAGTGCTCGACTCCTCCACTGTCCGTGGGCAAAGTCAAAGAAAATAAGTTGACGTCAGTAACAAGTACCACGTCCAGCGTTAAGATGCATCACCTTCTAAGTTTGAGTGTGAACCAGCGTTAATATCCACTTAACTAAAGCTGCTCAGGGCTTAAAGGCTGTTCATCCGGTTTCACTTTTAAACAAGAAGGATGTTCGGTGTTAGAAATTGTGGCTCTTTAATTTGGCAAATTCATAGCCTTTTAGATGGTTTGTGAATGGTTATAAAAGCCATATAAATAAAGTTTTCTTCCTGTGGTAATTATAATACACCCACATCAGTACTTCTACATCCAGCTTGATGGTGTAAACCAGAAAATGAAGAATCTATGTTTTTCACAACCATGAAAAGAGGTGTAATATTCTCCGTCGTTAACCTCAGGAGAACAAGCTGCCCGCCGGTCTGCTCTGTTATCGGTGTATGACTGAAGACATGCCTCATTTCTCACTTATCTTCTGCTAACTTTTTCCCTCATCCCCATGATAATCATCACGTTAGCCCGTAGTGCTTGTTGACATTTATGTTCCACGTCAATTTACATGTATATGCAGTTTGCGATAACTAGCTTTCCCCGTCGATCGTTCTCTGAGCAATTCAGATAATATTCGAGTCTTTCTTTCTGGGGAATTTAATTTGCACTCAGTCTATCAATTAGCACTGTGGGGCTAATAGATGGAACGTGTGCCCAAGTGCATTTGAATATGAATGTGATGTCGTGTTTAATTAAGCATGGAAGTGTGAATTTTAGACACAGATATGCAGAAAGGTGTTTTGTGTGCTTTAGAGCCACACTCTGCAGCTTTTTTATTATTATTATTATCAGCAGTGTATTTATCTTGGTGTCAGTTTCCTAAAGCTCACGTCAAGAGAAAACAGTGCAGTGTTTATGAAAAGCAAACAGGTTGGATTTCATCAAATGTCCCATTCCAGGTCTTACTGATGCCTGTTTCTATTCCAAAATGGTAAAAAAAAAAAAGTAGTCAATGATCTTTTTCTTTCCTTTTAAGTGTGAACTGGACATTGTCAGTAAGTAGATAGTATTTAGTATTTTCTCAGTGCATACAACAAAGATGTATGATCCACAGACTAAAAACGTAAAGACTTAACCTTGGGGCTCTGCATTATGGACAGTTTTTACATAAACTCAAGATAAAACATGATTCAAAAGTAGTTTTCTTTAATAAAACTATGTCATATACATGCAATATCATCAACAACAAAATGCAGCACTTGTTAAAAATAAAACTAATTTTAAATGACATAAAGCACCACTCCTTGGTAATTAGGGGTGAGACATTCACAATTAATATAATACAACAAGCAAACAGGTGAACGGAGTGATTTCCTCTGAAGAAATGTCTTCAGAGGAAATCACTGATCTCGATTTGACGATTTAGGCATTTTTCACCTCAATTTAGAACCAAACATTCAATGGAATTAATTAGATTTTTTTGCCCAACTGTAGTTTGATCCATAGGCTGAAGCCACATGTTCGTTTACTGCAGTCCATCCTTCAGGCGTTAACCGTACACGCTCGTAGCTAAAGAGAAGGTCCTGGAAGAGCTCGACGTATGATCCCTGCAGATATTTAATCGTTGTTTGTGATAATACAGGGTTATAGGAACCGATAGCCAGAACCAAAGTTCACATTTGGTACACAGAATTTTGTTATTGGTTCTAAAAAGCAATAATGGGTGTATGTGTGTTTTAGTTTTACAAGTTCGCGGGGTGTTGGATACCTGATGGTGTGCACTGCAAACTACCCCAACGTGCTGGCGTTCTGCTTCCTGGATGAGCTGCAGAGGGAGTTTATTGTTACCTATGACACCAAGAGAATCAGCAGCGCTGTGCGGCCGTACTCCTTCATTGAGTTTGGTGAGTTTGGTGACAGATTCCTGAATAATCATTTCAGAACTAAACTCGATTTGGCCTTTAAAGTTTGAAAGAATATCCTGCTCTCACGTTAAAGTTACATTTGCTTCTGTACTTGCATCTTTATCTGCCCTTGTTGTCCTCCATGTTATTAATAACCTCGTTGACGCTCATCCATCAGACACCTTCATCCAGAAGACCAAACAGCGCTATAACAGCCCCCGCTCCCTGTCTACCAAGATCAACCTGGCCGACATGCAGACAGAGATCAAGCTGCGACCGCCCTACCAGCTCTCCCTGGAGGACCTGCAGGCTATCAATGGATTCTCTGTGCACACGCCCTCCAAGTACAAGGGCATAGGTAGGACAGGACCTGCTGCATCACACATACGCAGTCCATACAGGCCTCAGCTCACCGTGACAAATTCCCCTCTTGTAATAGACTACTTTCTGGGGATCAATGAAGTGTTTTCTCAGCTTATCTTACCTTCATCACTTTGCTCTTTCAATACTAAAGGTAATATATGCTGGATCATCCCGAGCAAAGGAGCATTGTATGTGAAGATGAAAATCCATCAGGAGTAACTACCTACAGTTAAGGTCAAAAATTCTTAAGACAAAAGGAACATTTTTATGTTTCGTCATTAAGAAAACTTTACAGACTAAAAAATCTTATCAGTGTCAAGGCTGCCTTTTGGTACAAATTTGGATTCAAAAAATAATTTAGATCTCTCTATGTTGAAAGCTAGAGTGGTCAAAATAATTAACCTCCCACTGAATTCCTCAAGACAATGTACCAAATTAAAATGTTTAGCTTTCAAACCACACCTGAACCCCGTCTGACTTGAATGCCTCAATCAGTCTGCACTGATCTCCACTAAATGGGCTCCAGTGAGCAGAGCTGGTGGTACTCGATGGCTAGATTTAGAGCCACCACCCTTACATACTTTGTAACAAGTAAATTTTCATCAAGTTCATCATGGCAAAAAAGTCTGAACCTCAGAAAGGAGTTAGTAGATACTGCTGTTTTGAAGCGTCTAGACGGTGTCTGGAGCTGCTTTGTGCTGCTTTATTACAAAGTACACAGAGACACACAAACAAACACAAACCTCCACAACAACAACAAACACAAAATCATCACAAATGTCAAGAAGCACCCCCAGATCTCTGTAAGGATGATCGTTGCTGAATTGGCCTCTTCTGGAGTTGAAGTTCCAAGGGAGGCATTTGTGAAGGCTCTTCATCGTGGTGGCCTTCGAGGTCATCACCCAAGTTATGGTCAAACAGCGGTGACGTCAAAGACTGAAGTTTGCCTGTGAGCGCTTGAAACATGGGGGTGAGTTTTGGAAGTCTGTCTTTGGTCTGATGAGACAAAACTGTGTCTGTTAAGGCACATGGATGTGTGGATTTCGTTTGGCAAAGGAAGAGAGAGCATTTCAACCATAAAAATAGAACGACCACAGTTAAACATGGCGGTGGGAGCATTATGCGTTGAGGCTGTTTTGCTGGACCTTGTTTGAATGCATGGGGTCATGAAGAAAGAACACTATGTTGACAATAAGGATGATGTGAAGAAATCTGCTTCCAGTCTGGCATTGGGCCCACGTTAGGAACTCCAGCAAGACCATGACCCGAAAGTCAAGATCATGGAGTGGCCTTCTAAAAGCCCAGATCTCAGTCCTGTTGAGAATCTGTAGTGGGGCTCAAGGTTAAGGTCCATGTTCGAAAACCATGTCATTTGTTTGAGCCAGAGCAATTTGCCATGAGGGATTTGGGCTAAGATCCCTCATGAGATGTGCCAACCAAATTAGGAACCACATTAAGAAGTTGCTGTCAGTTGTGACAAAGACGTCTTTCAACTTTCAACTCACTTATACTAATAACGGTTGGTACTGGTCATTTCCTTGGAGAAGTTAGTGTTTTCACTGTTTTCCTCAGAGTTAAATTGAATCTGTGGAGGAGGGGAAGTGTAAAAGTATTGCAGCGTCCCAGGCGGGTATGTCTCGAAGTCCTAGTGCCTGTATCGGCAAATTACGGACATGAGCTAAACTATTATGCACAGTTTGTTCTATGCTCTGCTCTATCATGTCATATGTTGGTAACTTCATGTTGGATTAACAAAGCCGTGACACCATTAGCGCTTGCCTGTACTCCTGCAGATAATGTGTTTTGCTGACTGTCAGTGCACTTCTCACCTTGCTGCAGTGCTGTATAGGTCTCCAGGTCCCCCATGGCATCACCATTAGGGGTGTAACAGCACACAAATTTGCCCTGTGCCGTCGGTACATGGACACTGCAGTATGCCAGCAGTAGAATACCGTGAATATGAAAGTATTTTGATGAACAGCCACTGCTTTCCTTTGCATATTTTGTGATTCTTTTGTTTTGCTGCTGTAACGTAAACGTACTGACCCGGACATACCGAACTATGTCTGTACCGTTAATACGCCTACTGTTGAGAGTGGTTATGATAAACAATAGTGCATTTGTTTGGGACCATTTTCAGCTGTGGAGTAATACACATTTATGACTGTTCTTAGTATTTCCAGCAGCAGGATGGCAAATTTTGGACTCATCAAAATAATCTACAGTGTTAATGACGGATCATGAATCCTAGTGCCACTGTGTGACGTCTTGATGCAGCTTTAAAGTATTTTGCACAACAGTACAGGACATTTGCTCAGAGTTATGCTTGTTCTTAGGCCGTTAATGTCATCCGTGAACAATTCAAGTCAGTTTAAAGTTTATTTTAGAGCACATTTAAAGGCAAACGTGCTTCAGTCGTAGTCAAAGATTCAAACACAGCTGATCATCCTGAAAGATTACTGTGTGGTGGTCCGATATCTGCTCAGTCAAACAGATCCTCCACTGCTCTGTGGCGTAGACCTTCTTCACTTGAGATGCTCCAGGAAGCAGCCTCCCTGTTCGCATCGTCACACCTCAGCTGGCCTCAGCTAAGCGGTGCCACCTTGGGTCACTCAGAGTTGTTGTGTTTCCCTTGACATCATCTTCAGGGGAGCTCTCCATGCTTTGTTCACTCTGTTTGTAGCTCCTGCCAGTCTCAGCTTTATGCGAACATAAATCATTTGGACCTGAGGGATGACGTGTGCTAATCTGATTATAGTGACACATCGCTTCTTTTACTGTGCCAGAGTTTTTGGAGGTCAGAAGATTTAAAACCAGTGTCTGCCAGACTTATCTTTATGTTTCAAAGATGTAGCCTGCACTGAATCACGTCTGTAAATAATTACTTCGTATAAAAGGCTTCATTTTTTTTATAGACTTTGCAGAGCAGCTTTATTTTAAGCCATATGTACGGCACATTTTGCTGAGTGTGTAATACTGTGTCCTTGCTCTTTCCCAGCACCCACGCAGATGTTGGAGCCAGTAACCCTCCCTGGTATCGTGTCCTGTGTGCTCAGTGTCCTCTGTGGAGGCCTGAACCTGCTGCGCGGAGTCCACGCCATAGAGAGCATACTGCAGGTAAGGTCATAAGTGAGCTTACACTCACACACCTTCATTTGCTTTTAAAGTCGGATCTGGCTGTCACATAACCAAATCCTGTTTTCCTAGTTTCATTCATCCTTGCTATCTGTAATTACATTATTGAAGTAAATATTGAAGTAAGCGCAGAGTTGTACGAACAAGAAGTCTGACGGGTCAAAGTAGAAAAGTAACCGCACCCCTGGGTTAGAAAAGAAAGCAAAATGTGATGTAAAAAAATCCATAGGTGACAGATCAGATTTAGGCTTTCAGAAAGTTTCAGCTCATCTAGAATCTTTGTTCTGAACTGGGCTCATGCGCCTGCTTGGACATATTCTACTCTATCAAACTGAATGAGAGAGATGAGGTGAAATTGTTAAAAGAAAACTCGTCCTTGGCGTGGTAGTTTCATTATGTTCTGCTTAGTGTTGGGTATCCCTGTTCATTGTGCCTTTTTGTCCTGCCTGCAGAATGACGATGAAGACTTTAATTATGTGATTGCCTTCTTCCTCGGCACTGCAGCCTGTCTTTATCAGGTAAGTGATAGTCTGCGGTAAGAGTAGCCCATCATTGGCTGACGGGCTGACTAACAGCCCTGCACTTTACAGCTCAGCAGCTTGTCAGCTAGACTAACATTAGCAAAAGTCCAATGGCTCCCACCCCACTAGCTTCTCTAAGACATTTTCATCAGCTTCTATGTGCAGCTCCTCGTACTAAATGGAGCACTGCTGATTGGTTGACTGATGTGGGGAGCAAAGTTATCAGATAGGATTTCGGACTTACCGAGCAAACTTCTTTTCCCGTGAAGGACATTAATGATGAAAACATGTCACTGGGTGATGTCAGTCACACACAGCTGCTTCTCTCTCTGCAGTGCTACCTGTTTGCCTACTTCTCTGTCTGGAGGAACAGTAAGTCCTTCCTGGCATTTGCACTCATCTGTCTTTCCAACATGTATCTGTATGAACTGAGGAACATGTGGCAGATCCTGTTCCATGTGGCCGTGGGGGCCTTCATGACCCTGCAGATCAGACTGAGGCAGCCGCTGGGCAAAGCGCCGGACTACAACGTTTGACCCTAGACACAAAAGACAAACGGATCTTGAGTCACACGTTGTCCACAGGTCCTGGAGACGAGTGAAACCAGTTTTGGGACAAAATGGAAAACAATTCTTCCATTTCGGGAAGACCAACCAAAAAAATCCTACCATCAGCGGACAGGGACGGAGCTGAGTGTGGACTGTGTGTTGGAGGAAACGCTGCCGCAGCTCAAATCATTAATGGATCTTAACTGGATTGATTTTTGGGAATGTGTCTGATGAAGAGATGTATTTCCTTAAAATCAGAGTCCCGCATACGTCACCTCTTTCTCCTGGATTCCATCGGGGGGGGCTGCCCCACAAAGCGTCTCAGAAGCATGTTTTATCTGCCTGATTTTACAGACTTCCTGATATGTACATTTTTTCTTGATTTTTGTTATTTTTTTTGTTACAGGAGAAAAAAGCAATCCTCATTGTAAAACTCCTTCAGCCCATCATTGAAAGTCAAATTTATGAAACAACCTTTGAATGTTTTATCTTTAAAATTGACCTGACGCTCTGTGCTATGTGTCTGACTTCCTGTCACTTTCATCTGCTCTGTGCATCTCGACGCTGCTTCCTTCAAAAAAAAAAAAAAGGCGAGACGCTTACCTTCAGCACAGACGTTTAGACGGCGCTAAGATGTTTCTGAGACGCTTGTGAAACGATCTGCGGCGCATGGGGAGAATAATCTAGAGTGTCCGTCCCCGGTGGAATCCTTCATACAAGATCACAACAGACCACAGTGGTTAAAAGGAATGTATTTGAAATGTTTTGATTGTGGCACAAATTAGGGCTGAACGATACGGCAAAAAATATGATCACAGTATTTTTTCCCATATCGATATTTATCGCAATATCCAGTTTGATAGAAGCATGTTCAGGTGTCGCAGTTATGTCTTCTGTGACAGGCTGTTAGATCTATCCATATCCAGTGAAAAAATGTCCAAATTTGTTCCCAAATCCGATTGTTTTATCGCTCAGCTCTAATGCAAATACAGACGGGTGACAAATGAGAGGAGAAACCTGATAGAAGTGGATGAGAACGTCTCCATCAATACAACACACAGGTCTCACTTCACAGTCACCACATCTCAACCTCATTTTGGACTTTACTTAGACTTAATGTAGGTTTTTCCTTTCATTTATCACCCGTCTGTATGTGAGGTTTAGTACTATTTATTCAGAGAAATAGAACCCCTTCTTTCTTTTAAGAGAATGAGCAAAACTTTAAATTAAATTCTGTCTTACCACAAAGCGGCACCACGAGAACTTAGTGATAATAAAGCGCAGAGCAGAACTGGCAAACCTTTTATTTAAGTCATGGAAAATATAATAATGGACTGGTTCATTCTTGTCTTATTAAAGGTAGAGGTGACGCATGCTCCAGGATGTGCTGAAACTGCAGTACTTCTTTTTGTCTGCGGGGTTTACAAAGACGACAACGGATGCAGGTGTTTTGAAGTGAATCCGCTTTTGTAAAAATGAAATCAAGTCCAATGTGATTGTAAACGTTCAGACGGACACAGTTACTCGCTCTCTGTTTTGCGTCTCTCATTTATTTCTCCCTCGTTCTGCTCATATTTTTTGTCTTTTTTTACCTGTTACATGCACTTTGTTTTTGCACATGTACCAGGTTCCAGACCGGGTGCAGGACTCTGGTTTAGGTCTTGGCTTAAAACTATGCAACGCTGCCCAGAGTGTGGAGTCAGCAGCCAGCGGTCACATCACATTTTTTTTTAGTCCTATTCTATTTATTTCCTGACTGATTGTTCAGTGTGGGTTTTTGCAAATCCAGACTTATTTCTTTTACTTAACGATTTTAAAATTCTTTGACGCAGACTGACGTGTAGACGTCACGTCATACGTCCACCAGCTCCAGCAGACACAAACGGTCTGTTTCACCCACACAGCCTCGAGCATATTCGACTGTCAAGTGACTGTGTTAATAAACAGCTCTGTGTTGGCAGCAGTAAAGACGTGGAGCTGTGTTGTCGAGGCCCGAGGCGGCCCGTATCATCTAAGGGGCCTCTGGTGGCCGTCTCCTCCTCCTGAACCCCTCAATTCAGAATATGAAGACACAAACTCTCACCCTCTGCTCTTATATGTCACATATTTGTTCATATTTACCAGAATACAATCAGGAAACGCCACATCCATCGTCGTTAGGCGGTGCGTGATTAGTTCAGGGTCACATCACATCATAGGAAGATCCTGGCCTGGTCCTGGCTTCCTTCACTCACCCCCGACAAATAATGGCAAACAAATGGAGAAGGGTAGACACTTCTTTTTGCTTCTGCCTTTGTTGTTCATTGTCTATGAGTAGCTAAAGATTCGTGCCAACATCATCATAACACGTCTGCCACTGGATGGAGATGAAAGCGAAACTGAAAAAGAAGAAGAGCGAAGCCACGCAGCCACTCGGGCCGTCTGGCATCAGCACCACAGACTGGAGATCACTGGAGAGGACTGAAGATCACTGGAGAGGACTGGAGATCACTGGAGAGGACTGGAGATGACTGGAGCCTCGTGTGATTCATCAGCTCACTCTGAAACGTTCCAACAGCGGCACCACACCTACATGACCTCATCTTTCTTTCCTCAATATGGTTCCGATTAGATCCGATCCGAAAAGTTTCACTGGCTCGCTTTAATGTTGACATTCTCCTTTTTCCACTCGCGGCTTGTTCCAGTAAACGCGCAGTGTGGGTGTGTTTCTGTGAAGTGTAAAGTGAAAAAAAAAGAAGAAAAAAACTCAGCTCCTTATTGTGGTTTATGATGAAATGAGCAGATGAACTGCTGGGAACTTGGAGGTGTTGTACAAAATGTTGAATACTTTTTAATTTGACACTAGAGTCTAATGTGATGCTTTTTAAAGTCCCAGGTCACGATGAGCATAAAGCGTATAATAAAAAAAAAATGTAAGAAATGATGAAAATGAGAGAAAGTGTGATGGAAATGTTGAATTAAAGCACATTTGAGTTCATTCCTGTATCAGGACCCATCGTTTCTGAGCTGATTCTAACAAGATGTCATAAAAAAAACACTACATTATGTAATAACCTCTACTAGTGTTAGATGTTTTTACTGCATCATAGACTCGTGAGGGTTTTCAGGGACACTTTCTGGCTTTTCCTTAAATCCAGTAGATGATTTAATCACCACCAAACACTGGGTTAAGTCCAGTTAAGTCCAGTTCCACACTTCAGGTCAAAGGAAAACCTACTACTTTTTTGGTTCCAGGTTCTGAACCAGTTTATTTTGCTCCGGGAAAAAAAAAAAAAAAAAAAGAGGTTTGCGAACTGGAACGGCTCCAGTTCCACGTTGTTGGAAAAAGGTTTAGTGACAACAGGCTGCATCAGAGCCAACGCAGAACAGTTTTAAATACATTCATCTTATCTGATATCAGAAGAACAAAGAAAAACAAAAAGAGGTGAATACTGCATCCCATCGTCGTGACTCTTACTTCATTGTGTTTGACTCGTTGGAAGCCACATCTCTATAGATAGTTTTCACTCGACTGAAAACCATGGATAAAAAGGTTTGTCCGTTGTTATGTTATTATGTTTACAATGAAATATCTCAGGAAGGTCTGGACAGAACGGCTTAAAACATGGATGGACGCGAGGATGAACTGATTACGTTCAGTGGCCAAAAGTTAAAGGTCAAGGTCGACAATTAAATTAAAAGATCTGTCACTAACTGTAGGTCGTCAGTAACGGAGAGCCTCACGTACAGTTTGGCAGGATAGTGGACATGTCTGAACTTCTTATCACAGCGTTGCCTTTGGCTTCATAAGGCATGTGATGAGATCTGACGCCTGTTGCTGCCAAGTTTAAAAAAAACTTAATTAAACGCCACGATTCAGAGGATCCTTTAATAATCAGAGCATCAGCTCCAGTCCTTTTTGTTATCATTTGTAAAGAAAGCGCTGACCTCAGTATGTGGCGACAGAGTCAGAGGAGCTTCAGCTGTAAACTGCTGAGTATTAACTCCTCCAGGACGCCTTCACACCTCCTCCTCCTCCTCCTCCTCCTCCTCCTGTTTGGAGCAACAACAAGCAACAGATTGCCTCATACTCAGGGGCAGCTGAAACTATTTCTCAGGCAGCACTTTTACTTTTTATTTCACGCGTAATGGCACAGGAGCCATTACGAATATGACAGTTATAATTGATGTTGTTTGCGGGTGCATCATAAAAAGCAGCAGCAATTTTCTCCAGATGTAATGAATGACAAAAAAGGTTTCTGTTTTTTTCTATATTTTTTTTTTTACCTGAGCCGGATGCATAATGACCTTAATGAGAAATGTTTGCTGCGGGTGCAAATTGCCGACTGACTGAAACGCAATTTGAACTTCACACGCCTGGAAGTGAATGTCAGCGGTGATAAGGTTTGAGTGGCAGAACTCGCGCAGCAGGCGACACACAGGTAGACCGTCTGAAAAGGGTAAAATCATTAAATGGAAAGCTCTTGAGAACTCACCTGAGAAAGGTGAAATAAAACCGTTCTAATCACTTCAATCGATACGGCGACCTTTTATTTCATTACTGACCGTTCTCCAGCTCAGTCTCGAGGACATGTACATCAAGTGAATAAAATCCAAACCACGGTGCAGCTCTGCCACTTCTATGCATATCACGGCTTATTAAATCAGCTGCTAATAAAGAACCCTAATCATCCTCCTTCAGTGTAATGACCAGCGATTTGAGTTCTGCTTAAATATAGATATTAAAGCTGTAATGGATGAAGTAACACTCGTGGTGCTAATCAGCAGATTAGCATTTTGCTTCCATCTCTTCCATCATGTATAAACAGTAATCATGATTAAAATGAAGACAAAGGACCGACCGCATGTCTGCAGCCATGTGACGTCGCGCTGCTGCCATCTGTTGGCGAAACACACGAAGGAGGACCATGTGGCCTCGGTGATGCTCAGGGTCTGTGAGGTTTAAAATGGAAGCGTGGGTCGCCATGAACGCAGCTTTACAGCCATGTGTGACCGGCGGCATTCTGTTCCACATCCATGGCCGTTGATCAGGGTTTCTGCAGAAAAACACGGTTGGCTTTTGACTTGGGAGCGAGAAGGCCTCAGCTTCTGTCCTTTAGGTCAATTTGAAGCTTGTACTTTGTTTTACACATGTCCGATGAAGGTCAAAAAGACCCAAATGTTATGCATTAATAAAGTTGAGAAGTGAGACAGTGTGCGGGAGTTTCTTTTTGTGGTCGTCTTCAAAGCTTGTACTTGCTACATGGTACTTCTACTGCACTTTTTAGAAGCAAATACTGTACTTTTAACCCAGTCATTTCAGTTTGATTTAGCAGTTACAGTTACAGAGCCTTAAAAACATTCAGGTCCCACTCAACGTTCATAACAATCCAACTCTGAATTAAAACATGGTCACAAGCTAAACTTATTAGGCTACTTTTGTATGTTGAAGAACTGGGATCATCTAGTTGTGTAAAAGTACAAATACCACAGTGAACAAGTAGAAGTCCTTCATTCAAAACTTTACTTAAAAGGTGCAGGGGGAGAAAAAAGCCAGAATTTGAAAGTAGACGCCTTCCTTCTGCACTTCTCTCAGTCCAAATCAAAGACTAAACATGAACCTGACGCCGTTTCACGCCGCTATGGAAAACAGAAAACACTTTTCCAGGTTTTATCTTTAATATCAATCTGCAGAGGAACTAGTCAAAGTTAGTTGTAATAAATTTAGCAAACTAAAAAGTATAATATTTACTTACTGCTGTGTGTACAGTGCTGGAGTAAATGTTCTTCCACCGCTGCACTGCAGTATTTTTTTTATCGTGCTACTTTTAATTTAGGACATTATCTAAGTGCTTGTCGAACGAGGGCAGCCAGTCAGTCCTCCAAACCAAACGGAGATCATCTCTTTTGTGCAAAAGGGAATAGTTTCCCCGTCCTGCTGCCACCACATTCATTATCCACTACTGTCCAAAATACTGTACTGTGTTGCAACATTAAGAACAAGGAGCCTAAATCAAACCATGAGGGAAAAGCCACAGACCGTGTTTAGATACTTGCTCATGTATTCTGAGGAAACACCAGCAGACCTTGATCTAAATGCCTCAGTGACTTGACAAACCACACAGAAGAATCAAGGTGGACTCATGTTGTACCTGTGAAACATCTCAGCAGTTTATTAGACTGTAAAAAAAAAAAAAAGAAAAAAAAAAGAGCAGTGTTTGGCATGAAAACAAAAACAAGCCACGCTTTTGTCTCTGGAGCTGTTCACCTCGTCATGAGGCTCCTCAGCTGCTGTGAAGGAGGAGGTAAGCTTTGAACTGAACAAAGTGTCCACTCAGGGACGATCAGACTCACACCCTCACTGTACCTCCAATTAGAGCCTCCTTTTAAAACAGAACTTAACCCTAATGGCACATCCCTGCACAATAAAGAGCAGAAAAAGGGCTCGTGTGGCCGTAGAATGGCACCGCATTCAATGAGTCCGATGGGACGACACTTTGAATTTCAGTGTGTGTAGATAATGGTTGCAGCAGTACAGTACATTACCGAAACAGAAACCACCAGTCGACCCCTAACTACAGAGCCACGTTTCTCTTTCTTCAACGTAGAAGCACAATCAGCAACGTTTTAACGCATAAGGCCGTCGCTGTGTTTTATTTTTCTGTCCTCAAATCCCATGGAAAGACCAGAGCAAACGACACCTTGTTTTGCACTAAAAGACTAATCAGCTGTTCAGAATTAGTTCTTTCATCTCTGTATGAACCTACTGTGCTCCACGTTTTAAGGGGAAATAACTTATTTTTTTAATAATCATACATCTGTAGGAACACCGATCCTGGAAATCCTGGAAATCTGAGCCGATGTGTTTTCACGTTGCTGCTACATGTCAATACCACACAGTTTAAATCAGATAACTTGACTTAAATTAACTGTCTGTTTAGCGTCCGACAACGCGCACAGTTCAGAACACAACACGGGCCGTCGGAGACTCCTCGGTAGCATATTAACCTGGACTTAACGCTATTTAAACAGTACTTCAGGTGTTACGACCACAGATGAGCGTCGATGCCCTCGTGGATGTCGTGAAGGCGGATATCGGCCAGTAGATCGACGCGTCCCTAGAACAAACAGACCTGAGGCTGAGTGTCACGAAAAGGCCTGCGGTTGACTTTGGTCTTGGGATTTGTCGACAAATTAAAGAAATAGAGTAATATCAGCCTTATCCTTCCAGCTTCTATTTTAAATTTGCGATATTGCTTCAAAGAACCAACATTTCTGCAGATAAAACCTCTACCACGGACTGTACTCTGGGCCTCCAGCCGCAGCGTTCGGCACCGCCATCACTGAGAACGGCTGAAATCTAGGAAAATGGCCAGGGTGAAGACAACTTGCCAGGTTATTTAGTGAATACTGTAATACTGAAAAAGACCGATGTGAAGAAGAAAAAAAAAAAAAGACAAAAGTTCAAAGGGCACATTTCCACATGAGCATCATCACCGTCAGCAGTACAGAGTTCATAATAAAGGCCTCATTGGAGATCATTGGACATTCATTGGGTCGTACCATCTGATTGATCAAGCGAAGAGAGGGGTGGGGGTGGAGGGGTGGGTGGACGGTTGAAAGAACTGCAGTGCAAAATGGCTTTTGAGCACAGAGGCCGACGCACTTCCGGCGCTCTGGTCTGTCATTCAGTGTGTGCATTCGCGTTCAGACGGGAGGTCGTCAGAGGCGGCTCCTGTAACCGAGCGCTCGACTCGATTCGCTGAGAAGAGCGAGGGGAACGGGGCCACGAGCGGGTGTCAATCAGCTGACAACCACGGGGGTGGGGGAGGGGAGGGGCTTCTGAAATCCCAACGTGAGGGTCATAGAGTATGTACATCTGAATACACATCGGTGTTTATAGATAGCTCTCTGATATATTAATGTACAAAATATAGAATCTTAAAATATCTGATAGGGTGATTTGGTGTTCCAAGTCAAAATACAAAATGTAGAAGATTAGAAAAAGCTCTTCATTGACATCCTCTTTGTTTCCTGTGTGTTTATATGCTGCTGATACTGTCCTTTAATAACGGGAAGCTTCCTGCAAACGCCGCAGAGCGTTTTCCTTCAGCTTTTACAAAAACTGCCACTCCTCCACCGACGTGTTAATTACTGATCAGGAATCGATACGAGGACAGATTTCCAGTGCTGGCTGAGTGTCCAAACTTGAGAGACCTGTATCATGGCAACATATTAAAACTGTGTTTAACATACATAAATAGATATACATACACATAAAACTCCCTGTGTTTTACATGTACATATATACTTCAGTGGGGAAAAGAACAAAGAAAAAACAGAAAGTGGCACAGTTCATGTCCTCCTGCAGGTTCGTCCAACACTATCTGAAATGTGGCAGATTGGAGCTAAGTTTGTTTCTCTGAGCGCAGTTTTCCTTCAGGACCAAGACTCCCTCCGTCTCTGCACTCTGACTGGACATCTTTGGTCTCGACGTTAACCACTTGCAGTCCTCTTCGCAGGCTGGGCTTTGGAACGAGTCGTCTCATCCTTCAATGTGGCCTCAGTCAGTCAAGGGTTTTGTTTTTTGTTTTTTGGCGGCGTGAGAAGAGTCAGTCTCAGTCCGCCGCGAGCTAACCGAGGTCCGTGAGCCTGCTCGTTACGTCAGAGGCAAAGAAAAGTTTTATCAGTGAGCGTGGGTTAACTGCTGGAGGGTCCGCCGGTGAGAAAGTAGGTCATCATCTCCCCTTTTCCCTTGACAGTGACCACGCCTCTGTACTCTAGTGTGTAGTTGTAGGAGTTCAACACCTGGTACAGGTCTGTGGTGACCTGAGGACAGAGGGACGACAGGACGGTGAGGACAGCACACAGCTTCATTCTCATCCACGTTCCCACCACATTTCTACAGCTTTATCACCTCAAATAGAAAACCAACCCCAAAAAAAACATTCCATATTTACATGGAATCACTTTAACACAGGTTGTAAAATAACCAATAAAATCTATGGATTTTCTTTTGACCAAACAACTGCAATACAGATTCATTCACGTATTGATCCTTCTACTCATTTGAAAAAATATCATCAAGACATTTTAATATTTAACATTCCAGGGAATCAGCAACACGTCTGCTCAGTGTGCAGACACGAGTCGGATCGGTTCTTTGTCTGACTGGTTCTGTGATACCATCAAAGGGTTCGTATCCATAACAAAATGTTATCGTCTATAAATAGATGGACTCTCCACAGCTACAGCCATGACTGAATAATGTCACTGTTCTGCTGCTTTGTCTCTTTCCTACATTCACGTTGGCGCTCCTATTAGAGGGTTTTTTTTTCTTCTAAGGTGCAGTGGAGACGGATGAGATGAAATGAAAGGTTTCCATCTTTGTACAAAGGAGCTCCGAGTTATTAAGCTTTAATGATTTCACATCTGATAGAGAAAAGCCAATATGCCCATTTTTAATTAACATTTTTCATTAACTTGATAGAGTTTATTCTACGTCCAGCCATGTGTGAAGTGCAGTTCTCAGTTACTCAAATAGACTGTAGCCAATAGCGAGCTGGAGCAATTAAAGTGGCGGTCCTGGGTCACACTGAAACACAGGCATGAAAATGCTGCCATTTTATGTTGTTTTATTCAGAGATTGTTGCCTTTGGTTTTAATGAACTTGGTCTTTTCAGAACAGTAATAACTATCAAACCAGGATCAAACTAACTGTTTGACAGTGAAAACTTCTTTTACTTAAAAAAACAATATATATGTGTATATATATATATATATATATATATATTTTTTATATACTTTTTTTAATGTTTGTTTTCTTGTTAGTGTGACTGGGACAGCTGTTCAAAACGAGTGTTTTGTGGTTTAAAGGTTCAATATCATAGATCTGTCAAGAGTCTGTGTTGTACTGGGAGCTGGTTGGTTTTTTTCCATTAGATGATTTGATTTCTACAACAGTGTTGTATACTGTTGTTGCTGTAGAGGAGCAGAAGAGAGTTTTTGCAGAAAAACAGAACAGATTCCTCTACATAGAAATCAGCGTACAGGTCTTCAACAAACGATCGACAGACGCGACTCTGACCAATCTAACCTTTACTCTATGTGTCGTGAGTATATAAATATTTGCGTGTTTTCAGAGTTCTGTGCTATT
>JAPQRN010000015.1:5032157-5042920 GCA_037367275.1 Coranthus polyacanthus
CCCCCCCCCCCCCCCCCCCCCCCCCCCCCCCCCCCCCCCCCCCCCCCCCCCCCCCCCCCCCCCCCCCCCCCCCAGCGCGACATGTATCACAGATTCTGACCCAGTTTGAGAACCGTTACACCCCTAAGCCATCATTGAAACAGTCTGAATCACTACTGGACGGGTTGGATTAGTCTCCTATCTTCTCATATCACATCCCGCTTCTTGTTTCACTTGTCAAACATAAGTCAAACTAATAAAATGTGTTAAGATTTAAGTTAGAAAAAGATTAAAGTAAATATGAAGCTCATTTTGTAATCATCTGACTTATTGTTCCTCTTTTTTCTCCTCTCCATTTTCTCCAGGAGTGAAAGCGAATGAGAGGAATAAGATAGAGTAGTTAGTAGCAAATCTGGCAAAGTTCAGGTACCGTGTTTGACTCTACAATAATAAATGTCCAACAGACGTTTGAACGTGTTCCAGAGTTTATCCACTCGGCCGTTGTGATGTTCTGTCTGCGCCGTCTGTTGTGTTTAGGTGTGTGGGAGCCGTCCGGCGGCCGGCGGCCATGACAGTTCTGTTCAAACACACCCACAGTGTGATTTCCAAAAACACCCCGTCAAAACAAACTGGAGGCCCTCAGAGGCTGCTGGACCCAGTCTCGGTTACAACTGGCCTGTTCGGTGACAGTTTACACTGTAACACCTTTCAAAATATGCCAACTGAGCCTGCCAAGTGCCTTCAGCTGTTGTTTGGGTATGTCAACATTCCCCAACAACATATCGACAACAACATCTCTAGTGTAGTCTGATTTTACTGATTATGGTTCTATTTCAGGATTTGATCAATCCTATTGTTTAAGGCATTGTTTCCACCAGTCAAACTACTTAGCTGCGTGCCGTCTGAAATACGTTTTTCATGCACCATCAAATATCAAGCGTTTGTTTTTAATTTCTAAATAAGACCTAAACCTGCAGTGGACTTCCAGCACTGCAACCAACACACATCAACTCTTTTTCTTTTCCAATCATTCTACATGCAGCAGTCATGACGTACAACTGAATAAGAAGAATAGTCGGGTTTCCATCCAAATGTGTCGCAAACTTAAAACAAATATTCAGAAAATCTGTCAAGGAAAATGTAAATTTGTGCGCGTTTCCATCCTTGCCGGTTAGATGTTGTATTCAGTAACATACCACCTCAGCTGCTGATGGAGGAGCTGAACATTTTATTAAGAGGTATTTTGTCAAAAAACTTTAAAGCTGGCTTTAGCTTTTCCCCAAAGTCTGACACCCTTTGATGTTTCTGATGCAGCGTAAATGAGTCTTGCAGCGATGATGAGAGTGAAGATGCCACGATTATTTATACAAAACACTGAGTCCTAACAAATCTTTGAACAGTTCAAACACACAACTCACAAGACATTTTCCTTTAATTTAGCAGGAAATACAGATCGTTCTATGTTTATACGTATCCATATAAAATAAGATTAATCAGCGTGGTTCATGCTGTACCGTACAGTCGAGACAGTCTCACTTTAGGAATCTTCATTTCTTCAAAGTAAAATATTCAAAAGAGAGAAACAGTTCATTTAAAAGAACTCGAGTTTATAACGTTGCAGGATTCAAAGAAAGCTGACTTTGCTGCCAAGAATATCCCAGTGGGATAAAAGCCTTAATTACATCACCAATTCACTGGGCTTTAACCTGCAATAGACCTCAAGTAAAAAAAAGTGTGGGAGGTGTTGGTGTATATTATATACAGTATACTATAGTGTTTTACATAAATTCACAGGGACACAGCACTGAAAAACAACTGAAAATGTGTCGAATTTATCTCAAGACAAGAGCAAAGATTCTGAAACAGGAAGTAAAAACAACTATTGAACCAGTTTCCCCCTCGGTTTAAAAAAAAACGCATGACAAACGCTCAGACAAACCACAGTTTGTCCAGATGACGCTGGACGTGGCAGACGCAGAGGTTTCAGTTTGTCGTGAAGTTGAGCAGCAACGAGTTACAGAATAAGTGTGGCTTCAGGCGGCTCAAGTGTATTCTTTAAACACAACAGCGGTACATGCGTCCGTCTCCAAATGTGTCCGTGTTGACGACGATCTGCTGCAGGTCAAACGCTGCCTCACACCTGTGTGACCGGTATTTGATGATTCAGACACAGACATATACAGCTGCATGTTCTTTACACAAAGCAACAACAGGCATCTGTGAACCGGGGCGTCACGCAAACATTTTTAAAGATCTTCCCTTTGGAAGGCATTTGAAGAAGAAAAAACAGTAATAGTGACATAAAAAGGTTTTACATTTGGGTGAGAGGCTCAAACGTAGAGAAAAACATTTGTTTTGCATAATATTTGTATTAGTGTGGACAGGGCATTAATCTAAACCATCTCAGAGCCCTTATCAAATCTACTCTTATTTGCTTTGGTCATATAACAATAAAAAGTTGAAAATCACTCGTCGGCCTGGTAGTAAACCGACCATGAACTGCAACATCCCCACTTGTCCTTGATGCCTTTCCTGCATCTCTTCCCTCGTTTCCAGCCTCCTCTGAAATTTGAAACATCTAGGTCTGAGCTGGATTTGAAGGCCAAGGAGGATTCAAAGACTCAAAGATCAGAAGCAGCTGATACGTTCAAGTCCAAACTGCTGTTATAATGAAAAGGGAAAACGTAAAGTTCTGTTCTGTTTCAGAAGTGCAAAGTCCAGTTTGATATGTTACCAAGGTCTGAATCTCCAGTGGCCTGTGTTGTCGCTGAACTTGAACGTGGACACGAAACGATAATGAATTCACGTCGACTGATGTAAACAGAGTTTAGCCTGCTAGCGGCTGCCACACAGCGCACTAGCGGTTAGCAACAAAACAACATCAAACTAAACAAATAAACATGTTTTTAACCATCTGTATCGACCCAAACTTTCACGATCATTGCATCTCCACTGAAAACCTTTGTCGAATCACATTTGGCTGTTTAATACGAACACTCTACTATTCATTCCTTTGATCTTAATCATGACCCGTGTCGCTGTAGCATGGTTACATCTCGGAGGGATTCTACAGGTTCTGAGTTACATCCTGTCTTAGCTCTGCTTCACAGTTTGCTCCATCCACGTCCCCACCTGCCGTCCCACAATGTCCCCAAAACGAACGCTCGACTCCAAGAATCGAGAGGTCGTTCGAATCATCGACTGTGAGGGGGCAACGCTATGGTAATTACAGCAGCATCAGTGTAAAACGTGAAGAACATTTTGCTCCGCTCATGATCTTCACTTCAATATTTCCAAGGCTGAGCTGAGCTGGAGTACAATCCTTGAGACTCCCGTAGTGATAGTAGCTCTACTACCATGGCGACCTTCCCTGGAGATTCACCGAATGTGATTTAGAATGAAAGTAGAGACACAGATCAGGGAAGCTCCCCGAGGATGACAGAACTAACTAATCTCTGACCTGCAGCTCGTGAGCAGATGTGTCCTGCTCAGCTTAACAGGCAGCCGAGGTTCAAACACCTTCCATATAAGGCCGGCTGCGGAGACTCGCGGCCTTATCACACCCTGTGTTACTTTACTTCTCCGACTCGTAGCCATAACACATGTGGGAAGCATCGCTGGAGAGAGATCTGAGGACTGAGACTTTTGCTTGACTGAAAGCCACAGAATAATGATAACTTCAGAGATGAACACGACTCGTCCCGTCTGATTTGCACCATCTGTAATTTCAGAGCCAGTTTTAGCTCAATCTGACCAACCCTTTCTAAATATAAAAAGATTGAACATGTGCAGAAAAACGCATTTGTCTGTAGATTAACTCACTAAGACAGTTTTTCTCATCCCCTTTCCATAATGCTACAGTTTCAGACACACACCGTGTAAAACGATTTACATAAAATACGTCCCAGTAACTACACGTTAGAAATTAGCATGAGGAAAACTAATGAATGCAGAAATAAACTGATAAATCTAACTGAAATCTAAATGTTTTTAAAATCTCTGCAAGACGGTTTGTCCGTCAGACGTTACCTCATTATGTTTAAAACCCAAAACACCGGAAATGTCTCAGAATTAGGCACAGACGTTCACCCGGACTCAAGGTGGCCAAAGGTCAAAGGTCAAGGTGGCTGTGACCTCACGTCTGTCCATTCTCATCAATGTGACATCTCACAAACGCCTTGAGGGAATGTCTTCAAATCTGGCACAAACATTCACTTGGATTCAAGGACGAACTGAACAGATTTTGGGGCCAAAGGTCAAAGGCCATAACTGGAGATTTCAGATAACGATACAAGAGAGTGAACGCACGGTTCTTGTTTGATTACAGTTTGTTTTTAAGACACTATTGCCTGTTCTTACATTATATCATAAACAAAATACTGTTTGTTCGACATTTATTGTTGAAATAATTCAACTATTGACAACGATTCATCTACAGTACATTCATTTTATAAAACATCCATCTTAAGTCATTTAGGTGGTCTATTAAAAAAAAACAAGCATTTACTTGCCTAATTCTGTCAACTTGCTGCGTTTTTCACATTTTACGTCATGTAAATTGAATATCTTGGGTTTTAAAAACACAGGCTACAGGAACTTGAAATGGTCAATTTACAAACACAAAGAATTCATGAATTAGTTAGAACAAAAACTATTAAGTTTTATTTAACAGTTTTCTGACAATTTCCTCATTGTTACTCAGACTAAACTATGTTATGTGGTAATAATTATAAAATAATGCTAAAAGGGTTCACTTCAAGTGACTGTTTAGTCCGATCGAAACCGACTCCTGTCGTGTACATGTGAAAATATCAACAGCACAAGAACCCTTTGTCTTTGTCCGGTATCAAACCAACTTCGGAGCCGTTCACTAGGCTCAAAACGTGAGCCAATCTCAGTCTGACCCAACTACAAGGCATTTGGGCTAAAAGGCCACGTGGGATCTTTTTTTTTAACTGCCATAGTGGAATTGGGATCCAGATGGAACGTCGGTGCTGTGTACGACTATGCTTCCTGACCTCCTTTTTCCTGTGTGTTTAACCGATGACTTAAAGAAACGTTCTGAAGTCAACAATTCTCACGTCCTTTTGTCGTCCATTTTGTTTTGCTTTGATTATTTTATGAGACACTAAATCTGCCGTTTGACTAAAGGACAGGGTCGCAGTTTAGAGAAAATAAGGGCATTTTCATCTTACGTCCACCGTTTTCATGGAACTCTAAGTTATAACACAACAAGTGTAAGGTCAAAATGCATGTATCAGACTTCATTTGGAAGGAAACATCTTCTAGTTTCTGTGTTTAACATGTGGCTGAAACACAATTAATCAGTTCAGTTCAAACGTGGTTCAAATGTAACCCTAACCCTAATCTGTAAGTCGCCTGGTGGATGTTAAGAGGTTAAAATATATGCAGAACAAAGTTCCTGATTTGTCCAATTACTGAAATTAATCTATATTTCAGTTAAAAGGGGGGGAAGTAAATAAAATACTGTAATCTTTTATCTGTTTGTACATTTCTATTTCCACACTGCTCTGGGTCGGCAGCGGGTTGAGGAGTTTGTCCGGCCGGTTCATGGCTGCTCTTTTTGTGCTCTGCTATGGACGAGGACGAGCAATCGGCAGTGGACACGATGTCCCACATCCACACACTGTCGTGCACTGTCCCTCCAGAGCAGCCTGCTTTTATGCGTCTCTCACACTGGTGCCTGTGTAAAACTATGAAGGGTCTGCCGGAGCCCGAGTGAGATTTGAAGCCGAGCGCCTTGGATCCGTCTGCTCTGCAGGTCCGGGGAAGTGAAAAACGTGTGCTGCATATCTCTGTCTTTACAGAAGAGTTCAGGCTTCATGCTCAATCACATAATTATCACAGTGAGGGGCATTTCTCACACTATCATTTCACTGGTGAGTCATCTGTACATCTGCTTTGAGTCAGAAAAAACAAAAAAAAACACACTGTTTCTCCCCTTCTATCCATCAGTGACCTGAAGGCAGGACAATACATTGGCATTCATTACTGATGATAATGTAATTACTTTTCACAATTAGCATAATGGCACATAATGGGCTGATTGGACTCTTCGTGCCAGCTCCACAATGGCAGCCTGTGAGCCGCACTATGTAACTGTGCATGCAAGCACACTTTGTGCAGCGCTTACAGTACATGGTGCAGTCCAGGAGCTTAGAGCTCTTCACGGACACGGATGATTTTTTTTGTGGATAATCTTATGTGCCATGGACAAGAATCTGGAAAAAAAAAAAAAAAAAATTATATAAAAAAATGATATTAAATTCTTACAATTATCGATGTATGTATGTATTTTTTAATCCGATAAAATAAATGGATTAGTCTTGTTGGTCGTTCACATCTACACTATCTGACTGGTTACACTAGTACTTATTTTAATCTGCCCAGTTCATCGTGAAAACTGTTGAAGTATTACTGAATTACAACGTAATTATGAGGATGAACGTCCTTATTTTAACTATAGTCACGTTTCCATAATATCTCAGGCAAATTTAAAGCAAACTTTATTGCAAAAAAGAAAATAAGAAAACGCGAATTATGTGCATTTCCGTTAATGGATTTGCAGTAAATAAACAAGCTTGTTGTGGACATTTGTACACAGTATTTGCATCATTTCTCCTGCTGCTGCTGCTTGTATCTGCCATTTTGTCTAATGTCTTAATTCTCCTGCCTGTAAGGGGGGATATTTGCAGGTAAACTATATATTTGGTCGTTTAAGTTAAGGGACTCGTGCCATAAAACTTCCCCAAAACTCACCACAAACAAGAGTCTAGAATTCTGCAAATGACAATAAAAAAGTGGGCTCATCACCATGAGTTGTTGCCCTACTGCGTCCAGTCAGAGGCTCTGGTTACATCAGGTAACATATGGCCAGGTGGGAAAAATTAAACCACTGAATTACAAGTGGCCGTTTCCCTGGATATCACTGACTCTGCTCGTTTTACACATGAGGAACACGCATCACAATCCGCGTTATATTCATGAGGTTTAGCCTCAGACCTGAATCCTGGTCCAGCTGTAGCGACAACAGACGGCGAGGTCTGCCGTCTCCGTTCATCGAATGCCTCTCATTCACCGATGATGAGGCGAGGCCGCAACATGGGAGAGGAAAACATTCCCTATGCAGCCGGCAGAAAAGGGGACTCGCCTAATAAAAATGCATGGAGCACGATACGCATGGTTACACAGGAACAATACAAAGTGTTCTCATTTCAAGCTGGGTTACATTCAAACGCATTAGTTAGTCGTTGCTATTTTTAAACCAACACTTACACTAAACGCTTCTCCATTTAAATGTTACAGGTCAAGAATTTTACTATTAACAGTCTCAAGTCTCAGAGAAAAGGGCATGTTTTGGTAGAATCATCTGTAAATGATAAAAAGTATGTCAAACAGCAGCCTGATCACTCTTTCTCCTCTCAAAACCCAACACTACACATTGAAGCAACAACACAAACCAGTAGATAAACAAAGCAGTTTCCTCAGAGACGAGAGGAACCACAAACTGTTCAAACCTGTAGCGCTGCAGAAGGGTCACTCCACCTCAATTCAACAACTTCTGCTCGACCATCTCAGATTTGCTTCAAAATTTTACTACACAAAGAGCGACCATTTACACGAACATAGTCAGAATTTTAGCTCGATATACCTGATACATCCAGGGAAAAAAAACATTTGAACATGGTACCTCCCCTTGCGATTTTTGGCACATTCGTCTAAATCTGCACAAAAGGTTAGACTTCATTTTCTCAAAACGTTTTCAAGCTACAGACTTCAAATTTTCAGTAAATTATGATTGCTACCTATAGATTCTACATGTACATTTGTAAGGTGCATGTGTTGATATTGACTTGGTTATAAACTTTTGAAAAAAACCCCACATTGGGTGCCCCATTACACAAAATACAGACAAAATGTTTGGCAAATGGCTTTTAAGTTTGGGTACAACTTGAATTCAGACTAACACCAGTTATTTTACTTTGTCTGTTGAAATCTTCTGAGTTGCCTCTGGGACTGTATGTCGTCTCCCACTGGTTCTAACTGGTGGTATTATACACAATATTAGCTCTTTTATCTTATTATCTTATCTCATTACAAATTAGGCCCCGGGGCACGCTGGACGGATTGCATCTCTCGGCTGCTGGGAGGGGGGGTGTCCTCGGTGCCCCCCCCCCAGGGGCTGGGTGGGGACAGGGAAGTGGGGGCTTCCCTGCTTAGGCTGCTGCCCCCGTGACGTGGGTGGATGGATGGATACGCCACAGTTCACACATTCAAAGCAGAAGGTACCTTAAAAACACTTATGGCAGAAAAAACATTTGTACAACTGTTCATCTGGGGAAGAGGCTGCTCTAACATCATGTGCAAAAAATAAAATGGTACAAAATGTGTGTCGTGCATGAAAAATACTGATAAACCAAGAGCTCCGTTCAGGTTGGATCATCCAGGTACAACTTCATATTCCAGAAGCTCATTCATCTTGCATTTCTGTGCTTGTGCGTTTTCAAAAACACACAAACCCCCCCCCAAAAAAAAAACAGGGAAACGTCTACTTGTCTTCGAAGATGGAGCTATCAACAGCATGTAATATAGCGTGACCATGAGGCCTGACCTCCAGGTTCCTGACAGTCACTCGGCATAACTAATAAACTGAGTCAGTATTCAGGTCAGGTGCTAACACACTGAAGTGAAGTGAAGCCATGTTTCTTTTATCATAACCCAAGGGTTTTCAAAGTCTTAAACTGTGGTTCGCTCCCCTTCAGATCCAGGCAATGATTGGCACCATTAAACATCTGAATTATCTTATAACATTTCCTGTTGGCAGTGCACCATGTATAAGCAGACACTTGAAGCTCATGTGTCCTGAGTGATCCGATCACACTCAGGACACATTTGGAGGTTGTCTGGGATGCATGCATTCCCACATTCTCTCAGCAGTCTGAAAACTAATGCATCCTGCGATGGATTGAAGGACCGCCTATTCAGCTGTGTGCTCTGTGTAGCGTTCAGATATTAAAAAGCTCACGAAGACGTATTACGAGCGTTTCTTCTTCAACTGATTATACAGATAAATCAGTAGAAATCCATGCGTGCGAGATTCAATCATCATTATAGTGTATGTCGTGTAAGAGAGCCAAGAAAAACAATTGCAATGGTCAAAGTTGTCATTTTAGCAAATTTAGCTGTACTGATTCACAGCATTAGCTCATGCACAAGTACCAGGCAAGAAAACGCTCCACTTTAAAGGCTTTGAAATAAATTTGCAAATAAGCATTACAAATCCAGCCTGTTCAACTTGACATGAATGTCTGTGCTGTGTTTCAGGCTGTAGAGCAGGGAAGTGAGATCCGATAACCCGAGACTCATTCCAACGCCAGCTCTGAACGGGCCTTTGATGCTGAAGATGCTCTTCTAGAAAGTTCTGCATGTTTTGTTTCACACTTGAAGCCAGAAACAATATCTGCACAAAGGGATAAGTCATGTGCATCATATCTATGTGATTTGACATAAGTTAAACTAAGCAATGCACATGTCCTGAAGTACTTGAAGGATCGTAATATTGCAAGTACATTATTGCACTTCCACCATATCCAACCGTCATTCACTGTGTCTGCAAAGAGAATTTTCTATTAGCAAACCTATCTAATGTTCCACAGGGCTGCTGTGATGAAATATGAGTGCAAGACGCTGCGCTGAACCAACAGCAATAACATTAATAATTTATGTGCAACAGTAAATTTTGCGTAGTGCCCACACCGACAGAAACTATTCACTCTTTATTTCTTCTAAGGCTAATCTTACAGCCAGGCTGGGACACTGATTACACTGCAAACATGTAGCCCATTTGTGATAATATCAATGGAATTTGCAGTCTTTTCCCTTCTGTGCACTTTTCTACTTCAGCACGAAGTCTCTGAAACCCTACGAAGATGTTGACTCGTGTAAATATGTTGAGCTCAGTCGTTAGAAAATATTCACCTAATTAAAATTCTGAATGCTTTGAAACCCTGACATGTGGGATGTGCTGAGATTACTCCAGTCTTATGAGGATTCTGTTTACAGCGCATTCAGAAAATGAATGTAATTTGCTTGTTTCGCCGCGGGTTGCGACACACGACCCCCGTTTACGATCAGCTGGAGCAGAGACAAAGATCTTCTCTGGCAGAGATGGACGCTTCGAAGAAAAATCCAAAGAAATACACTTAGTTTTAAACATTATGACGGAGGATATCGACGGGTTTA
This sequence comes from Coranthus polyacanthus, assembly GCA_037367275.1. Lineage (NCBI taxonomy): Eukaryota > Metazoa > Chordata > Actinopteri > Kurtiformes > Apogonidae > Coranthus > Coranthus polyacanthus. The sequence goes on from JAPQRN010000015.1 coordinate 5,042,400, forward strand.
TGGACATGAGCAAATATTGAAAACATGACCTTTTCCAGAAGGTCTGAAGGAATCAAAGTGGGAGAATGAAAAGTAATCCCATTATTTATTTTTTTCATGTCATTGGTTGCGAAATTGGCTCAGCCCAGTACACAACTATGTTTTCTGTCCATGTTACGTAGGTGGGTAATCGCTGAGTAAATTGGCTAGCGGCAAATAACGGTCAAGAAACTGAAACTAGCACCATGAAACATAGAGTAGGATATAACATAGGAGGCCAATATATATATGTATAGTTTCTTCAAGTTTATTCAAATTAAAATGACTTTACTGCTTGTATTTAGATGTTTTACTTCAAATTACAGTAATGATGTTAAATAAAATCAGACAATGCGCTGGCAATTTAGTGCCATATCTGCAGTTGTAGTCTTGAAATAAAACCCCAAGTCCTCTTTGTCCGAGACCGAAACAAGACCAAGTAGAAATCCAGTGGAGACCGAGACCTTCAGACTGATCTGGAGTACTACAACGCTAGTAAAAGG
>JAPQRN010000015.1:5043020-5053888 GCA_037367275.1 Coranthus polyacanthus
ATATATATGTATAGTTTCTTCAAGTTTATTCAAATTAAAATGACTTTACTGCTTGTATTTAGATGTTTTACTTCAAAATTACATTAATGAAGTCCTCTTTGTCCGAGACTGAAACAAGACCAAGTAGAAATCCAGTGGAGACCGAGACCTTCAGACTGATCTGGAGTACTACAACGCTAGTAAAAGGTAATATGTCTTGTATTTCTCCTGCCTTCGGGTATCAAATCTCTCCATGTTCTTTGCATGTATGTAAAGCACATCGAGTTGCCTTTGTGTATGAAATGCACTATATAAATAAACTTGCCTTGTTCTTCCTCACATGATTTCTTTCACATCACACGATTATATTTGTTTTCTCCAATCCGTCCAATACAACATGATTACAATGCTCTTTTAATTGTAAAGGACGTGTTAAATACTGAGAAGTGCTATACTCTGGTAGAATATGTACCGTCGCCACTGATGAGTTTATTCAGGAGGATGAGAAGTGTGAGAGGACGAGGAGGAGGAGGAGGAGGAGGAGTGTTCACGCTGCCATATGCCTTCTTTTCATATGTTAACTGTTAAAAAGCATCTTCAAAACGCTCATTATTTCATATGAGACAGATCGATTTCTACTTCTTTTCATGCTTTAATTTCAGTGCAGTAATCCACATCCTCACTGAATGTGATACAGTACAAATAAAGTGATTTAATATTTAAACGTCTTCGTACCTGTGTGCGTTGTCTCCATGTTCTGTACTCAGAAGCCTCAACGAACGGAGGATAATGTTAATCCCAGAGTCGTACAAACCACGCGGTCACATAACGATCACCAAACAAAAATGTTAACCATGATTAAAATGATTAAATAATGTGACTTGAAACAGGTGATGATAATCATGATTTGGTGCAAAAGCAGCATCCAGGAGAGGTCCAGTCTTTTAGGAGTAACAACTGTGGGAGAAAATCATTGAAATGCTTGTCAAATGTTCCTCAAAGAAAGACAGGAAAGGATTTGGAGATTTCAGACCATCACTCAGTAGAAACATGGATTGTGCCCAGACCAACCGGTATCCAGGTCTTCTTTGAAAGGAACCAAAGAGGAACATGTCTTTGAACTGACATTTGTGGATGTAACTACAGGCTTTGATTGACAGGTGTGTCTCGTAGCGTCAAACAGACCTGTCAATCAAACCCCGACACTAAAGGCCTCCATTTGTGATAAAATCTTATGAACAGATGAACAATTTAAAGATGGACCAGAACACTCAGAGGGTCCAAATAAATTGAGAAAATACTGACTTTGTATTTCTGGAGAGAAGTTCAATGTAAGTCTATGGGAGCAGCATCTAGTGGCCATGAGCGGTATTACACGTTAAGATACTTTATCATTGTCCTCGACCCAAGTTTTGTAGTATCGCTATTTTGTAGTATTTCGAAATTGCAGTCGACCTACTCTTCAAACGACTGAGAGGGCTGTGTTTTCCAGAGCTACAGCTAATGGTGATTTTTTTTCCCACTAATAAACAAGGCTGTTGTATCACTAATTGCAGACCACTGACAACTTTTTGTCCAGCTCTACTACCATCACCGATTACGTAAGTGAGACCATTATCCTCCTTCTGACCCTTAACTTGATCCCACACTTTTAAATAACGAGCGGCTGCGATCTTCATCTGCTGCTGTAAGTACACGATCGCGCCCCGGGTCTGTAGCTGAACATTAGAATTCTAGTCATCGCTCATTAAAACTGAAATAAAAATGACATCCCTTCTCATTTTATTATCCATAATAAACACATAAATAGCCACCACAAACAGAGCTTCTGGACACATCCGTCACAAAAAAAAAAACAAACAAACTACCGTATCTAGACAACAGATACATTTACAGTTAATGACAACCAGAATCCAGGAATTAATAGAAATACTTCCTCCCAACACAGTCAAAACAGTAATAATCAGTGGTTTGAACAGTAAAAGGCTGTATCACTTCATCATAATACAAACTCTCAGGAGGAAGTCACTTGATGAATTCCATTCGATATTAGAGATGTGCCATAATCATTTATAATTCCTTCTCCAAACAATATTGCCATGAGTCTGAGTCGCAACAAAGCAAACAAACTAATTAAAGCTGATGAATGTCAGATGAGCAGGATGAAGCAATGAAGCCCAACAGCCAAGTGTTGCTCAGAGGACACACAACAATGTGAGAATGGAAAACCATCCATCAGTATTAAACTTCACTGTTAAACATTCTGCTCACGTTTCCAGCAACATGCAGACATCAAAGGGCACACGCTGTGTTCCTTTTATTAATATTAACGCAACATGTTGGAAATCTTAACATTTCCGTCAAGACGAGTTTCTTCTGAAGGCTGACTAAGCCCGATGATGATAATATTTAAACAGCGACAAAGTACAACCGATGCAAGTCGAAACGAGACACTTCTTTTCCATGTTCATTCTCTGTGCTGCTTGAGTGTCACTGTACCGTTTCCACCGTTTCTCTGAGCTCAAATTAAATCTGAAGTCAATGGCGGAATTGTGCAGGATTTATGAAATTACAAAGTATTTCGAGCCAAACATATGTGATGTGTAAACCTGAATCCATCACCGCTCACACGCTGAAAAAAGGACTTTTATTAGAGCAGGAAACATCTGCTGGCCAGCACTTACACTTCAGAACAGAACAGTATTTGCATATTGAGGTAATCGGGAAGTAAATTTAACTTTTACAGAAAATCAGCAACACTGCAATTTATTTGGAACAGAGATGTTAAGAAAACACCGTAAAAAGGTTCTCTAAGTTACATAGAGAACTTTAAATGAAGTATGGCATTCCTCGCTCGTGTTTGTAAACAGAACGGTTGAAACTCCGCCTCCTCTCCACTCAGCGAACGAGGGAGGGAGAGCGGTGGTCGAGCGAACAATAGACTGAATGGAGAGAGCGAGTAGCGTAGTGGGGGGCAGTGAAATAGAAAAATAAAACATTTCCTGAATCTGTCACAACTTTGCAAAACTCTACGGGAACGTCATGGAAGCAATATACAGACGACGCACAAGCTTCATCATTTCTGCTGTGTGCGTCGTCAACAGGTCGGTTGGAGGTGATGGGCTGAAAGGTCTGAGTGCATATGTGTGCTTTGCCCAGAGTTTTGTCTCTCAGACAGAACGGTTCAGTGACTGAGAAGAGAGATGAAGAACCACAGTGGAGATGTAGAACCAGCTGCGGGATGCAGTTATTGATTGGCTGAAGGTATAAACTCACTGCCTGAAGGTCGACGGCCAGAAACATCCTGAACACAGCAAAACAAAAAGGAAAAAAAAATAATAAAAATCGAAAACACAGGCAGAGGGCAGGGTTTCTGCAAGTAAATACACCACCAGAAGTGATGATTGAGAAGGATTATTATGGTATGAATCTACATAGTGTTATTTTTTTTTTAAAAGGAAAACATTACTTTGCCTTTAAATAGTGACATCAATGATGATAACATTAGTTACTCCTCTGCAGGCTCCTTTTATCTGCGTCAGCGAGGAGTAGTAACTGATGGCTAATATTGCTTTACAGTGTCTGGTGAACTAATGTTCAGTTCTTCTTTTAACACCATACAGTTCCTTTTGTCTGGATTTATGCTCCCTGTGGTTTAGAATCAGTGTACTCACACTGGGCAATCTATGATCCTTCAAGTCCATTCTGCTTGACCAGTGTGAGCGCTCCATACCATGCCAGCGCCCACTTCAAGACATGGGCTCGTGCAAGATATTACATTTTTAAATGCAGTTGCGTGGACGCGTCGATAAACAAAACAGTGTTGGGGGCAATAACTACTCAGATGTTGCATTAGACAAAATGCTGTTCAGGCAGTTCACTGCTGGAGGAAAAAAATAAACAGGTGCTCCCAGGGAAGCACTAAGAGGAGGCTGATGGTGTTTGTGAAATAGAAAATCTGTTGCTAAGTTACAGGAGTACTGAGCAGAGTTTTCTGGACTCACAGGGGAATGCGCCAGCAGTGGTTTCCAAAAGGTACACTGGTTTGCACTGCATCCATGTTTGGTGGCAACAGCAGCATCCTGTGCCACACCCCTCCGCCTCTGGGTGTTGAAGTTCAAAAGTACAGTTAAACACAGAAGAAAAAAAATCAGTCCAGCCGATACATGTGCGCAGAGGCTTTGGCAACGATGAGGTGAACCTTGGGATGTGAAATCAAATGATTCTGATTTAGAGACTTTTCCCGGGAGGCACTCGTGTGTCAGTGATCTGAAGTTCAGAGCTTGTCCTGCAGAGGAGTAAAGCGGTTAAAGTCTGACCACAGGAGAAACGGAGAGCATGTCTAAGAGCAGGTCAGGACAAAGAGAGAAAGAGGTAAAGGAAAAATAATGTGGACATCTGTTTTGAATTCTGTCACATTACAAACAACAGGCAGGCAATTCAATTAGGGAGACAGAAAACCCTATTACCAGTGGAAACCCGCCAACTGGGACTGGTCCACTTACATCTCGTCCTCATGTGACTTTGGAGAGAGGGCAGAAGAGAACAGAAGCAAGGTTTTTCAACCAAACCTTACCAGGAACTAAAACAGCCCCAGGAAACAAAGTCAGGAAATAAATGAGGACTTCCTTCAGCACGCTCATTTTGGCATTTCCACCACATCTCCAAAACCATGAACCATGATTAACAACTCTTAACCATGAACACATGACAGTACAGATGTAATGTTTACATTCTCACAGTGAAGCACAAAAAAGCCCACATTAATGTTTCCTATAGTGATAAAAACAGCCTAGATGCCCGGGTTAAAATGGCCTTACTTTAACAAATGCCACAGCTTATGTTCATTTGCTCTGGTCTGAATCAGTTGGTGAGTTTGTAAACTCAAATTTAACCTTGATTCAGTTTCTTTTCACACAAAAAAACCCCAAGTGAACCAAAATGCACCACTACAAACCACATGAGTACATTCACTCGGCTTATCGGTCAGATGTGTCTACGGCAGGAGCAAGAAAGTAAATACAGGAAGATGGCCCAGTGTTCTGCAAAAGTGGACTTTCTGAGAGAGTAACATGTTACGCAATTTAACATGGAGCGAGAGCGGAGTTGGCATAATGGTGGTAATTGTCTGGGAAATATATGAGCAGAAGGCCAAACACACTTTGAAGAAACATCTTGGAAATACTATACTGCTTCACACTTTGGCAAAGAAGACTTGCTGCCTACGAGAGCCGTTTAGCTCAAACCAACCCACCTCATAGTTGGGTTGGATCGAGGTCTGTTCATGTTCCCACCACAAATTAACCACGCCAGACTTGATTTGGGACGGGACCGAGACCACCACCTCCTCCAGAGGGTCTTGGTGCAGTTTTGGTCCCACCCAGGTACATTTACTGTGTTCACACCTGTCCAAACTCAGGAGCACACCAAGGAGGAAAACGAACCAGAGTCTAAATGAATTTCTTAACCACCAAGTCCACCAGGTGACTGGAGACCCGTTTAAGTGTTAGGGTTCCTTTTGAGTCCTGTTTGAACAGGTTCTGTGTTAGCCTTAAGCTAAACACAGACACTAGAAGATGTTCCCTTTCAAATGAAGTCTAATACATGAAGAACTGTGGCCTTCTTCTGTTATAAGCCTAGTTGAAGGCTGCATGAACACATCTACATCCACTGTAAGAAAGTACCTTAAACCGTGTTTGACACAGGCGCTTATGAAATCTTATATTTTTCAACAAAATCCATATACTATTCATTTGTCTACACGAATCAAGTCGGTCCAAGGGGACTTTGTTTTCGGCAGAACTTTGTGAACTTTTTCAGACAGGCAAGACATCTGTCCTGCCTCATGCCCTGTCAACAGTCAACTCCCCGTCGTCGTTAAATTCAGCCATGATGCCAGGTTGTTCCACGCTCAGATTTCTGTCTCACCAGTAATGACACAACGTTTGGCACAGGTGCCTTGAAGAAAGACAGACGCAAACTAACTCCGCATGCAGGTTAATGTTGTATTTAATAACTGATGATCAGAGATGACTGGGCTGCTGTGTACTAGGACATTCAGATTCTCCATGTCAAGAGAAAAGAATTACAGGGAAAAAATAGACAAACATGTATAAACTCCCTCCTGTCTTGTGTTTTACGTGTGAGGTTCAACTGGATATTGATATCACTGTGGATTTAACCCGACGTGAGCAGATCAATGTGTGTACAAAATGTCACAACATCCCCTTCACTATTGTTCGAAGTCAGGTCTGAGATCAAAAATCAAAGTACTGGACAAACTCAAGTGACCGGTTAATAGTCCTAGATTAAATGTAAAAGGATCAACATGTAACGTTTGTACGAACTCGTGTGCTTATGTGACGTTTGTGTCACCGTTTCGTGTTGGGAGCCAGTCGTTTGTTGGAGTCCGTGCAGCGGCTCGATGCCCTAAAATCGATCATAATTTCGTTTGATGTACTGTACCGTGTACTGTGCTGTCAAATGACAATAAATGCTTCTTCTTCTTCGACATTAGCTAACCCCATTTCTAAGCCAACGACGGTCTCGGTAGATCCATGAAAAACAGTCTGTAACTGTAACTGCAAACATCCTTCCGAGTTATACTGAAATAAAAACTGATGTCGTTACAAAACGCATGTTACTTGTGAGTAAAATTTGATTTGATTAAATTTACGTGGCTACGCTAGCAAACTCAACATTAGTTTATCTTGTGAACAGGCTAGTTATGAGGTCAACAATAGCTCATTTCCATAGAGAAGTTAGAGTACCTGACACATAGATTGTTTGAGAACTGCTGTTGTGCTTACATTAAGTTTGTGTTGAACTCTGTTTTGCGCTGGCAGCCGGTCGGTTCTTGACTTTAGCTAACTACATTTCTGAGCTGACGCCAGTCTCGGTTGCCTACATCTACAACGTACTGATTCGAGGTGGAGGTTTGGGTTCTAGCGCTCGCTCTCGGGTTCTTCAGTGTGTCTGTTCTGCTCGTCTACAGCTGCAACAGTAGATACCGTTAGCTTAGAAACAGAGTCGCTAACGTCAGCTCACAACCGACTCCCAGCACGAAACAGACTCCGACGCAAACTTCACGGTAACACAAACACGTCTTACTGAACTTTTACGTGATGAGCAAAGTAAGGATTCGTCTTCTGCGACTCTTGATTTCCAGATAACCACTGGAGCCTAGACCGAGAGATCAGCATCCACACAGTCTTGTCACTAGCATTGCTAAATCCAGGCATATTTTCTCTACAAAGCATCTGTGGTGAACTAAAATAAGTTCTGAGTTCAGGATTTTTGTGGTGGCTTTTGGCCTCCAGAATATGAGAAAAGGCTATAAAAAGTGACAAGAAACAAGAAAAACACGTAAATTTAAGTTAAAAATTGCTGATGGAGTTTAACGTCTAACCTGATGGCACTGGAAAAGTTACAACCCTGTCCCATGTTGCATTTCCAAAGATTTGGGAAAAAGACATTGTCTAGGGATCTCACATAAACAGCGGCCGTCTAACTCGGAGACGAGCGGGGACCTATGTAAACAGGGGAGGACAGATATGCTAAAAACAACAGCATGGTGAGGGAAGAACAACAAATACAGCAGCTCGTTCCCACACACTCACATCAACACATCAATGACAGCGTGGCGTTCGCAGAAAATACAAATAGATGCAGGGTCACATGCCATTTCAGCAGAAAAAACTAAACTGTCAGGCCTGTTTGTGTTTATGTAACCCAGCTTTTCATTTCAAAGAAAAACAAAAAGCTAGGAGAATGTTTGGTGAAGTATTACATCCTTTCCGGGGTCTAGCGCTCTCTTTTTATGTTCACGCTGCTGGTCACATATGGCTTTTCTTGGGATGGAAGTGGATTTATGACTGAGCCATGTTGCAACACTTAATGTTCTCTTCATAAAGTGACAGACGACTGAAGGAACAGATATCGTGTGAAATATTTACTTTGAGGCTGTTTATCACACTATACGGCCAGAACTTCTTCAACACTTCAACATTGCATCCAAATGGGATTGTCAAACGTCTTTCTGTGACGTTAATGATCATTGACCCCAGTGTACACACAAAGTTGAATTGCGGTGCAGCTCCACGTCGACTTCTGGATCCATTAGCTCGTGTGCCACTGCTGGACCGAAGCCCAAATAACTTAAGAAGCAATACCACTGACAGTTGCTAGACGCTAGCTCCACTTTAAAAACCATCAAATTCCCTCTATTTCTATTCTCTAATATCTGTACTGGTAGTGATTTTAAAAGTCATTGCTCCAAAATGACATTCTAGCGTTTGCAGAAGGCTTTGAGGTTCGCCTTGTGGACTGACAACGTGGCTTGGACTCGCACAGAGTCAAATTTTATGAGCTTGTTTAATGACTAATGTTTTTCTTAGAAAGACAGCTCTGTGGGTTTGATACAGTTCTAATAAAAAGATCCTCAAAAGTACGCTACATTAACTACACCACCACTATGATGTGAGCACAATTAAGCTAACTTAGCTAATGTTAGCAGTGTATACAGTAGGCTGCATGTCACGACACTCTCACTAAACTACGTACTACTACTAAACTAACATGTTCATTTAGTGCTGAGGCCAAAAGGGTTTAGGCTCAGGGGGAAAGGAGGTGGTTTGGGGGAAAGGAACAGCTGAGCTAAAAATACAACATAAAGCTAGCTTTATGTTGCTAGTGGGCTCCATAAAGTTGTAACTTACACATCGTTTTCACTGTCTTTATCTCTGTCAGTGAAAACGATGACAGCCAAACAGAACGCCTGGATTATCTGCTGCCATTCAGAAACTAAAAGACTAAAGAAAACTAGAAGGACAGCACATACCTCTGCCAAGGCCCCAAACTACAGGGGCAATTCAATCAAACGCCCTAATAATGCTAATGTTATCCTACATTTACATAATAAGCTACATGTTAATGACTGAAGGGCTACTAAACCTCTTCCAGTGTAACTCTGAATAATGATATGGACCGACGCTGGTTTTAGATAATACAGGCAGGACTCGCAGCTGGCTTCTCAGTACTTCCCAAAAGGTGTTGGATGGGGCTGACGCCAAGTCCTTTCACACCACACTGCAAAACCAATTTCATTTACAGAACTGGGTTTGTGCACAGATGTTTTAGACGCTGAATCAGACGAGCCCCTTCAAAAAAAAAAAAAAAAAGATGGTGCCAAGTCTAAAGTGCATTAACTGTAAATATTACTGTACAAAAAGCTTAATGTGGCTTAATTTGAATTGAGGAGCCTAGAGGTCAAATCAAGTACACAAACAACCTCAGAGTTAACTCCCTCTCAGGTAAATTCAGAGTTAAATTCTCAGTCCTACACTGTTCCAGAAAAATGTTTGAGCAATACAGAGTGTGTTTAAAACCCGTAAACTGAGCGCAACCCCAAACTACTGTACAAAAAGGTGGGAGAAACAGGAGTCGAAACTCGTAACACGCATGCACATACGTGGAGAGCACAGTGTGGGGTGATTTATCCGGAGTCGCACAATTCACTAGATGATGCTATTAACTGTACCTTTAAATAAGGGAATGGAAAATTAAAGTCACTTTTGTAAGCACCCCCAAAATCACAGAATTACATCCAAGAGCCCTGGAGCGATGGTTCTGTTGTAAAAATACTACTGGAGGTATTTGGATTTTTATGTGCAGGCTGTAGCACAGCAGCACACTAAAACAATATCCCCTAAAAGTACTGACGTAAGGTTAGTAAAAGTCCAGAAGTAAAAACGAACAACGTGAAATTACAGCGTCCTAAAAAGCCTTTTTGCTCCGAATGCCTACTTTAAGACACATTAACATAACATTGCGAGGTTGTGTTTTCAAGTCGTTTGCACAAACTTTAAAAGGTTAATGTGCGTTATGTAATGTTGTTTTCTGACAGTGATCCGCTTCATCTAGAATCTTTTTTTCTTTTGATTTAGCCATCACGCAGGCAGGAATAAGTCTCTTTATACTCTGTCATTTTTGGGGTGGATGACAATTGGCGAGACAAAAGGAAACAGGAAACCAACACCAGCTGCTGACCGCAGTTTGTAGAGACGCCGTTTGCACCGATACAAGAGCCGCAACACAAAGGAAAGGGTTTCTCCACCGGTCATGAGCTCAATTAAGTTCTTCTGCCTGCAGTCATACGGGTTTAAAAGAATCAGACGTCAAGGCCTCAGTGTGCTTTGACCGGCGGACGTTGGATTTGCATGTTGTCGCGCTACGTCTAAAAAGGCAAAGTGTTGACACTCGTTCTCCAGGGGCCACAGTCAAAGGGCCGGCGATGTGAAAAGCATCACACTGCCCTAACCCAGATTTCTCAAATAACTGTCTTCTCGTGTGTGTGTCTGGGCACTCGTCTTCTTCATACTACAAAGACTTTCCTCACCAGAAGGGATAGTCTTGCACTGGACTGTACAGGCTGCACAAACATTAACAAAAGACTGGAAAATCATCCTCTCCCTAAAAAAAAATAAATAAATAAAACAAACCCCCTCTTTGTGCCAAAATCTGGGACCCGTATGAAAGCGAATCTGAGGAGAGTGGATTTTAAACCCATTTCTCTGTCAGTGTCTCGTTATCAGGGTGTTTTCCTTCCGTTATAAGAGTGAGACGCAGCGTCTGAGCTGAAGAAACAGAGACACTCACAGCTCAGATTCCTTTACTTCTGTGGTGACAGAAAGGACGTCGCATTAACCAGAACAGACGCTGTGGTTTCTGAAAATAAGCTTTTTACAAGTACTAGTATTATTTGCAAAACTGGAACTGTGTGTTGGCTTTGTCAATGACCAGATTTGTCCCGTTGTTCTTTGAAATATCTTCCAAATATTGTAAGTATGTGCAGGGTGTTCCAGAGGTTTTCTGGGGGGGGGGGGGGGGGG
>JAPQRN010000015.1:5071417-5082305 GCA_037367275.1 Coranthus polyacanthus
TATAAGAAGTGGACAGAGGGACCTGACGTCGCCCGTTGCTTCCATTATTTCCGTGATTATATTTTTGTGTTTATAGTTTTCACTTCATGTGACGTCACAGCAGCATACATGTTCATATATGTTGATAGGCCAAGTTCTTCTGAAAAAAATGATGCCTATTGATTGTGCATCAGAGGGTTGAGGTTAATTACTCCTTAATACACAAGTCTACGGGGCTAAGAGTGTTTAACCACAACTACCGCTGAGCTTTTTTTGGCTTATTTATTAATATTTTTAGAGAGAAGTTCAATGTAAGTCTATGGGAATCAGGGCTTTTTGGAGCAGCATCTAGTGGCCATCGGCGGTATTACAACTTTACGATACTTTGGCGTCGGCTTCCTTTTGGAGCCGAGGTCTTTGCCTTTTGGTCTTTTGGAGATCACTAGTATCTACTTCTTAAAACGTCAGTACCTTCAAACGTTTTGAGTGTAATACTCTCTGACCACGGTGACAGGAGGAGATGTTTTCTGCTGCTATGGGTGTGTCGCTGCCTTCCATTAAAGCCCAGAGATATGATGATGAAATACCCAGAAGTGAGAAGTGTACATCATGACCTGAAACATGCACACCACATCCAGTCTGAATGCATGTGACTAATGGATCTCAAGATGCTTTGGCAAAGGCTTGTATTTAGCTGGTAAAGCGTTACAGTGCGGCTAAATTGTACAACAATGTTCCCACCCACATGGTGCATGAGGACATGAGTCATCGGTACAATTTAGACACACACAGGGAAACTAGCCCTATTTTTGCCACATTTCTTTTTCTAGTGCACTCACAAAACCTTAAAAACTCTCCATTAAACGTCCATTTCTGTCAGGCTGGGGTTTACAGCTAATAAATAAATCGGGAGTATACTTTCCATATTATAGGTTTATTGTAAATATATACTCATTATTCATACCTGTACAAAGTCTGCTGGCCCCATGCAAAACATTTGTATCAAAAACTTTATTCAGTAGAACCAGTTCTGGAGTAACATATGCCATGCTTCTGTATTTTTTCTTTTTTTTGTTTTTATATAAGTTGTAACACAGATCATCATTCCAGGCATCCAGGATTTTTCCTCTTTCATGCACTTCTGCTCCTGCAAGACATTCTCCGCCAAAAAAAAAACCCAAAACAAAACAAGGAATCAGAATCATGCTCACCAATTAAAGGGCAGAGGAAGGAGAGCACAACGGAGAGCTGTGACACATCACAGCCACCGGGTCACCTTGCTACAGAAGAAAGTGGAGGACGGGCTTTTTGCGTCGTGACGGCTACAACTTAAGTGACACAATGTGTGTGTTTTGGAACTGGTGGTAATGTTCAAGAGAGAGAAGATGATGGGCTTTAGCTTCAGACGTAACAGCAGTGACTGGGCTAAAAACACGCAAATTCTAAATTCAAAAAAGGACATTTCATATGACGTGGTATCTTTTTGGTGTTTCTTCTTCTTCTTCTTCTACTTGTGGTCCAAAGAGAGGGATGGTGTTTGAGGGCCTCAGAATTAAAAAAGTGCTGAACATTTTAAAAGGAACTAGTTTTCTGTTAGAACCGTCCAAAGAGCCCAGCAGCGTTATTACAGTCAACGGAAATGAAGACTAAAACTAAAACAGAACTTTCCTAGAGGTTCAATATGGAAGCTTCGCTTGTGTTGGACTGTAGCTGATAGCATTTCTAAGCTAACGGTTGTTTCTGCCGTAGAGGAGCAGAAGAGAGGCACTGAAGAACTTGGCGAGCTTGAGTATTTTTGCTGAAAATCCAACCCGAGTCCTCTACGTAGAAATCAGTGAACGTTATCATAGATGTAGTCGACCAGACTGTCGTTAGCTTAGAAATGGAGTTAGCTAAAGTCAACAAATGAGCGACTCCCAGCGCGAATCTTACATACTGAACCTTTAACGGGAACGAAGACTCAAACTTAAACTAGCAGAGAAGAAACTGTCTTAACTGAAATAACATTGGTTTTTTTAAAAAACTACAGCGAGCAATGCAAAATGAACTAAAACTAAGTAGAGCCGAAGCACTTGCTACCACTTTAAATGAAAAGTCTTGGCGCAACGTGGGGCCTTTAATAAACAGTGGTTTTGTGAATCACATCTTTTTCAGCTTCTACAAATCAAGGCTTTCCTCATAATACCTGAGAAAACAAAATAAAAGCTGAACTAAAACAAGTCAGTTGCTAAAAATAAGAAAATCACTCAAAAACCAAACTGAAAGACTTATAATAATTAAAATAAAAACCAATGCAAGAAAAAAAACCCAAACTTTAATAACTCTGGTGCCCAGGTAAGTGTCTTTTTAAATGTACTCAGATAGCAGCAGAAACATCAGACAGATGCCTCAAAAAGAAGCAAATATCTGCGTGACAGGATGCTTTTTGTAATTCTGTCGCCCTCTAGTGGTCACTCTTCTCCCCTTGACGTAGTGACGTTAATGTGGGCCGAGGGCGTGGTCGAGGGTGTAGCGGCCTTGAAAATGTCAAACCGTGCTCAGGCTTCAAACAGAGCGGCTTGTAACTCTGCACAACAAAATATCAAACGCGTGGCGATAAAGAATCCATCCTTCAAGCTCCAGCGCATGACATTGTCGGAAGCAATTTGCAGACATCATGAGCTACTCGACAGACTCCTTTCATCAGGAGGAGAAAAGGTTTAGGTGGTGCGATCGAGGTCACAAAACAGATTCTTTTCTTTCACTGTCATAAGAAGAAATAACCCCCAGCATTAAAGTATAATGACAAGTCCATCAGCTTCCAACGCGTTTGGCTGCAATGTGACATTTCAAAGCTTGTATCATCTGTTGCTACTGTATATTGTGCTGTCTGTTCTTTTTTTGCGTCACGTCGTAGCTGTTTTTGCTAAAAGTTCAAAGGACGTTAATATTTAATCGGAAATGGAAGATAAGAGGGGACTGAGTGAGAGCTTATAAAAGATAAAGGAATACGTATTCTAATACAGTATCACCATAAAGAGTTCAAATAAAGACGATGGCATCACAAGGGAAAAAAGAAAGGAAGAAAATAGTTCACTGTTTGTGAGATAATTAACACGTTTCCCTTCACCCACCGACTACAGCAGCTACTTCAGGTCATTAATGTATAAACCATCAAACACCAAACAATGACAAAGCTCAACACAATTCACAATACTCACTGTGGAACCTGGGAAAAGAAAGTTTAACTTAAAGGCTCAGTGCATAATATTTGATACTGACATCTAGTGGTGAAGTTGGAGATTACAGCCGACTGAATACCTCGCCTACGGTGGGGAATGCCTCGTTAGCATCGGCGGTGTGTTCCACAAACATATTTAATGCGTATTTTGAAAATGTTCCTGGAAACGCACACATTTAAAAAACACTTTCTCCATTTTGGTTTTTGCCTTTTTTTTCGATGGAGTGTAAATGTGTCTAATGGGAAATGGAAATACTTTTTTTCAAATACGTTCCGATCCCAGCGTCTTTTTTGAATTCTCCCATGAAGAGTTGAAACGCGCTCTCATTCGTGAAAAAACCGTCACAGAACGGCAACAGAATGCTTCACTACGTGGCCTGTAGCGCCACCTTATGACGGCATTACACAGGAAACGTACATAACTCACATTTTCTTCACAAAACTTCGCTTCAAATTTGTTTGATATTTTACGGAAACAGCGCTACGGTTTGTTTTGTCTGGGCTTTTTAGTTAAGTGGATAGTAACTCAAACATGGCAGGTGACGGTAACGCCTGAAACGCTGGATGCAACAAGAATAATGGCGGCATCTTCTCCCACTGTAGATATAAATGACTCAGTCTAAAAGGTAACGGAAACATGATTCTAGAAGCTCATAAATCCTCTAAATCTTACACACTGACCTTTTAAATGTGTCAAACCACCAAAAACGCACCTGAGAAAAAACAAAAAGTCAAGCAAACACCAACAGACCAACGCAAAAGAAAAACAGATAGAAAGCCATGCAGGTACAGAATGAAAAAGGTTTATTGAACTGAAGAAGGAATGTTATCAACCGTTGACTGAAATGAATGAAACACAAAAAGACACATCAAAAATCTGGACCACAGTTTGCACCGACGAACACACTTCAGTCGTCTTCGCGTTATTCTTTCTACGCTGCAGTAAAAGGAAGAAAGAGAAAAGAAAAAGAAATCTTCTAACTAGAGAGCGATAAACGAGGATCGGGGAGGTGAGAAAACTACTGGGGAAGTTCTACTTAGTGTCGTTTAATAAAAGGAGGTTCTTGATTGTATCAGTGCATCTTTCTGCTCAGACTGCAGCTCATCAAACCCAAAGTACAGGCTCTCTGACTAAGCCAAAGTAACTGCAGTCTGTTCATAAATAAAAACAAGAACAACAACAAAAAGACAGTTTGTGGAGATTTCGTGAGCATCTATGATCACCCAGACGACGGCTGGAAAAAAATACAAAATAAAAAAAAGACGTTAACTGGATCAATGTGCCGGTTCAGTTCTGGCAGTTTGAGAACTGGTCGGGCTTTTGTGTTTTCATTAAGCAGACATCGTTGTCGTCGTTGTTGTTGTTGTTGTTGTTGTAGCTGTAGTAAATGCTTCCTCTTCTCTCGGTGGTTCGGTTTCTTTTCATCCGCGGCGGGACGGGTCTGGCTGTTTGACCGGCTCACTCCACTTTGCTGTAGTCCTCCGCGTGGCCCAGGACCTTCTTCCTCTGTCGGATCATGTGGAAGTAGAGCTGGGGGAAGACTGGAGGGACGACAACAACACCGGTATGTTTGAGTTTCACTAGAGACAAACACAACATCACTGATGATAATACAGAACGTAGCACTGGTGTGTTAAATACACACTCAGGCCCTGTTCACTGCCGGGTTTAACGTGCTTTTACTCGTGATCCGATCGAAACACGGAGCAAGTTTTCATTTTCGGGTGAAGCACAAGCTGTTTAAGTTTAACCGATTGTCTTTGAAAGGTTTCTTTAGAAATGCATCACAAATTAAAATAAGAAAATAATAATAATCTTCATTAATAGAGCACTTTTCAAACAAAGTACAAAGTGCTTTCAAAGGAAATTGGAAAAATGATAAATGATAAAACAAAATATGAGACTAAAATGGTACAAAAAAAACAAAACAATAATAAACAGGCAGCTCAGATAAAACCAGGATTCAGACTCGTGAGATCTAAAGTATAAGCTGAAGCCAGGCCACGAAGAGCTTCAACCGTAATCAATAAAATCTTAAAACTCAACCCTGAAACAAACAGAGAAGCTCAAACAGGTGTAATACCTGTCGTCTGTCATCTTAATCCACAAATGACCCCCCCTCTCTGAGCAAACACAGACGTCCTGGGGTAATATCAGTCCCATGTGAATGTGTCCTCTGTGCATTTATTCTGTATATTCTCTTCTACTTCCTGGTCCGGGACCATGGAGGCTGCGCTGGTGATTCAGCTCGTGTCACGATCTATATTCAATATTCATCGATATTCACTGAAAGAGGAAAGTTAAATCCTTCAAAGACTGGAGATGGTGAGCTGGAGGACATGCACGGCAGCTGCAATAAGGAACATTTTTCAACATCTTTCAACAGTTATCTGTAAGTGGTGGCCTATTAATAGTGAGCCTTGACGTCAGATCCGGGGAATAATGTCTGTAAATTTGAGTTAGACACAGACGTGGGGGGTTGATTTCTAAATTGCTGGGTGTCCTCAGGTTGTGCAGCCGAGTTCTGTACAGTTTACAAACGTTTCAAATAAAGAAACTGTCAGAAGAGTGAATGAATCTTCGACATGGCCAATCTGACCATTCCCTTTGTTTCATCGGTTCTCTTGCGTGACATACACTTCAAATACATTTGAAGTGAAATGACACAAAACTGGCAAAAACACATAAAGCTTGTTTTTGTTCAACTCTGAAAGAGAATGACAGGGTGTTGACACAACTCGGTGTTTCTTGTTTTTTCTAAAGTTGTTAGATTGTGTGTTTTACTTTTCATCAAGTGGATGTGTTAACAACAGACCTACAGTCTGACGCAAAAGTCAGATAACAGCTACAACCAGGCTAAGCTACAGAGAGCCAGCGTTATTTGTGGAAACATAATGAAATTCAGCGAGAACTAACTGCACGTCAATCTAAACACGATGCACGTGTAATAATGTGACAGGTTTCAGGTGTGAGTGTCAGAGGAAACGGAGATAACGCCTTTGTTTGTGTCAGAGGAAGGAGAAGAGATATTATTAAGACAGGTCGTTAAAAGACTGTTAACGTTGAAAGCACCCAGTGACGTTTCTCTCTCATTCAACCTTCTTCGGTTGGTTCGGTTCTTCGGTCTCTTTAGCTCAATATCACGTAGTAACACAAAACAACCTCTGAAGACCCCTTAAAAAACCTCTGTATCAACTCGGGCTCAGCAGCGTGGCCAAAAATGTTACCGGGATAAAAATGTATCAGTCGATATCGATAATAATCAGGATAAATGTCAAGACATTCTTTTTTCAAGTTTAAAGGCTGATTTTTGGTTCTAAGTGAAAGCTGAAGAAGCCAGATTGTGGTTTTTAAATTATTTGTACAAGACGTAATAAAGACAAAAATGACGTAAAAATGCAACAAGACAAAAACTACGTAGAAGACGAAACAAGATAAAAGTGACGTATCGTCCGCTAAACACTAAAGCAATCAACCCGTTTCATTTCTTTTTGTTTGGTAAACGTGACTTGCATCACTTGACAAGAAGAACGTTAACCAAGTGTGTAATGACTTACGGGGAATGTAGGAGAACATGATGAGGATGAGGAAGGTGTAGTAGTCGAAGGAGAAGTTGTACTTGTTGGGGAGGGTGACGGAGTACAGGCCCGTCTTCTGCACGTACGGCAGCGCTGCATAGATGGTCAGCAGTTCCCCGGTCACTCCCATCGGATACAGCACGATGAAAAAGGTGTACCTGCAGCACAGCACAGCGCTTCGTTATCACTGCTTTCTCAACAGGACGGACAAGACGATGCAGACAGAAAAAACAAACTTCAAACATTTTGCTGCTGGGATGAGGTCGGTGAAGAACACACAGAACCACAGAGACGGTAAGTGTATCCATGGTTTCAACATGGTTTAATACACAGAGAAAAACAGAATACAAAGGTTTATGATAGAAGCAATGAATGCAAGAATTTTCACACTCTTCTACTTTTTCTTCGCCCTAAAAATACCCCAAAAGAAACAAAGAACTGAAAAGAAAAGAGGATTTTTGAGAATGTGCTCGATGGAAAAAGTCATGTGTTACCTCTTCATTTAGTGCAAATAAGAAAATAAAAAAAGGACACATGAAAGGAAATATGGCTTGCTGTGAATGCTGCTACATTTTTAATCACAGAGCTGCTTTTTGAGGAGAGAACGCTTGCAATTAAATGTTGAGACGTACACTTAACTCCTTTTCTTCTACAGAGAGAATAAACATCAAAGACAGAAAATAAAAAAGTTGACTTTAACTAGCACTCCCGTCCCCGCCACACCGTCATCTCTGATCTGATGTTTCGCTGAAGGACACACACACACACACACACACACACAAACACAACCAATTTTTCTACCTAGCAGGGCGCCACTCAAAATCGAATACCAATATAGCTTTGCTTTCATTTGCTACCTAGCAACACAGACTGTAGGGAGGGAGGCCCTTAACGACAGTTGCCGTGGTTGGAGATGCAGACGAGTCCCATTAGGCAGATAGAGCGCTGCAGATTTTGCAGAGGAAATGGCAAACAATATCCTTTTTCAAACATAACTGTGCTGTAACGAGCGATTTGTTACTGTGATAACGTTGCTTTGCTGCGTCACAGTAATTTCTGTCTTTTTCACTATGACATTATGTACAAAAAGGTACGTAACAACGACAGCTGCAGGAATTAAAGCCAGTGACGGTGTATCTTCAGGTATAATAACCACTGACAAAAAAAAAACCTGGTTCCAAATTGAACTCCTGCTAAAAAACACAACTTCCTTCTAAAAACAAAAAGGCAATAAGTTCTTTTCCAGGACTCATTCTGCTGGTGTAAATTACTCTAAGGTGTCCGTGTCCTCAACTGCTTCAAATGCTGTTTTGGAGTTTTGAAGATTTTTGTTTTCTGAATAAATAGGATTTTTCCTGCTCTGCTGTAGTGGTTAAGACGTTCTTTCTTTAACATTAGCTTAGCCTAGCAGACCTTCTAGAGCATTAGAGTTACGTTTGGAAGATGAACGAATAGCCAAGTGTGTGCTTTTATTGTATACAAACCTATTTCTGGTTTGAAACTTAAATTTATGGCTGTAAATGTAAACTAGCATTAGCTTAACTACATTAATGTTTTTTGTATGAATACCAACAATATAAAAATAATTACATGCCTCAATTAAGATTAGAATTTATTGTAACATCTGAATGTTGCAGTTGCAGTTTGAATCTACACATTAGCCTTTATTTAAGTTCTGTCTAAACTGTCTAAATTGTCCTGTTAGTGGAGAATCGGTTGCACGTTGTTGTCCAAGCGTGGACCAAGATGCCGACGGCCAAAACGCACACTCGAGGCTTTCAAGCGGTCGATCATAAACCGATGGGTGACGTCACTGTGGCTGCACCCACTTCTTTTAAACGGTCTGTGATTACGCCTGTCCTCAGGCCTGTGCGTTGGCTTTCGGTGTGTCACAGAATGGAGCTCCGAGTGCTGCTGCTCGTCTACACATGTCATTACAGCCTCTCGTGCTTTGACTGTCCTACCTGGCCCACTTGATGAGGAATGGCAGGTGATTGAGCAGGCTGAAGGTGTAGAAGGAGTAGCGGATGATCTCGGTGACGGTCCAGGCTGTGACGAACAGCAGCACGCTGTCCTCGCTCTGCACCTGCGGAAGCGGACGCAGAAGGATGACGGGAGGAGAACAGAACGTTGTTACTCTGCTGCAGGCTCATCAAAGCTGTTCCTCACAGAATCATGCAGTTTGTTTCAGATGCTCACAGATCAGATCACACCGCAGGCTACAGGGCATATTCCTGAGATTTTATGTCCAAGCGCATGTATATGGAGTGTTAAAGACACACTTCAGATCACACACTCACAATCTGCATACAGTTTGCACACACATTCAGAAACAAAGAGAATGCTGAGAAAAATGTCAGTAGAGCAACAAAGAGGACAAAACCTACTGAAGATATTCATCGCATGTTATTCAGAGTCAGATTCATTCCTGTAACCTTACTGTAAGACCATCTGACGTTACTTACACGTTTCCTCCTCTCCCATCTATCAACAGGGCAAACGGTACATCAACCGGTCACTTTACACAAACTGTATAATACGAAGATGACTGAGTTAGAAAACGGGTGAAACCAGTCTCACCTCTCTGACGCTGTGTGTGACGGCCCAGGTGAGGAAGACCCGGGACATGACCTGAAATCCGGTCAGGACCACGGAGGACGGTACGATTCCTGAGAACCCAGACAAAAGACCACCATGTGTTACGGCACGTACAGGGTCAGGACTACTGCCGCTATATAATCTAGACACGGTTTGCTCGTGACATTTCCAGGACACTTCCAGCATCTAACTGAAATTTTTAGACACAAAAATTCGAGCCTGCGCGAATCTTACATATTGAACCTTTAAGTCTGTGCCAGTCATTTCCCAAAACATACAGCCATATATCAGCTTTTGAAATAATCTGCACAATTCTGTAAAGCTTCCAGAGGTGATAAACCCACCTGAAAATCCACTGCTCTGCTTTAAAAAACACACATTAGCATCTCATGGTGTTCAGGATTTGGCTGTAAAACGATCCTTTAAACTGTGACTCATTTTTACAGTGGAGGGATATCGCATTTTATTTGTGAGCTGATTGTGATAGCGAACTGAAATAAACTGAAACCAATGAGTCACTGAAAGGTCACAACGACTCATGTAAATATTACTCACATTCACTGGGGAAGCTGGAAGCACAAAGGGTTTACGAGGCTAAACCACTGGCATCCTCTTTTAAATGTGTGTCCAGTAAAAAAACTCTTTAGATCCACCTGTTTTAACTC
This sequence comes from Coranthus polyacanthus, assembly GCA_037367275.1. Classification (NCBI taxonomy): domain Eukaryota; kingdom Metazoa; phylum Chordata; class Actinopteri; order Kurtiformes; family Apogonidae; genus Coranthus; species Coranthus polyacanthus. Next base: position 5,081,459 of record JAPQRN010000015.1, read on the forward strand.
AATGTGCGGGGTTTGGGTTGTTTATAGGTCAAAGCAGGCGAGTTAAAGGTTCAATATGTAATGAACATTTTTCACCATTGTCCGTCAACAAAATAACCTGTCAGCGACAACAGTAATGCACAGTCCTGTTCAGTTTTGCCCAAATATGGGCAGTTTGCAGTTACTTGTGTGCTCGTGTGAAGTTGGTGTTGGAGTTTGTTTCGTGCTGGGAGCTCTCGTGTTCTTCAGTGCTTTACTTCTGCAACTCCAGACTCCAACACAAACTCCACGTAAGCACACGAACGACGAGCGAATCTTGCATATTGAACCTTTAAGATGAGATTCTGGATTCGAACTGGGAACCACTGCCGCACGTCAACACAAAGTAAAAGGGAAAGAAATGTCCATAAAATTGAGTAAAGAATGTCATTAATTGTTCCTAATTATTACTATAGCCATTTATTTTGAAGTAGCTGGATTTCTGGGCCAACATTTTAATTACTTTGTTGTCATTTTCTATTTTTGGAAAAATTGCTCATATGGGTTTTGGAGTTTTTGTTTTTTGCCTTTTTTGATTATATTCAGTCCAAAAGATACTGGAGGGATACTGAGAGGAACAGTGGCATCACTTAAAAGGGCTTTTTTATGTGTAAATAAACTGCACATAAAAGTAACCAAAAAGGGACACCATGCAGTACATTCTACTGTCCAGTAGGGGGACTCTAGAGTCCTGGGAGTGTGTGTCTATGTGTGTACGTGTGTGTGTCTGTCTGTTTGTGTGTCTGTGTGTCTCTGTGTGTGTGTGTGTCTGTCTGTGTGTGTGTGTCTCTGTGTATGTGTGTGTGTTTCTGTGTGTGTGTGTGTCTGT
>JAPQRN010000015.1:5167589-5185219 GCA_037367275.1 Coranthus polyacanthus
GTGTGTGTGTGTGTGTGTGTGTGTGTGTGTGTGTGTGTGTGTGTCTGTGTGTGTGTGTGTGTGTGTGTGTGTGTGTCACCCTCCAGGCCGAACACATCCCTCCATATGACGTGGTTCCATCCATGAGGCCGGTCGTCCTGGTGGGTCCGTCCCTTAAAGGTTATGAGGTACATGAAGGACACACTGCAGCTCCTCCAGCGTCTTCTCCTCTGAGTCGCTGACATTACGTGTCTTGAGCCGGCGTTCCTGGTTGTAAAGCGTGACCGACGCCGGACTGGTGCGGCCGAGACCGATTTAGGGTGTAAAACATTTGGGATTTGTTTTTGCAATGATCCCTTCAGTGTGGTTCTCAAACGCATGACAAAGATGTGATGGAAGCAGCATATTTCATGATATAAAAATAAACCGTTAAACTAATAAACTATTATCCAAAATGAGTCTGACATCAGCGCAATCAACAGTAAACTTCACTTATTGTAAATAATAATAATAATAATAATACAACAAAACATGACTTGTAATAAGAAAATAATCCTCTGTTTTATATGTTCTGTAAAAAAGTTACATATACATATACAGGTTATGATTCAATATATTACAACAGTCACACATTTTTAAAAACTGAAAACAATCACCATAAAATCTGAGTAAAAAAAGTTACATTTTTTATCCAGTTAGACCAGTGGCATCTGTATTTACATTTATCCCAGTCCCTGCAACATCCAATCATATGTCATGTATATTTTTTATACATGTAAATAAAACCAAACCAAGAAACATTTGAAACTATTGGTTTCAAATCAGTAGTGTCTGCAGTATCACCAGAAGACCCGTAATATGACGATGCTAAAGTGTGTCAATATTTACCTACACCCCTAATATTGGTGCACATTTAAAACCATGTTGTGCATCTTTTCTATCCATTATTACGATGTAATATTGACTTAAACTGCCACCGTCTATAGTCATCACTGCCGAGCAAATTGACTTAAAGCCTTACATTATATCATGAATGTTTGCATTTCCAAAGACTCGACATTAAAACCGAAGCTGCTCATTGATTATCACTTACTACTGGAAGCACAGGGCAAACAATAAAGAAGTACGTGAAGGGAGGTGGGAGGCAGGAGCCGGAGTCAGTTGTCATGGAATCACAGTCCTCACCTCCTATTCTGGTGTTGCCGTGGCAACTACCTTGTGGGTAAACCGCATCAGTCTGAAAAAGTGGAGCATGGCTTCAAATTAGAAACAGAGAATAATGTGTACTGCACTGCACGTTCAGAAATGAGGCATCTCCACACAAGAAAAGGAGATAATATGTTACCTTAGACACATTTCCAATTTATTGACTCCTTCAAAAGAATCACTATCAGAGGACTGTGTAATTCTACAAATGACAAGATGTGGTATTCACTGTGTTATTTCCCCAGAGGCGGTTCCTTTTCTTAACTGTTAAAAACGTAAATCATGAGATCATATATTGCATCTACATAGCTTGGTACAGGTGGAAACTAACCAAGGCCTCGCACTTGTTAATAAGACTATTTTTTCCGCGGACAGCTGCCCCGTGTTTCATCTCAAAGGACACGAAGCCCCTGTCAGCTCCGCTGTCACTGTCATTTGACCAAATCAGAGTGACATGTGGCACAGCGTCGCCTGTTGAGATTTATGTATCTGTGTCGACGTTGTGTCAAACGCCTCGGACCAAGGGAATGACTGTCTGCAGGGACGGCTTTCTGAACAGAACCTTAGATTTCTGCTTCAGTGTGAGGCGTTCATATTCACGGGTCTGTACCGTGTGCCTTCCCCAGTTCATCACCTGAGCACTGATGCAGCGCCTCTCATTGAAGCTGTTAATTATGACATATTAATATTCAATGTCTTATTTTTCCTCTTGCATAAAAATTTCGTGTCGTAACCCGTCCTGCAGCTTCGAGAAAACCCACGTAAATCATACTTCAGAGCGGACAAAAAGTATACTGTGCACTAGGGTAAGGGTCATGTGACAGGAGCACGTCACCATGGTAACTTACTCATACTGAATACCCAAGAACTCTCTCAGTTTATATCAAATGATGGCCTTCTTCCTGGTCTAGCCTTTGCCCTCTTTCCTAACTTATCTTCTCCTTCTTTTTCCTCTCCTTCCCTCTCTTTTCCTCTTCTGATCCATGGATCCAGGTGACAGATATGATGCAGAAGGCGCTGTTTGACTTCCTGAAGCACAGGTTTGACGGAAGGTGAGCAGTCGAAGCAGGCCGCCACTGTGCGTACGTACGGCGCGTCGTCGCTCCGCTTGACGTGGATGTTTTTTTTTGTGTTATTTCAGGATATCTATCACCAGGGTAACCGCTGACATATCTTTGGCCAAGAGGTCAGTACTAAACAACCCCAGTAAGAGGGCCATCATTGAGAGGTCCAACACGCGCTCCAGCCTTGGTAAAGCTACAGGAACTATCTCACTCAATGATGTGCATGTCTTGTAGACGTTGTCACTTGGAACTGACACTTTTCCAAGTTGTGGTGGGAAAAAAAATTGAAATGTATTTGTTTAAAAGTTTCGAGCGTAGTATGTCGTCGTCATTTTGCAGCTGAAGTCCAGAGTGAAATAGAGAGGATCTTTGAGCTGGCCCGGTCTCTGCAGCTGGTTGTGCTCGATGCTGACACCATTAACCATCCAGCGCAGCTCATCAAGACCTCATTAGCGCCCATCATTGTGCACGTGAAAGTGTCCTCACCCAAGGTAAGACCGAAGACCTGGACGAGGGTTGTGTCATAGCAGCTCACCGAGCCCTCGCAGAGTTTAAGTTGGAAAAAACCTAAACTTCTTCTCCAAGCCAAGTTAGAGTTTTTAAATGTTTGAATTTTTATTTTTTTATTTAGTCTTTCAGTTTGGTTTTTTGTTTTCATTTTAGGTTTTCAAATGCATTGCAAGTGCTTTGTTTGATTTTTATTTTGAAGATTTGACTAGTTTTAGTTGAGTTTTCATTATTTTTCCAGGAATTACAAGGAAAGCCTTGATTTATAGAAACTGAAAAACGTTCCATGACATCAGAAAAAGCTGCATGACAGATTTACAAAAGCAGTGTTCATTAAAGGTCCCATATTGTGCAAAGCCATTTTATGAACCATTAACACTGGGAGAATACAAAAATGAAGCTGAATTTACCTGAGATTCTGTTTCATTTGAGGTCACTGTGGTATATATTTAGTTTTTATGCTGAAATAAAAACTGTTGTTTTTATTTTCATTTCAGTTGATGAAATTAGTTTTCTCCGAGGGTTAAACTTTTGGAAATACAGAATATTCAGGGATCCCAGAGGTCATTTTTCAAGTTTTTTGTGTATGAACCACATCAGTCAAATTATTATTCAGTACAGAGTATTACAGGATGCCTTGTAACATGACTGGAGGGGATCTTTAATCCATGATATGAACTGTGAGGGCTACAATAGCTCTAGAGTGTAACATGTCAAAGTGAAAGTCAGAAAAAAACTTTATTTGCATTTCAAAGTGAAATATGAGGAAAGCCATGGAGCCAGTGAGGTGAAGTCTGATGCAGAAGACGACTGTACGCTCGTGGGAGCAGTGACAAGCGTGTTATTACTTGTGCCAGTTTCACTTTCGGGAAATTCTTTTCTCCGGTGTGTATAATGATTAAAGCGCATTTGTAATTCACAGGACTGGAGACAGTGATTAAGTGCCCTGTCTAGCCAGTAGCGTGACTTTTTACACAGAGTACCAGATCTTTGTAGCCGGTGTTTAATCCCTGATTGACGATCCTGCCTTTGTGCTTTTCCAAAGGTCCTCCAGCGGCTGATCAAATCGAGAGGGAAATCTCAAAGCAAACACTTGAATGTGCAGCTCGTGGCAGCGGAAAAGCTAGCGCAGTGTCCTTCTGTGAGTAAAATACAGATTCCTCAACAAGACAAGAGCTCTTGTAAAGTTGAAAGGAAATCCATATGCTCCACCGCTTACACTGTGTGCCTGTCGTACCTCAGGAGATGTTTGATATCATTCTGGATGAGAACCAGCTGGAGGATGCGTGTGAACACCTGGCAGAGTACCTGGAGGCGTACTGGCGTGCTACACACACCTCGCTCAGTACGCCTCTCAACCCCCTGCTGGGACGCAACCTGGGCTCCACCGCTCTCTCCCCGTACCCGGCTGCCATTCAGGTGAACTTGTCAGCTTCAGAGTCACGCCATTATGTGCGTGAAAGCAGAGCCGGGATGCATAAATTATTGCCTCACGCGGTTCTCCGACAAAAATCTGCATGAAACACAGTTGTCCTTCAGGCTTTAAAACCGATTGTAAAATGATTTGTTGTACAGAGTCTGTCTGTGTTCTGTGTGTATACGTTCTATACATCAGAGGAGGGTTTTCAGTTGGAATAAAGTCCTTTTTTAGCCACAGTCACGCTTGTGATCCACTGCTGCTGACTGAATACAAACTGGCCAAAGCTTCTCTGGTCTTTGAACTTTGTTATTTTCACTTCCTCATTTACAGCTATGAACACTAAACATTTAACACCCTTTTACAACCGCCTTTGAAGGCTCGATTTTTGGATACTCGGGAGGTTCTGGGCAGATTTCTGTTTTAAGTAAATTCAGGAAATGGAAACACCGACAGAGTTAGGGTTAGGGATAAATCAAAACCGTTTTTCAAACTTCACAGTAGTTACTGTTCAGACCTTTTGATAATTAGTTTTTTCTTGCTCAAAGGTTACGGCTTGAAAGTGAAGCCAGTGAGGAAGTATTTTAAAGTCTGAAACTTTAGATGCTGACTCACAAACTTTCCTCTAGTAATACCAAGTCAAGAATGTTTTTCAGGAGTCATTATGGTCTCATTTGGTTTATTTGGACCCTCTTAATATATGTATTTGTGGTCCTTTTAATCTTTATTGTCATTATAACAAAGTATAACAGAAATTCAAAAGACATCTCTAGAGTTCCACTCAAATAGTGAAAACCGAATAAAAAGCAACAGAATGAAAAATAGTTATCCCTCCGTTAAGAACGTTTTTAGGGCTAATAGAGGGCGTTGAGGTGCGTTTGCTGAATAAAGAGGTTTTTTTCCTGACAGACAGCTCTTCTGTAGTTGTGGTTAAGAAGGTAAACGTTAGAGAATTAGACAGGACCTCAAAGGATTTTGTTGTGCAGTTCTCGCCTGTTTGCTTAACGTAGCTGCATTAGCTAATGTTAGCATTAAATTGGTATTGCCTTATATGTTCTGTCAGCTAGTGTTTATACATTATGCTAAGTTGACATTAAACAAAACTGTGTGTTAACATTTAGCCAGTAGCTGAACTTACCTGGTAGTGTTTAACACATTATTTAGCAGTGAGGTTGGAGTTTTTTTTTATCAGTCATTATCAGTCATGCATATTTTTCTGTAACGTTGAGGGGTCCAGACACTACAGAATTGGTGTTTCCTCTCTCAAACAGGCCCAAAGAAACCGGAATAGCAACCACACGACAACGGACCACTCGCCCGTTGAACGCCGCAGCTTGATGCCCGCCGATGAGAACTACCATAACGAACGGGCCAGGAAGAACCGCAACCGTCTGTCCTCGGGCTCGCAGCACAGCCGGGACCACTCCCCTCTGGTGGAAGAGGACTACCAGGACCCCTACCAGGACTCTTACAAGCCTCATCGTAACCGAGGATCTCCAGGAGGATACAGCCAGGACTCCAGACACCGGCTTTAAGCTGTAGCCCTCTGTAAAAAAGAAAAAAACAACAAAAATAAGTGTAAACCTGTCTTCTCTAATGAACCACCAACGGAGCTGAGAGTGAAGCTGCTACACTCATTTGGACCATAACAACCTGTTATTGATGTGTAGTACCTCACTTAACGTTTGGCATCGTCTCCTGCCAAATGGACATTTGAAACTTAAAATGTTAAATCCTGCTCTTGCTTTGATGTGACCAAGGAAAGAGCCAGGATCTGAACGTAGCACAAGAGCAGGCTGGTTTTGTTGTAGATGAAGACTAAGGCTATACCTGGTTTCATGATGCTGGAGATGTGAGTAAAGTAGGTGATAGTGTGAGAGAGCCTTCTCACGTCAGATGTTACTGTAGCATGCAGGTGGGACTGTAATTACAGCTCTCTACCTGCCTCAAGCCAATACCAGAGAGCGAGAGCATCCAGTGGTGATGATCCCCACTAAACTTGTTTGCACGTGTCCTGGAGCCAGCAGAGTGCCATGCATCTGCGACGCTCCTCGAGTTTGTTTGTCTTTGATGTGAGTGTAATAAATCCAGTGGATGCCTGTGCCCAAATCCAGAGTCGTACACATTTGATTTGAAAGTGACATGGCTGGTTGTCGTGGTACTCTTCAGGTTCAGGTTCAGGTTCAGGTTCAGGTTCAGGTTCAGACCTGCCCGTGCACCACCTGCCCCCGTCGCCGTTGAATCATAGCAGGACAGTAATTCATGCAGATACGGATACGTTTCAAAGCTCTACACCTCAGGAATGAGAGGTCATTTAGACCTGGAAGTGTTTGACAGATGTAGCATTCACACACTTAATAATCACGGGGCGTCGGATCCTGACTCTTTAAGTTCAGTTGCAAACATTTGTATTTAGTTGTTACTAAAAAAGTTATCTTCCATTAGTTCACTGATGTAATATGTTTTGTTATTTAGAAATACATTTGGACTTTTAGTGTGTGACTGGGTTTCAAATGTAAATCAATCAATCAATCAAAATAACTAAGGGGAAGAATAAACACCGAAGGTTTAATTTTGGTACAGAAAATAACATTCCATTAATGTGTCTTCACATGCAATCTAAAAAGTACATTAAACTTTGTTTTATGACGGTTTCAAAAAAATCTTTTTACAGGTAGCAGTTAGCACCCCCATTCCTGAAGTTATTGCGTCATTCTTTTTTATTATATTCACTATGACTTTGACTAAAGACTCCCAATAAGTGAACGATGTGCAGGGCTGTATGTCACAGTGTCTTTTACATGCTACTTTCCTGAAAAGGTAGAGTCTACATTTTTAGTCAGATGAATTACTTGTATGCTGCCAGCCAATACAGAATAAATATATCATTACAATTCAATGCCATATCCTTGTATTTCGTGATTTAATATTTGTTGAAACATTTTTTTGCAGTCATTCAGAGATCTGAACAGCGACTCTGGAAGAAGACGATCGACTTCTGTTCTTATCTGCCATATATACAGTAGCTTTTATTGTTGTTTCAAAACTCTGGAGCATAAGCAACCGTTGAAAAGATCTGAATACTGCCTGTGAGAGAATGATGCACTGATTAGAAACGTTTGTGTGCCCTGTCATTTTACAATTGTAATGAAATAAACTGCCCTTATGCTGTTGTATGAATAGCATTGCTTTTATTTAAAAACACTCACACAGCTGATGTTTGTCTTTTTTTTCTCCAAACAATACAGACAATACCTCTAAAACTGTAATGTAATCATATTTAATACAGTATGGGACTGCAAGTAATTATTTGTGATCTTATCTATTAACTGAATTAACTCAATAGTCACTGAAAATGTCAGAAAACTATGAATTTTTTTTCTTAGAATCCAAGTTGATGCCTTCATTATATCATAAAGATATAAGCTAGAACCACAGCATAATAATTTGTCATATAGTTCTAATATAATATATATATATAATACATGAGATTGTCAGCTACGTCGTGTACCAGTAGAAAAGGCTGTTGCAAAGTACGCATGCGCAAGTTTGACAGCTAACTGGCGTAACTAGCTCACTTCACGACTCCACTACAACCAGCTGATCCCTAGCCATACTGGTTACCGTTTCGGCTTAGTTTATGGTAACATATTTCATCCTCATTACTTATAGGTATAGCCCGTGGGATACATAATAATTACGTGTTATACACACAAGTATGGCGGTTGTACATAAAAGCTTTGGCATCTTTTCGTCTGTGTAGCTAGCTCGCTAGCTAGCTAAAGTTGATAACACTGAATAGCATCAACGGTAGCTAGCGAAGTTAAAACCAATTCTTACAAGCTGGCACCAGATACCGTCGTCGTCAACCATGGGAATACTTTTTACGAAGCTATGGAAGCTTTTTAATCACCAAGGTAAGTGATACGGGGTCATTTATCTTAAAAGTGTCGAAGACGTGGTCGCCAAGTGGGCTCGGTTGTCCGAAAAGGCCCGTTGTAAAACATAGCTGTTTAGGTCTGTTCAGCTCGCACTAACCAGGGGAACAGCCTTTTTAAAATGCTAACACTAAGTCTGTCAATGGATATTTCTTTATTGTTCTAGTGTCTACTTTTTATGTTTTTGTGTTTTACGATTGTATTTATCTCTTGGGCAACGATATAGCTAGTATAGCCACCCTGTGGCTGATGAAGACTGCAGCGGAATACTTGGAGTTTAAATAGACTTTTGGATTATTAATGTTCTCTGGGTTTGTTGATCCCCGGCTAGTGATCTCGAATCGGTAAGCAGATAGCTGTTAGGTCATTGCGAAACCCCTGTAACAGGAGTCCCCACGTATCGTCCAGTGTTTTTCTCTCTGATACCCAGTTGGCCGGTGTGATGACTGTAGATTGTTCATCGAAGTCAGCCACATCAGCACAATACTTGGGCCAATAAGGATCAGTGAATGATTGTAGTGAATCTCTCGACTTTGTACTGCATGGGGAATACTTCAACATCAGAATAATGCGAGGAATCTAGGTAAACATACACCTGATAACTAAGAACCACGTAAACAAGAGTCTGACAAGTCAGTGTGTACTGTGAGCAACACTGCTTCAAACTAGGACTATTGTCACCCCCCTGATCCTACTAGGGATCACTGATATGGGTTTTTTCAGGGCTGATACAGATATTGATTATGAGTGATCAAGAACCAATATTTGGATCCAGTATACATTTACAGTAAAAATAAAAGTCCAGGTATCATCTTTTAGAATAACGGGCACACGAAATGTTGTGTGAATGTTTTTAAGCAGACTGTCAAATAAAGTACAAAATTTCAACGATATGTATTGAGTTTTCACATTGAAGTGAAGGAATTATAAATGAAGGGTTGTGTGACCTGTAACCAGTCAGATAGAGCTGAGACCAGGACATTGTTTGGATCACAGAGTGGTGACCACACGGGGGGCTGTGTAAGAGCATTTTTTAATTATTTTATCAGATGTTGGATAAGAAAAACTACAACACTAATAATCAGGAAAATGTGAATATCGGCACCGATAATCAGTCTATCATTAGATCCTACACTGTACAATTTTAAGTGTGTGACTTTATTTGTGTATTTGAAATCAGGGGTTTTCCTGCATAGAGAATTGTGACACTGCTCTTTCTAATTAGGTCTTTGCCAAACAGAAATATTACCTTACTCATGTATAAAAGGGTTTTCTACACTTCCTCCAACAATTGTTGCTGTCCGTCTAAACTTACACAGGGACATAACAGGATCATTTATTAATCTGTGATCGCAGAAACCTGATTTTGCTGGACTGACTTGATTGACTTAAATAAATAAACCGTAAAAATGGTGAAATCGTATAATTATTAGAAGTCTTAAAATATGTTGCTTGCGAAAAGCCAGTGGGAAGGTGTGGTACACATGGATGGTACAACCTCTGCTTCTTTTAGAGCCTGATTTGGAAGACATTTTGTGAAATGGTCATTTGTTTTCATTATGTAATGTCTTGATCATTGTCTGACCTTTCAACCAGTACCACCTTCCTGTATTAGTGCTCTGCTTCATTTTCCTTTCACCCTTCCCTTAATGTAACCCCTGGATGCAACCACAGCTGTGCTTCCAGGTCTCAGGGTGTCTTTCTCTATAGCTGTCCCCACGTTGATTGGTACGGCTCAGTGAAACAACAGCAGTTCATTCACAGTGAGAATGACGAAGTGATGATGAAGCGATAAGACATGACAAGCTTGGTAGGCGGTATTCCTAACAATTTAATGCTAAAAGGCTTCAGGGGGAACTCTGGAGACCAGCACATCCCACACACTGGGTTACAGGAGTGTTGCCAGGGATTTTACACACACACATACACACAGAGAAGCACATTCACATTTACAGTGTCGGCAGTTTCTGGTTTCCAGTGTATCTAATCTTTGTGGGTTAGATCTAAAATGGTTAAGGTTATTTATCAATTAGCCATCTGAAAAAAATGAATTGGAAATTAGTTTTTTGGTTTTTTTCCATTTACTGAATGTAAACTATTGTTCTGTTTCCTACAAAACAAGCAATAACAAATATGAGACTAGGACATTGTGTTTTACATCTGGGGGCATTTCTCAAACAAGCAGAAATCGGAAAAAGAAGTTGTTAGTTTGAAAAAACAAAATAACATTGCTGCTCTGCTTTGGATCTTGAGATGAAACAAATGTAAACCCCATGTCATTCACAGCTAAGCAGCAAAGCTGGCACCTGTTGACCTTTTTCTTGAAGATAGTTTCTTTCACTTCAGACTCTTTCACTTTCTTAATGATATCTTATGACTTTTAAACCCTGAAGACAGTGCAAGCTGAACATCATGTTGTGTTGCTAAAGCTGAATTTTTGTTAAAAGGTTGTACTTAACAACATCATACAGTTGCAGAGATATGGCCCGTATTTTGTTTATATGCATTTCTGTTTACAGTTGCTCTTATTTCCTTTGCTTTAGTGAGGTTTCAGTTTGTTTTCAAACACCTGCAGCCTGACTGTGTGTGATCATGTACACACCACACGCTTCACGTGTTCACCCACAATTTGTTTCACTCAGTTTAAAAAGTACAGCTTTGGAAATTATTATTGGACCACTGTGAGAAATATTCAATAAAGAAAATGGTTTAATGTAACCCTACTGGACCTCATCACATTTGGTTATTTTCTTCTTTTATTTGGAACTTGCATACAAACAAGCACTGTTCAGAAATCCATGTGGAAGAATGCAAAGCACCCAAATGGAAAAAAATATGACAGTAAAGATATAAACCATAGAGCATAATATGAAATCATACACGTTTTTCTGTTATCACACATATATCTTCATCTTACAGAACCCTAGTGGAAAAAGTAGTGAAAAGTCAACATTTGTCATAAATGTGACTTGTAAAGCCATCAGTGCAAATGTGAGCGAAAAGTAGGACAAAACACACATGAAATGTTTGCTTTAGAAATTTAATAAAGAAATAAGTTACATTTAAATCCATGGCAGCAAAAACCCAATTTTCTCAGTAACAAGTAACCTATAAATTAAGAACATCTGATGATGAAAAACAATCTAGAAACAATTAAAATTCCAGGAACAGAATATCAAAAGGTCACGTTGAAGGGCTGTTCTATTGAATTTCTTCAAAAAAATCACACATGGGCAAATAAAAAGCTGTGTTACAAACACTGAAGATGAAAGCTAGGTCAAATTGAAGACATTTTGGATTGTTGACAATATTTACAAACTAATTGAGTTACATGGATATATGATGGCTTAACCAACAGCGCTTTCAAGTGCAATCTAGTTTAATGAAAAAGCAAAAGGCACATCTCATAAGTAATTTGATTTAGTTTATCCTTAGTGTCTCAGACATTGTCAAAGACAGGTCAACATCATCAACATTCTCTAGCGTGTCTAAAACATGCCATATGAAGTCCTTTCTTGCCAGTCAGTCGGTTTCATCGTCCAGATTCTAGATGACATCTGTGGGTGTGTATTGAGCCAAACTTCAGTCAACCCTAATACGAGGTGGCTTACTAAAGACATTGTGGGATTAGAGATTCTTGACCATTGCTATGTGTGTCCTTGAGCTCCCAGCACACACACGTAAACAAAAGCAGTATCAGAGAGCTACACACATACATCATTTACATATTACACTACACATGCAGACTTTGTGAAATATTGGAGGCCAATAATGAAATAATTGGTCTGCTGCTGATTATCTAAATATGGCATTTGGGCAACTCATCAATTGCCCGATTTTATTTTTCCATTCAATTATTTGTTGCAGCATGAATGAAAATCCCTTTAACACTGGTCATCAAAACACCTCTGATAATAAAATATCAACTAATGTAATTTTTAAAAAGAATAATCCATGCCCTCATTTGTTTGTTGTGTGTCGTTGTGTAGTGCTGTAGACTTCTTTGGTTTTGTTTCCTTGAACTCTCAGTGTAGTCATGTTCTTGTTTGTCTTCATTACCCATTTGGTCACAACATCAGCCAGTTTTTGTTCCTCTTCTGTCCACTTGTGTTGTCACAGGATCTGAAATGTTGCATCTTAATTTAGTTTCAGATTCAAGCGAGTGCTTCGTGCAGCTGATGGCTAAAGCTGGCTTTTATGTTGCAAAACATTTATTGAGTTAAAAACTCAGCACTTTGGTCTCTCAAGCAGTGTGATCTTGTGTTGTCACTAGTTCTGACTTCTCTTTCGGTAGGTTAGTCTTCTTTGTAAGTGAGCTGACCTGGGTTCAACCTGAACATATGTGCTAGCTTAAGACCTCCAGTGGTTGATCTGTAGCTGTAAAAGTCCACTGTTCACAGACCAGTGTCTCAGTGATGCTCGCTGTACAGTTAGGCGCTGATGAATAGCTCTTAAAACAATAAGTGCTGTTGTTTGGACAGCGAAATGCAGTTTCACATCAAAAGTCATATATCAGTCTGGCACCATCACTTATTAATGTCACTGTTAATTCTGTGAACTCTTTGTGTCTTTATTGCCTTTCAGAGCACAAAGTCATTATTGTGGGCCTGGACAATGCTGGCAAGACCACAATACTTTACCAGTTGTAAGTATTTAGCAGCGTCTTTGTCCTCCCAGTTTTACCTTTTCACATAATGTGATTAATAGATGAGGTCATTTTTTCAATGCTGTGTCACTTAAAGCCTGTACATTTCTTTTGTAATTGTTTTTCACGTAACAGTTCAATGAATGAGGTGGTGCACACCTCTCCTACGATTGGAAGCAACGTGGAGGAGATTGTAGTCAACAACACCCATTTCCTGATGTGGGACATTGGGGGTCAGGAGTCCCTCAGATCATCCTGGAATACATACTACACAAACACAGAGGTAAGAGGTGCTTCTTTTGGCTGACGTATGGAACGCCGTTTGCACAAATAACACCTAAGTCATTCAGTGTACATGACATTGAAATGTATGTTGACAGGTAGGGCTGTTAAAAAGGAAGGCTGTTGCTTTTCTTATGCCTGCATTTAACATAGCGCACTGTTTATCCCACTCAGTTTTGATAGCAAGCATTCATTCGCCATCCTCTGCTGCATATTTACATTGCACTCTTGTAAACCACAGCCCCGACTTTCATTTCCTTTGAGGTGTACATAGTTACCTGTGATGAGTGTCCCACATCAGTAAGTTATATGCAATCTGGGGCATTGGGTTGTTGTTCGACACCACTGATACAACCCTCCTCGTGAATATGTATATGCCTTGATTCAAGGCCTCCACGTCCAGAAAAGATGCATTAACATGTCAAGGTTTGTTGTGTTAACATGAGTGTGATGTCTTAGTGGAGCTCATGTTTGTGAGCTTTGCTGCCTGCTTCAGCATCCATCAAACCTAAGCAGAACTGTGCCAGGTGTTATGTTGCATTGTTTTTCATTCTGACTACATCTCCATTGCATGTTCCTCTGCCTGAAGTCTGACATCACCTGAAGTCAGTCCTTTTGTATTAAAGCTCTATTGTTTGTCTTCTTTTTTTCTGTCTAGTTTGTAATTGTGGTGGTCGACAGCACAGACAGGGAACGCATCACGGTGACCAAAGAGGAACTCTACAGAATGCTTGCACATGAAGTGAGTATAATATAGGATAGTAATAATATTTGTAAGACAATTTTATCCATTCATATTAAAGTATAACTTCATCTTCATCTCAACACATCATCATCTCTTATAGACAACCCCTAGTCCAGTTCTTCACACTTTGTTTTAACGCTGTGCTAGTGCTGGAGATGTGACAGTCTGAACCCATCACCATCATTATCATACTGGGGGAAAAAAAACTCTCTGGCTTGTTTTTATTTCTTTAAACCAAGCATCTTGGGTAACGCTGAGCCCAGGAAGCCTTTGCAAAGAGTGACGGGGGGAAACTTGTCTTGTCTTGTCTTGTCACATCGTTTGGCAACTGCACAGTCCACATCTTCAGGAAAAATTGTCATTTTTTTGCATGTAGTTGCTAGCTCGGAGGTTGTTGTTGTTGTTGTTGTGGGGGACTTTTGACAACAATGTGTAGATGGTGGAAGGGAAGGAGAAATCCGACTGAAATAGTCTGTCAATGGCAGGCTTATTCCAACAGACTACTTCTGGGAGCCAGACAAAATAAGTAAAAAAACCCATCTGAATTATCTTGTATAAGTAGGAAAACATTGTCAAATACAGTCATATCACTCTGAGGATAGGATTAACCACTAGAGACGAATTCTAATTAACAAATGTTGTTCTACTAGTACTAAAAGGTGACTTAGTTTTTTGTACCATTTCTACACATACACGTTTACCCTCTCCTCTTTTCATGATCCTGTTTTCTCGAACCAGGATTTGAGAAAAGCAGGACTGCTGATCTTCGCCAACAAACAGGATGTCAAAGGCTGCATGTCTGTGGCCGAGATCTCCCAAAGCCTCCAGCTTACCTCAGTCAAAGACCACCAGTGGCACATCCAGGCCTGCTGCGCCCTGACCGGGGAGGGGTGAGAACTGCATTTACTACTCTGTTATTCTATGAGGATATAAAATGTAGCTCATCCGTCATATTAATGCCTGTCCTCTCTCTGCCTTTCACGTCTCTGTCCGTCTACAACACTCCTAATGTGTTGTTTCCTTCCAGGTTGTGTCAGGGTCTTGAGTGGATGATGTCTCGGCTGCGAGTCAGATGATGACCTTTGACTCGGATCAGAAGTGCGCACTTGCTCTTTGCTCCAGAAATGAGCTTGAAATGAGGACGGGGGCGGAGCCAGTTGACGGACAGCCCTCTCCTCTTTCCTGTGAATCTGACATGGGCAGACTGGGATGTTATTTTCTTCTGTGATAATTTATTTTACAAAACGGGGTCTGAACTCTTGAACACTCAGAACAAAAAAAAAAAAGAAAAGAAATCATGACCTTCTAAGAAGGACATTGTGCATTAGAAGAGACTTGAATTATTTAAATTGAAATTTCTGCACGGTTTTTCTTTCAGTGACCCACAGAAGTCAGTCGAGTGGCTGACATGGAACTTTACATGGACTTGTTCTTCAGATGTGTGAGAGTCTCGCCCACGGTGGCCTTGCAGTATTGCCAGACTGGCTGTGGTGGTTTTTATTGCCCCTCCTCCCTCCTGTGTGTACAGTCCAGTATTTTATTTTAACGCGGTGCCTGCAGCAGAATGTTCAAGAGATGATGGTGACGGTGACTGAAACATAGAGGGTAAAATCACAATACTCTCTTGGATTCAGCCCCTACCAGTAATCAGTGAATAAAGTGTTTTTATCTGTGAAGGTGAGGTGTAGTGTGTCATGACTTTCTTTAAACAGTCTCACCAGTTGTGCTTTTTCTTTCCTTTATAATTTTTTTGCATTGAGCTTCATGTTTGTAACTTCCTTCGTTCTTCTTTTAGAAGGCCGAGTGTGTCGCGTGAACTCCTGTGAATCTGTGATGTTTTTCATCGTGCATGATGATGACCTACAGGAGTAGAGAGGAGAGGACAGGAGAAGGCCAGAGAGTTAGAAAGAGGAGGCATTTAGGGAAAAAAAGAACAGACCAGAGCAGCACTCAGAAGATGAGAACAGTAAGAGCTGCATAGTACTGTGGAAATGTCCATACTAGTGCTGGGCGGTATGACCAGAAAGTTCTATCACAGTATTTTTTCAAGATTGAAATCAAGATTTTAGTGATTTCACTTTCCCCAGACCCACAGTATTATATAATATATTAAAATAATCAGTATGTATGAAAAAGGTGCAGAATGCAGTTATTGTACAAAACGCAGTGCATTAAAAACAAAACTAAATAAAACAACTTAAACATTGCTTCCTTTTCAAAACAAAATGTTTTATCAGTTGTTATAAAGCTTCCCTCTCAACACACTCTTCACAGCACTAAGTAACACTTCTAGTGATGCACAATGTCATATAATTTGGTGCCAATTGAAGTGTTACAGCTCCTGTTTCATCTGTGCTATAGTATGGTGGTTTCTGAAATTAAAAACTGGTGTACTGTTTCATCTGGTAGTATAACGCCCAGCACTAGTCCATACACAAACCTTGACAAACTGCATGCAATGTAATTCAATCAGGTGTGTCCTCACCTCTGTCAGCACACAGCCTTCGCATCATTCACACTTACACTGACCGTGTAAAACCAAAAATAATACTGTACTTGACATGTTGTTTCTCAGATGTGTTGGGGTTATGAGTATAGATTAGAATGGCTTTGTTTACTGACAGGACATGGTAGTTCGAGGCTCCGAACCACGAGGCTAATCCAAATGAACAGCTTTGAACATAGTTGATCTTCAGAGCATGTGATCAGTGCAGAGTTAGAGTCAGGACTCATCTGATCCAGTATCAGTATCCAGTACCAATACTGATGTGATTCACTCATCTGATACTGGACTGACGTCCACATCCACACGCAGATTCAATCTGATGTTTTTATGAATCATAGATATGTATTAATATTATTTTAACCCCATAGCCAAAATGGTGTAGCGCATATTATTAGGGCTGCACGATTTGGTGAAAAAGTCACGTTGTGATTAATGTGGAGCATATTGTGCTTTGAGTCTATTTGTTTGGTAATCAAGGAAAATGAAAGTATCACATGAAAGAACACCAAGAGTTCATGCTACAGTAGCAACGACCAACGGGACAACTCCAGGAAGCAGAGCCTGATGCATTCTGGAGACACGGTAAACGTCCAGCAGACAATAAGTCTATAAAGGGACTGGCAGATTTCTCAATTTAGATATTCAGAACTGAAACAAGGGGATCATTGCGTATCTAATATGAATATATCTTTTTTGATCATGTTATCCTGCCAGGCGGGTAGTTGTTTTCACTCTGCATTTTCACTGTGACAGAGGAGTGAAAATGTGTCTTGTCAAGCTTTTAAGCTTATCAAGGTTTTCTTGTGTGAAAATGGGGCAAAAATCTGGCAAAAGACACATGAAATGTTTGCTTTACAAATGTATTCGAATAATAAACTGTATTTAAATTAATGACAACAAAAACCCAGTAAAATATGAATAAGACCATCTGATCAAACAGAACAACCTGGAAAAAATAGAACAGAATATGAAAAAGGTGATGTTGGTTTTACTTCAGTATCTGTCAAAAATACTACATACATGTATTTTATATAATATAAATATAATATTTCAAATAGCAGGTAAGTAAAATAAAGTCATATGTTATCAAAAGGCCATTCTCGGACCTACGCTAAGTTGTGTTTCATTATTTAATGAATAGTTTGAAATGCTTCATCTATGTTTCACTTTCACAGTGCAGAACATGGGACCTGAGTGTCATTGGTCTAAACTGATCAATGTGCCCATGATGGTGTCAGATGTTATAATCACACCACAGCTGTGACTTGAGACGCGAGTCCTTTGAAAAAGATGCCATTTGCGCACAGCGATGTAAGGTACAGTATGTGTGAAAATATGGGG
>JAPQRN010000015.1:5186819-5201197 GCA_037367275.1 Coranthus polyacanthus
CTTGAGACGCGAGTCCTTTGAAAAAGATGCCATTTGCGCACAGCGATGTAAGGTACAGTATGTGTGAAAATATGGGGCCTTTAAAGTGTCCAAACATTTCAGTTCGATGACTGAGAAACACTCACCAGCGCTGTCTTAACAGCAATTAACAAAGTCCAGACACCACTTGTTATAAATAGAAAGGTCACAACAGATGTTGGTGTTTGTCTGGAAACTTGGCCTGATTCTTAACAACACCCCACCTCTGCCTGACTAATCAGTTTCATTTAGGTGTCTTACCTCAGTAGAAGTGATTGTTTTTCACAGTGTTGGGTTGTGTTCAACAGTTGGCGGTGTTTATGTTGTGGTTGTCTTTCCTGCAGCTGCTGTGTTCTTGTCTCACTGGTCATTTTTTCCAGTGACTAAGCACCCTCATGTAGCCCCCTCTCTGGGTGTCCTTGGCATTGCAAAGTCATTCTTTCGACTGTTAGAATCATTAAAGGTTGACGACACCCTGTAACATCTAAACATGAAAAGTAATGCGCTGAATATCTGCTCAACCTGAGACATCAAATGTATCTCTGACTTTTGCTGCTACAGCTTTACAATGCAGTCACGTTCATGTGTCCCTACTACCGTCTTTTTTCTGTAGAGAAGGTGTCCAGCTAACTCTAGATAATCAACCTGACAGACTCATTTTTGTATTTCTTAGAGACTACTTCATGACACTCACAACTCGTCACTTTGGCAGAATTTAAGTCTATTTTAAAGGACGGAGAGAATAGTACTCTTGCTTCAAATTTGAACTGGAATCATTTTGAGCTTGTCCTTTAATGATCTTGATCTTCTTTAATTGTATATAACTGGATATTTTATTTATTTGTATTAGTATTTTTTGTATGTTTGTATTTGTAATGTATGAAAGTGTGGCCAGGTCACCCATTTTTTAACCTCAGTGAGGATTTCTTTTGGTTAAATAAAGCATATACATATATATATACTTTCAGTTTTACAGATAGGATGAAAAACCGCAGTGATGCTAATGAAGACCAGGCAGCAGCTCCAGTGCATCACTGAATGGAGGGTCATTACCAGAGGCAGAGAGAGAACCACTCAGCTGCTGCTGTCCGTCTTGTTCACGGGTGAGGAGAGTGATATGACATACCACAGACCCAGGAACACATCATTTAAAAAAGAGGGAATACACACTGTATGTTACATTCTTCATTGTATGTAATTAATACTGTGTAACCAAATGACATTTTATTTTTAGAGATTTTGACCCAGGCATTGACCTCTTGTCCTGTAAATGTCTGAAAGGAATTTCTTTAGTCTATTTTATATCAAGTGAAATTATATATAGGACTCATTTATATCATGTACTGACGTGTAGAACTGTTTTTGTTTCAAGGTTATCAGGCGCCATAAGATAGTTTTATGTCCAGTACTGTGCAGAAAGTCTCAGGCCTCCATTAGCTTTGTTGTTTTATCGGGTTATAATGTCCATACATATGCATTTCTCAGTCAGATTCAACTGGAATGTACAGGAAATATGTGAACATTAAAAACAAAAAAAGCTGAAAAAAAGCAGTTTCTACAGACCTTAAGTAGCAAGTCTTTAGTATTACTTCAATTTTCACTTAACATGTCTTGAACTCCTTTGTGCAGACAATATGAGGTTTCCTGCATTAATCTTCTGGTGTTTTTCACCAGGTTTCATTCAACACATGTCAAATGTTTCTTATCGTTTGTGCTACTTTTTGTCAGGGGAACAGAGGTCAATACTGACTTTTCCCATTTAGTTCAGATTTTTTTGTGCGTGTTTTTAATACTACGCACATATTTCCTGTATTTTCTTGTATCTTAATAAAAAGAGAAATAAATATGTACGTTCATTGCAACTCTGCAAAAACAACGAAGCTAAAGTCGACCTAAGGCGTGTTCACAGTACTGTAACTGTAATAGTAATGTTTACAATTGTGGAATTATTATGGATGTGTTCACAGTACTTGATAGGTAGATGTTAAGATGATATGTTATCATTAATCCAAAGCAAATGTCAAGACATGACTAGTGTGACTCACTGTTCATTTACAGGCAGGTATGTACACTGTGTATCAGGCTGCGTTTCTTCAGATACAGTCACATTTGAAACATGCTGAGCAGCTGTTTGTTGTTCATATTTGTAGTTTATAGGGTACTTGCTTCTAGTTGTCCAGTGTTACAGGTCCGCAGTTTGATGCTAACCTGATTTTTGACTGCACCCGTGGAGCCCAGGGGTCAGCTAACAGATGACCTCAACAGATCTGACACTCACAGCCCGGTCAGCCCTTCAGCTGGCCCACATGTCCACGTACATGACCAAAGCTTATCCCAAACCGTTTCCTAAAACACAGTTGCATTTGTTAACATCACCACCAACACAGACACGTTCAGACAGAGCGGTTCTGTTGTAGCAGGGCTTTACTTTTGCTTTCTTGGGACCCCCCAGCACCCCGTGCCCCACTGCCTTCCTCATAACTGTACCGCTGATGCATTAGCCTCAACAGGTGCTCTTTTCTGAAAGGATCACTAAGGTATATTTAGATTTTGAAACCCGAGAACTATGGCCTGTGATTGGCTGTGAGGGCCACATGATAACCTGGGTAGAAATCTCAGCTGTGTGCTGTCGCCCAGCGTTTCTCTGGAGGGAAGCTGGGGAGGCTTTGGCGGCTTGGAAGACCATTAAACTCTAATATAACTGGTAAGCACAGAAAAGGAGAAAATGCACAAATGTCCATGTTTTCTCGGCTCAGCATGGCTTTCCATCTTGGACTTCGGTCTTTTTCATCCCTTTGCTGCCATCTGAACCCTGGAGGACATCTAACTGAGGATTAAGGAGCGTGAAGGTTCTGCTGCACATGAAGGAATAACAAAACCAAACCAATAAGAACCCTGAGATGAACGCAAGATTGACCA
Source organism: Coranthus polyacanthus (assembly GCA_037367275.1). Taxonomy (NCBI): domain Eukaryota; kingdom Metazoa; phylum Chordata; class Actinopteri; order Kurtiformes; family Apogonidae; genus Coranthus; species Coranthus polyacanthus. The sequence continues at coordinate 5,189,757 of JAPQRN010000015.1, forward strand.
GGTCTACTCTTGGATGTTTATGAAATCTCACCAGCAGTCTGGCTGTTTCATCTACTTCCCAAAATCTCAGCACCAACCTTGCAATTTCAACCTTCTGCCTCAACTTTCTTATCTACTCCTTTTTCCTTTTTTTAACAGAGAAAAAAATCTTTAATTTAAAGAGAAGGCAATCAAGCGCTAAAAAAAGGTAGTTAGTATGCCATCCTATATTTAACCTGCAGCCTCAGAAGGCATTGCATCTCCGTTAGCTAAACAGAGTCAACCAATCAGGCTGTGGCATTAGCTTACATGTCAAATAGCTGAAGCACTGTTGGGGGCAGCTGTCGCCAACCTTCAGCCAGGAGGCACAGTTCTTTTGAGCGGTGTTGTGGCAAGTTTTGGGGGAGGAGGGGGTAGCTGTCACACACATTCAAAACCAGAGGCCTGTTCTAATGCATTTTGTCTCACCTTCCTAATCCTTCCCTTTCGTCCTGTGTCAGTACTGATTTACACTTGTAGCGCAGTCGCAAGGTGTTTCACACATTTCTGTTACTCTGTTTAGGATTGAGGCAGATCACAAAGTCGGACTATCAGTTTGTGACCCTAGTGGATGGCAAGTGAGGCGTCCTTACTGTCAAGAAATACTGCAGGAATCTTTCTCTGGTATGCACATTGGTTGGACATCCACTGCTTAATATGCTGTTTTATCATTGTTGTAGTGTGTCTGCTTTTCACTGGATCTCTTTTTGAGCGAGCTGACACAGGACAGGCTGGCAGTATCCTAAAATATCTCTTGCAGTTGTCATTTGTGCCTCTTGTGTAAACTCACCCACTTATTGTTCAAAGCATATCAAGCCAAATTTTACTTTTACTTGCAGTTTCACAAGTGCTAAATGCCTCAAACTGTCATGTGTCTTTTGTGTAGAGCCTCTAAAACAGTCCCAAAATGACGGACGTGGGTGATGACATTGGCGAATTTGAGGAAGAGGAGATTGAGGAGGTAAGTGGACACATATTCACTGGATGAACATTTACCACCAGGTGAAGAAAAGGCCACACACAGTATAAATAGATCATTTTTTAGAACGTTATGTGCATTAACAGTTAGTTTTTTTTTTCCCTTGTTGCACCTCCCTGCATGTTCAGTTTTTGTTTCCAGCCTAAATATAATCAAAATCATCGTGGTTGAGGTTATCTACTGTAGACGACACGGCAGGCCCCATGAATAGTCGAGTTAGTGACGACACCCTGCCTCCAGTCAGCAATTCACGGAACAGGTCCTCCATGTCTGCTGGTGGATCCTGTTTCAGATGGACACTCTTGGATTGGTTTTAAATCCTAGATTGCCCTTAACGGCCAACTATAAATCAAAACGGTAGAGTGTTTTACTCTAATATCATCTGGTGTCTTTAAAACCACAGATACATTTACCTGAAGTGTTGTCTTATGGCAGATAGCCGCCACCGTTAGTCCATTATTAGTGATATTTTTTAAGGTGCAACCATCCATTTCCTTGTAGCATACACAGTGCAGGATTGAATTACATAAAAACTAGGGGCCTGCCTTTTTCTGGAAGTTATCATTGTGTCTTTGCCTGAAATGACCTGTTGTAATCATCGCATTTCACGGCAACCATATTATAAGTATTTAACTTAGCGTTCGCCAGGTCATTGGTGACCCATTTTAGGGTTAGAGTTATGTTTGAGCCATGTTTGAAGTGATGTAGTTTAGGTTGTGTTTTAGCCACGTTAAACACAGAAACTAGAATATGTCCCTTTCAAATAAACATGCATATTGCCTTTTACACTCCTTCTGTTATCAGCCTAACCCTAACCCTAACCCTAGCTGAGGGTTAGGGATCCATCAAAAGAGTGGATGTTAAAATGTTAATAATGTCTTATTAGTGTCCATGATCACCAATCGTCAAATCAAATAATTTTCATATTATTTCACATTTCATATTCTCCCAATATGTAATCAACTCTCAGACACGCCATATTTCAAACTAGTTCATTGCAGCATTTAGAATACGTTTTGTCAATAATTTCTTGTGTTTCTGAAGGTCTCCATGTCAGTGTCCAATGGAAGAGTGAAAACAGAAGGCTAACAGCTTAATCCCATATTTCCTGGTGAAATAGGATTAAAGTTAGTCTTGTATTTATTCAGAATTAACATCGCTGATATTTTATAGGGGAGTCTGAATGACTGTTCTCGGCTACACGGTGTCACCTAAACCTAAATAACACAATAGAGTTGTTGTCATTGAACTCCCATATAACATATCAACTGATATTTGCATCAAAGGTGTGAACCGTCTGGGAGGGCAGACATGAGAAACGGCAGAGTCAATACACTCTGATTTCACAAGAACTTTCATCTACACTGTGGAGAAAAGGTGCATTGTTTTGAGTAAACAGTAAGACGGCTTCTTGTTTAATCTAAAGAATGGGGAGGAACATAGTGCTGTTCAGGTGGTTTGTAACAAAAAAAATGCATATAGTGGAAAAATATTCCAGAAAGAGCAAGTTTAATTTCCTGAAGCACAGTGGTCTTAAGGAGGTTATTATTTCATATTTCCACCGTCTGCTTGAAAAATGACCACCATTATCTGTATTTTCTTTAAATAAACTCACGAAAATGAGTAACTCCTCAGGTCATTAGGGGTGGAGTGCAGAGTGCTCTGTCTGGCATTCAGACAAATTTAGAAGTGGACATCTACGGCACATTGGCAGAGAGATGGAGGGAGAGAAAGCATGAGCGAGAGGGGCCTCGGCGCTGTAAATCACACTGCCGAAGCCCGCAGAGCTGCAGTGCTGCACATTTACATAGGAGAGCTCTGAATACATGGTAAAAGTGGCTCCTGGATGGCAGTGACAGGTTGTTTTGTTTTACTGTGGGGGTTACACGTTCACCTATGGTTCTCTCCTGTCTGATAGATCCAGATAACGAAGCCCCTTACAAATGTTAAAGACACCGATTGAGATGCTTTTTCTCTCAGCTCTGGTTATTCGTAAGGTAGAATTTAAGGTTAAAAGAAAAGCAAATGGCTCATAATGTTAAACCTTATGTGACTGTAAATGTTTTACTGTGTAGAGAGGAAGTGTAATTCAGGCTGTAAGTTAGACGTGCTATTCATGGAACAGTGTGCTATGTCTGGAAAGGCGGTCACTTATTACTCTTAGCTACTTAACTGGAAAAGACAAGCATTCTTCTGGTTATGAGCCCAGATTTTCAGATATCAGTCTTTAAAATGTATGCCGTCGCCGTGAAACAGCAGTAGTTGGCGCAATTATATTTGTCAAGCCCAAAGCACTGAAAATATGTTAAAAAAACTGAATAAGTTTGAGTGTCCATGCTACCTAGGATTTCAACAGAAAGAACAACTTTACTGTTTTCGTGGTTAAAAAGTCGTAGCAGATTATCTTAATACTGTAAACTGTTTAAAGACTGTTTTTAAAGGTTACATTTCTAATTTTTAAGTCCAAAAGTTAACTCCTACTATCAACAGAGGGGGGCAGCGTTTTCCTAGAGAGTTGTGGTATTAGTTATTATCATATATGTAGGCTATATGCTACATATATAATAATAATATAGTTGTTATATGACATATATATTTTATATACTATTCTCTATTTTTGCACTGCTTCGTCAAGACGCCATGTGTTTAAGTGAGATAATCGGGATTAGCATATTAGCATGCTAGCGGTATTAGCACATATTTAGTGTAGTGATCACAGCCGCGTAGTGAAACAACCAGTCCCTCAGTCCATCAGTCCATGTTGGACTGATGGACTGGACTCATTACTCACTCTAGGTGGGCTGGTTGGTTAGCTCCACATCATGGACATCTCACAACTGTTATTTCTTCACACTGTTATGATAATTTTAAGTATTTTTGGGGATATTTCAAAGTAGAAATGTACAAATAGCACCACAAAAAATTCAGTTCACCTGAACTTTCTGGAGTAAAAGCAAGTATTTCAAAGACAGATATTTAAAAACTAACTGCGTGTCCGGATACCTCTTCGTAACAATATGTTTTCATTCTAACGAGCTAAACTCTTTAATCCCACAAGGACCGTGTGTGAACAGACGTGGGGTTTATAAAGCTGTTCAAACATTTTGTGTACAGCTGTGTGCTGTAGCAACTGATCACAGGGACAAAGAGCTGTGAAGTAACAATTAAGAATAGAATTATTGTCATGTGAGCCCCTGGTTTTTATAGACACAGTAGATGATCAAAGAGTCGCGGAGAGGTCTCAAATAAGACGTGGATATTAGTGCTCGTCTTTCCTCTGTAGAATTCAGCCTTAATTAGACTGTAGATGCAATTACAGCATATTCACCTCTGAGGATTTTACATGACTTTCAGTATGAGTGATTAGAAAAGAATTGAGTTTATTACAGGTTCACTCTTTTAGTCAGTATTCTTAGAGCACCAGAGCTGGGGAAAATTCAACCTCAATCCATTACAAATACTGTGCTGTTTCTCCCTTAACTTGTTCTGGCAATTTTGCAACCACATAGTGTGTCCTGTATTTGTAGTATGTTGAGGAGTTTACAACGACGACTGTCACTGAGCACTCGACTCAGTTCCTTCAGGTAAAGCACCTCCTCCCAAGGGACAGCGGTTCAAACAGTTCAGGACAATCCTCTTTTGCTTTGACATGGTGCATCTCCTTCCTTGCCTGCATGGCTGGTTATTTTTTCTCTGGTCCTTCATGTTAAAGCCTTTTATGTTACGGAAGAAAATCAGTCTGCATGAATGTTAAGTACATCCTTTTCAAGAACTAAAAACCAACATAACCTCCAAAAAAAGCTGCAACGTAGTTAATTGCTTCGTTCATTATTCAGTTGCTTTAATGCCCAGATACTAAACGTACGCGTTGCTGAGCTTCACACTGCATGCAGCACAATGTACATTTGACAGTATAGTCAGCTCTTTTTATATCCTTGTCTTGATTTTGTCTTTCCTTAAGTCACTCTCCACCCAGCTTCATCTTATTACACAGTAATTCCATTACCCTAAACGTTTCACTTCCTTGTAAATCTGTCATTTCTTACCCGTGGTTTCAGTCGTAGCCCCTTAAGTCTCCGATCGAATCACTTTAGTCGCTGAAGGTAAGTTTTTGGACTAGACTTGATAGAGTGAACATCAGTCGATCTCTTTTCTGTGGAGCTCATCTCCTGCCAAAACATGACAAATTAAACAAAACATGTTTCACAAATGCCCTATGATTACTATGAACACCACATTTCCATAAAATGGCAACAAATTTTAAGGAAACTTTTGAAAAGTCGCAAAATAGAAAAAAAGAATCCAAATTATGTGTGTTTCCATAAACTGTTTTGAAGTAAATAAACTAGGTTGTGTATAGACTGTGCTACACATGGCTCTAATAAACATAGTAGAAGAAGCAGAAGTCAAAGTTTTCCATCTAAAATGGCTGTGAAGTTTTAGAATAATCATCTTAGAAGAATAATTTCTCCTCATCAGTCAAACTACCTGTTGCTACTGCTAGTCAGAATTTTTTTAAACAATTTTCAAAGGACACATGAAAGTAAAAACTTTATGGAAACAGCTATTGGCAACATTCTCTGGTCTGTTATCTTATGTAGTTACCGTAGCTGTTATACACACAGTTCCAACCATAGTCATCAAAAATCATCAATCAAATAGTTTTGATATCAGTATTTTATGTCAAATGATTGATTTCAAGGAGACCTGTATCATCATTTCAGGGTTTATTTTACAATAATGACCAGATCACTGTACCTTATCCCTTACTTGTTTTACAAATATAAAACATACCAATACCATACCAACAACATATTTCTAGTATGTCATGCTTAAGGAACAAATACAGCATGTCTTACAAAAAATATCCTACAAAGACAAAAAGAAAAATCATGTGACTTTTGGTAGAATCTTTCCACCGTGTTTGTGCTGATGATTTTCTTGCAAATGTCTGGAGTCATTTTTCCTCCACAACAGCAGGTGGCGCTGTGAGTCAATTTAAAAGCACTGATGTTACGTCAAGTCCTGCCAAAATCAGCTCTGCCAATTAATGCACCCTGTTTAAAGTTTACTTTCAGACATTATAAGGACAAAATGATCTTTGTAAAACATGTTTTATTTAGTTTTTGGTTTTGGCAGCAAATTAGATCCATACATACCTCCTAATTTAATCAACAAAGCTGCATTCACACCATACCTGGAATAACCTGTTTTGTGTGTCGCTCACTCCATCTGGTCTTTTACTTCCTGGCCAATATGCTTCCTAAAATCAAGGAACCTAGGCCGGTATGTTGGCTGGGTAGTTAACTGTATTCCCTTCTTTCCCTTCTCAGTCTGGGCTGCCCACCAGGAAAGTTAGGAAGAAGGCCAAGGTGGATACTTCCAAGTTCATGACTCCATATCTGGCTCACAGCCAGAAGATGCTGGAGCAGTTCAGCCACGTAAGCAAAAAATTCAACATCAATACCTACCGAACTCTTGTCCTTATTCTTCTGTAAGTATAAAACCATTTGACGTAAATGGTTTTGGGATGTACTGTGTTTTAGTTTTACTTTGTTGCACATTATATTAATTATTCTCTTTCCAATGATGAATGTTCTTGGCAGAATAAGTACCGGCAGGCCTATGAATTGTCCAGGGGGAATCCTCCTCCTTCCATCAGCACTGACACCCCTGAGATGATCCGCATCAGGAAGGCTCAGGAGCAGCTCAGTGAGGTACTGCACACTGATCGTTTTCCTCTGTTCATTTTGTATCATGTTTGTAGGATGAGGATGAAAAGGTAAATTGAATCAAAGACTGCCACTTCAGGGTTCTCCCTGCCATTACAAAGTGTAGGTGCAGCAACTCAAGCCATTTTGGACAGAAATGAATAGAAAACCAATGTAAAGAGCATCAAAACTAACTAGAGCTCGCTAGAGTCGCCAACTACTGAACTGATCAGTTTGAGTAATAAAAAAAAAAAAAATCCTCTGATTCCAGCTTCTTAAGTGTGAATATTTTCTGGCGTCTTATAATAGTCGACATATTATTCATCAGGAAAAATAACCATTAGTTGCAGCCTTAACACTAACTAAATGTTGTAGTTAGACTTCTTTGGCAAGTTTAGTTTTTAAGGTTTTTGTACATCTGCTCTAGCGGTTCCAACTTTTTGTACACAGACATGATAATAGTAATTGTACAAAATCATGTGAAATTATGTATTTTTCATTGAAAAATGTGACATTTTCTTGTGGGAGGAGCCCAAACCTCCCTCCACTAATGTAAGGAAAACGTCAGAACCCACAATTGCGCTTAAACGTTCTGAAACCCGAGCGGAAACCCATCAGTTTGACATTTTGTCAAGTGTGGACAGTATTGTGTGAGTCTGCAGGAATGTGGACCTGCAATCTCCGGAGAGTTTGAAGTCACTGTCATTCAGGTACAAACCAAAAAACTCAATTCGATGTTGACAATGTTCTTGTCACTCATCTGTCCCAGGTTAAGTACCGCATGGAGGGATTCAAGGTTCGGAACACCAGCTTGTACGATGGTGAGGCCAGAGAGATCGGCCACGTCAAACATGTGTCTGAACTGATCAGCAAGGTGAGTCTGGTGAACTTTGAACACTCCATGCAGGTTTGAAACACATTCAGTGTGTATTCACTCTAGTGTCGTCCATCTCTGGTAGGTTCTGTACAGACAGAAGTGGGACGAGACTAAGGACAGGTATCTGCTGCCTCCTGATGCTCCTGAGCTGGTTCTGGCCGTGAAGAATGCTGCTAATTACAGCAAAGTAAGTGCATCACTGAAACATACTTTATGTCCAAAGATCATTTCTGCTCATCTTAAGTTAGCATCTTTAAAATATGTGCAATGCATGTGAGGTAATAATAATAATAATATTGTCCCTGTTCAGAAACTTTACACCGAGGACTGGGATGTGGAGAAGACCATGTACTACCCGTACAGCGACAGCCCTGAGCTGCGCAGGGTGGCCAAGGCTCAGGAGGTCCTCAGTGATGTAAGTTCAACAACTTAAGGAAATACAAAGAAATGTACATCTCTTTTGTTGATTATAGGGTCAGGCCTGGTTGTATCAGGACTGTTTCACGATATATTTTTCTAATTGAATATAACAATATATATACTTTTAGAAGTATTTTTCTAAGGCTCCATTTGCTTATTCGTTTAGCTTCTCTGTGTAGCACTTGTGCAGCTAAAAGCAGGTTAAACAACACCAAGCTGCCCCTGGGTTGTCATGAGCGACAGTTGGAAAGTTAGTCAGTCACGGAATAGTCAGTTCGGAAATTAACCATGAAAAGCAGACTGAGAGGAAAACTGTTTACAGGCTGTAGAAAATCTATCTAAGTCTAACTAAAATCTATTTTGGCTTCACTTTACCGCAGTGACATGAAACGGTGTCAGGTCACGTATGTTTCTGTTTAGTCTTTGATTTGGAAAGAGAGAAAAGAGCTGCAGAAGGAAGGCCTGTATTTTCAAATTCTGGTGTTTTTTCGCTCCTTGGTTTCTGCCTCTTGCAGCTTTAAATACTCTGTTTCTTAAAACATTTACTTCTTTCCAGCTTTATGTTGTATTAATGAATCCATTTTTAAACTATTTACTGTTTGATTAAAGCTTCAGCTGTTCAGTCTTTTTATTGTTCCACTTTTTAGTGTTACCGTTATAATATCTATCCATTAAGTAATATTTAGGTTTATTCTATTTATTTATGGATTTGAAAAAATCTCTTGTAAAAATCTGCATCGTTTTTAATTTGTTTTAATTTCTGGTAGATATTCTAAAGTGACTCTTGTGTTCCTCCATTATGAGCCATGGCCTCATTTTCTTTCTTTATTTATGAGTGTGATGAAGTGCCATGAGTTGTTGGGAGTTAAATTCCCAGCTGCTTTTATCAGTTTCTCAAATGTCATTTCTTGTCATGTTCTAATGCAGAATGTCTTACGCATAAATCATTTTATAAAGTCAGGCGAGCTGTGGCTTCAAGCGATGCAGCGACTTACCTGGATTGTTTTCATCCCTCTCTGACTTTAGCGACAGACTCAGCACCAAACACAAAGACGAGCACATTTCTTCAGCCCCTTTGTGTTTGATTCTCTTTTCTTTCAGGGCCTGTTTTTTCGTGCTGACTCAGACGTATCATATATAGTCATTCCCTCTCACATTGCAGGCAGTTAAACAGTCGTATCCCTCCTCCGCTTTTAAACACAATAGCTTAACCTTTTCTGCTGATGTAGGGTAGTCAGCACTCAGTATAGATAGGATCTTGGTGAGGCCAGCTATTGACGACTGTTGAAGGATTAACCACCTTAGTGAATTTCAAATCTTGTGCTCCTGCAGATTCACTACAAGAAGGGTCACGATGAGCGCAAGGCCAAGTACACCTCCCTGGCTGATCCTCCTGAAGTGGAGCTGGCCAAGAAAGTGGCGCATCAACGCAGTGATGTACGAACAACACCCCAACACACTTTGCATTTCTGAAACTCAGGCACTGCAACCCATAAGTAAAGACTACTGAAAGCAAGATGTCAGTCTAAAGACGGTGAACATTTATACAGAAATCCTACTCGTAAAGTGCATACAGTGTTTTCATACATATTCTCAGGGTCCTGTCATCTATTTATAAAGGTGCATTAACCCTCAGACACCTACAACAATTTGAGACACTTCTGACTCTCCTGTATCTATTTTGTTTTTCTAATGTTTTACAGCAGTCAGCATCAGTTGGCAATCAAAAAAAAAAAAAGGCAGGAAAATGTGGTGTTTTTTATTTTTTTTACTGTATATTCAAACAGAGAGAAAGTTTGTGGGGAGTTGGGCTAGAGAAACAATAGGTAAAATACAAAAATCACACCTAGAAAGCCTAGAGCAGTTAGTTCAATGATCCACATTTATTGATTTATTAATTTAGGTGTTTGTTGCTTTGACTTTGATGTTCAATCCAACAATCATCAATCTATTTTTTTCCTGTTAGAAACTATTGTTATTATATCGGCCTTTAAAAATCGGCCGACCTGTAATTTGTTCTGCACGTGGTGCTATATTTGAATGAGTTATTTGCTCTACAAAACAAGTATAAATAGTGTGATATTAGGAGGAATCCATGGCCGTACACATCCACACATCAGTTGTGTGTGGGGAGTTTGTATATGTAGGGTACAAGATAAACACCAGACACAGCAACTCTTCTGATCTACCACACTTCACTGACAGCTCTGTTGTGTTGTTAGATATTCCCATAAACCCTGTGGCGACGCAGGAAAGTGGCATTTTAGAGGCTTAACTGTGCTCTTTGCACAGTGTACCCACATATAGATACAGGACCTGAAGAGACCACCTGACCCTGAGCCATGGACATAACTGACCACCTGCTCACTGATATTACTGGCCACACTAAGCTGACAGGGAGAGGCTGACAATAGGATGAAATGACAGGGATTCCAGTCATTTCTGTTTTTTCCAGACAGAAGATAAACATATCTAATAAGCCATGTCAGTAAAATTCATATATCAGAGTTGATTTATTTGAATTTATTTGTCCCCCACAGCTTAAGTACAAGGAAGATTACAATAAAAATGTGAAGGGCCAGTGGTGCGAGACGCCCTACTTTGACGTGGCCATTGCCAGGGTGGCGATGGACAACCTCAGCAACGTAAGACAGGAGTAAGAATATTGTAGAAATACACGATTTTGTCACTTTCCTGCATCTACTAACTATGGATCCCTTCCCTTTTTCAGAGAAAATACACGCAAGAATTTGAGAACATAAAAGACCAAATTTATTTCATGCAAACAGACACGCCTGTTTACAACACGAACAAGAAGGCTCGTATTGCTGCTAGTGAGGTAAGTACACACACACACAACAGAGTGTTTTTATAGGGCCTATCTCATGTGGAAGACACGACAGAACGTTGACCCGTGTCTCAGAGCGGAGCGTGAGTCAACTCTGACGCAGGGACACACTGTTTGGTGCCCACACACACACTGCATGACTTAAAGATTTAGTTCATTCTCACTGCAACTAATTCAGTGTGGTGGAGCTTGACTTGTCCTCGCTGTATTCACAGACTTCTCAGCTACAGTATAGCTCACAGCCGCCCACACGTTCACACACAATACAAACATGCGTCATTGCAGGTAACAATAAGAATATGTGATGTTCTGCCACGGCTGACTGAATCAGCGTTATATGAGTCAGTGTAATAAACCTTATCGAAACCCTTTTTTTTGTCTTCTTACCTACACTTTTTCTCCCTGTTTCTGTCTTCAGGTCCAATACAAGAAGCAATACGAGAAGTCAAAAGCGCAGTCAGACTACAACACGCTCCCCGCTACAGAAAACCCTCTCCTCAGACAGCTCAGATACGCCGGCACCATCCTCAGTGATGTACGTGTCAACACGAACACGGCTGAACACGGCTGAACACGGCTGAACACGGC
>JAPQRN010000015.1:5201297-5215107 GCA_037367275.1 Coranthus polyacanthus
TACGCCGGCACCATCCTCAGTGATGTACGTGTCAACACGAACACGGCTGAACACGGCTGAACACGGCTGAACACGGCGCATTCGATCAAACAATGACAGACTTATTATAACACGTTTAGCAGTAGTGGTGTTATACTCATATAGCTCTAAGGTTTTAGGAAGTTATCAGCTCATTTAGTTTTTAAAGTCAAATGAGGCAAAAGCTAGAATGGATTTGAGTGTCGCTGTGACATTGTTAGCACTACTAATAAGCCATTTAGCGCTTCCAGTTGAATTAACTAGACTCTTGTTAACAATGAGTCGAGTTTTTAGTCACGTCCTGTTTGTAATTTACCAGTGAATGTTTAGTCCACTTGATGCACAATATGGGCACGTTTTTTCTTTTAGTTTTTGTGATTTTTCTGCTCATCATATTGTTTTCTTTTCCTTTTTCAGAAAGTTTATAAGGCCAACTATGAGAAGTCCAGGGGTTTCAGCATCAACTACTGCGACACGCCCAAGTTTCAGATGGACTCAGTTCTTAAGAAGTTCAATGACGTAAGAATAACCTTTCAATGGAAGAAACAATATCATATCAATATTCACCACATTTCTTAATCCTTTTCTCTCTAATATATAATTATTATTTATATTAGGGCTGATAATAATTTTATATTGAATCCTACACAACAGACTGTTGCATCTTCTCAAAACACACAAACCTGATCATTTTTCAACGTTGTTTTTGGTCTTCATTTTGTGTGTTTGTTTTTATCCTTGGTTGTTGTGCATTCATCCCTGTCGTTCTTGTTATATTGTCTTGTCTCACCTGTTTTGTGCCATCTCACTAAATGAAACAGAGACTTTTATGTCTGAAGCATGTTTTTTTCTCCTCCAGGCACATTACAAAGATAAGTACGAGGAGGAGGTGAAGGGTCACTACATCGGCAGCTACGAGGATCTCTACATGCTTCACTGCCAGAAAATGGAGGAAATGAAGAATGAGGTAGAATATTGTGGTTTTCTTTTCTATTTTTCATAATGGTGTAATAATAATTGATCACATACCACATTGTATCTTTTGTTTTCGCCTGCAGCAACTTTATAAATCAGAATATGAAGACATCAAAACAAGATGCTTCTTCCCTCAAACAATCACGCCTGAATATGAAGTGACTAAGAAGCTTCAGCAGTGTAAAGATGTGAGTAGATCGACACAATACTTTTTGTATTTTTTAAAATGTTTTTGTGTGAGTGAAGGTATTGATGCAGTGCATGTGGTATTTCAAAATGTTAAATAATCCATTGTCCGTTTCTTCACATATTCATGACTTGACCCTGTTTCAGTTATATTTGCGTAAAGACAGTTGCGCAGAGTTTTCATAACAGGTCATATCACACACACAAACACATACTTACAAACCACAAGGGTTAATAACCAAAGGGTTCCTTAAAGTCTCTGGAAATCTGTCTTGTAAAAAGTTGAGTGTCCTGTTAAGTAACCACGAAAATCTAGGCGGAAATAAACATTTACAGCTATTACAAAACTTTGTCCTAAGCTCATTCTGCTGTTCCACCATTTCACAGACCATAAATATAATCTAATAACACACTTATGAGTAAGTTACATACAACGTATAGCTTAACGTTACATTATATTAGTGGATAGATCGCCAGAGATAATTAGCTGTTAGCTAGTAGTTCACAGTTAGTAAAGTAGGCAGAAAAGCATCCACGTTAACAGACATACAACCTTAAATACTGTTAAGTAAGACACTAATGAGTTAGTTACATGTAATGTATAGTTTAACTTTAGCGACATTATTATTATCAGCGGATAGATACCTAGATAGATAGTTAGGTAGCTGCTAGTAGCTAACAGTAGCTAGTTAATTTGGTTGGGACAGCTGGGATTTTATTCATGATTGGTTCACGGAATTAATTGTTTAATAAATCTCCAGCAAAACGCACCCAATTTAAACCCAATATTAGAAAGTCTAGAAAAACTTGAATGACAGTATTTCAAATTTGGATTGAAACTAATTTCAAATACTTTTTGGTGTTTGCTATTATGCACGTAAGACGCCATATTACATACGTAGAAGCCTACTGTGTGTTCAGGTTCCCAGAGTTCATCATCCAGAGATTGACAGACTTTTTTTTCACAGTGCAACACATTAATTGCAGTGCTCTTCTAATGTATTTGCAGTGTATATCACTATATGTTGCATAATGTTTCTGTGTTCTTTACGGTTTGCAGAAAGTTTACCGGCAACATCCAGACACAGTGAAATTTACACAGGTGATGGATTCGCCAGTTCTGCTTCAAGCCGCCGTCAACGCCAAACAGCTAAGTGACGTATGTATCATTTATACGTACACTAGACCACCATGCCTCACAACTGTTACAAAACACTTTAAAAAAGAATAAGTAACCTCTGTATAAAGCGCCGTCGCTGGCTTTGTGCCGGTATGTGATGTAATGTAACTTTTTCTATTTTTTCCTCACTCACAGAAAGTATAAGTGGCAAAAGGTCATTGTAATCCTAATTATTTTTTCATATAGCTCATTAACTGACTTAAAGTGGCTCAATAGTAAGCTAATGCTCGATATCAAATTCTCCTAGATATGCTGATTACCTTAAAATGTGCCCAATCATCCACGTAGCCCAGCTGTCTTTCTGTGGGCACCATGGAAACTGGAGAGCCATCTCTCTGTAGTATAAATAGCAACAAGCATTCAGTTGGCCCAGAATAAACCCTGTGAGCAGAGAGGGGAGGGGGGCCGGTTCAGATCTCTCCAAGTCCACTTAGGACACTGCTGCCCTCCAGTGACAGGAAATCAAATAACAGTTGTGTCGAAACTTCTTCCTCGCCTTGAAATTATTTGAAAGTTTTTCAGTGAGACTGGAGCTGATCAAACATCGCCTAAAGAGAAATACTTAGCAAATAATTTGTTGTTTTTTTGTCCTTTTTGCAGTTGAACTACAAGGCAAAGTATGAGAAAATAAAGTTCAAGAACAGTCTGCCCCCAGACTATCCCTTCTTCATCCAATCCAGAGTAAACGCTTTTAACCTCAGTGATGTAAGTCCTTTTTTCTGTGTAAATGATCTTCATTGTAAGGATCACTGGTATTGACACATGCACTGGGGAATACATTCCTCATGTCTTGACTTTTGTGACTTTTCTTGCAGAACTGTTACAAGTACGACTGGGAGAAATCCAAAGCCAAGAAGTTTGAGGTTAAGGGTGACGCCATCTCGATCCTTGCTGCTCGTGCTCACACAAACATTGCCAGTGATGTACGTATGGAAATACATATTTTTTGGACAAAAGTACACAATCAAAACACATGCTGGCACAAGTCCTACGGTTACATGTACAGATTATTTGCTTATTTAAATTTTTCCAGTGTCTTGAATTTAGGGACTTCTTCACAACACAATCTGACTTTCGCTTGGCTAATATAATTTCTGCTTCTCTTTTCAGGTGAAATATAAGAAGGAGTATGAGAAAAACAAGGGACACATGGTTGGCGCCCTCAGCATTAACGATGACCCCAAGATCCTGCACTCTGTTCACGTGGCCAAAATTCAGAGTGATGTAAGTCAACTTGCCTTAGGACTAAATTACTTACACTTTCCCTGATTGTGATCAATTAGAGCTGAGAGTAAAGGTTTCTTGTTGTGTTGTCTTCACAGCGTGAATATAAGAAGAATTATGAGAAGATCAAGACTAAATACCACACACCGCTGGACATGATTTCAGTCACCTTGGCCAAGAAATCTCAGGCAATCGCCAGCATGGCCGGGTACAGGAAGATCAGCAACAACTACTTCCTGCCCTATGACAGCGTGCTGTTGGACCTGGCCAAGAAGGCCAACATTATCCAGAGTAATGTAAGGAGAATACCAGAACTCTTTATGACATTTTAATGTTGATTGAGTATCACTAACCATGTGAAATGTTCACTTGTCGATGGGATATCCAGTATATTGCAGGTTTCCGTAACTTCATTCTTCCTTGTCAAAACAGTCATGTTGTTTCTAGGACAAATGGTGTCACTTTTGCCGTTTATGTGTATTGGCCTTTCAATTTCCGGTTGATATGTAATTTTTACAGGTCAGTCATGGTAGGTCTTTAACGGCTGATATAATAATGATAGTTTGGAGGAGGAGAAAGTCCTTGACCAATTCATTGGCTGATATCAAGCACTGAATGAAAAAAATTGACACCGTCGGAAATGAACTATTTCTATACTATTATACTATTTTTACTACTAAAAAATTACTTTTTTTTTGGAAATTGGAAATTGTAGATATCTTGAAATACACTTTCTATGAGTACAAATGTTAATGATATCTTTAATGTGTTTCCATTTAATGTTAAAATGACCACTATGTATTCATTGACATCGTATTTGTTTTGTTTTTCTGCATCACAGAATGAGTACAAGTCTGACTACAACGCCTTCACCAAGGGCAGCCCTTGGGTCACCTTTGGCTCCCTGGAGGTGGAAAAAGCCAAGAAAGCTGCTGAGATCCTCAGTGAGGTATATACAGAAAATACAAAACATCCCTTCAGGCTTCATTTCAACTTTTTCTCCTCTCCTCATATGTATCTAAGGGAAGCATTGAATTGTTAATAGGATACATGACTTAATGTGTCACTTTTTTTTGTTTCCTCAGAAAAAATACAGGCAACACCCAGACAAAATCCCCTTCACTTCTATTGATGACCACCCCGTCATGATGCAGGCCAAAGTCAACCAGCTTCAGAGGAGCGATGTGAGTCTTCTGACGCTCTCACTGTTGATTCTGCTGTGAAAAAAATCACTTGTATTATTGACTGACACTAATTCATTTGCAAATGACTGACTTCCGGTCTAAGTACCGAACATTTGACAACATGAGTTCACTCCTTCCTTTATAGCTCTTCTACAAGAGAGGTCTGGAGGAGGTCCATCAGAAGTACTCGCTGCCTGCTGACGTCCCTGAGTTCCAGCAGGCAAAGTGCAACGCCTACAACATCAGCAAGGTACGTGACATAAAAATGCATGCACACATTTTCTCCTAGAACACATGTATAATTAATTTAGGGTCATTCCACACCAACTCACTTCACCTCACAGTTCATTTGTGGATTTTCTTGAAAAACTTTATGTGAAAACTTTGACTTTGAATTCACAGATTCTAAAGCTCTGCTCCAAATCCTTTATTAGTTCAGAATGTTTGGAACCACATTTCATGTGAAGACTTCAAAAGCAGATAAATAAACATAAATAATTTTAATATTTAATTTTCAACTAATGAAATGCTCCACTTTCTGCTGCATAAAAGGTCTGCCACAGATCTTCAGAGCTGTTTTGTTTTGTTTCTTTTTAAATCTATTTTTCTCACTCTCTATATGTACCAAGACCAGTGTAAGAAGAAAGACAAAATATATGTTGACAAAAATGACAAAATGATCAATAAAAAAAAACGATTTAACATGCACACAGTAACAAATGCAACTTTTGCAAAAGTTCATTCCTTTTTATTTTATCTTGAGTCGTTTAATAGAATTTCCCCGCCTACTAATTATGTCTTTACTCTGTCATTTCAGAACTACTACAAGCTTGCCTGGGAGGAGAGGATCGCTAAAGGTTATGACCTGAAACCTGATGCTATCTCCGTTGTTGCTGCAAAAGCTGCCAGACATGCTGCCAGTGATGTAAGACTGATCGAAAAGCCACGTTCAAATACATAACACATCTCTACGACGTGTCCTGTGCTTCTTTTTGCATCATATATTCATATCCAGAATATACATAATTCCAGATATATTGTTTACAATCGTCCCTCTAGGTCCAGTATAAAAAGGCGTATGAGAAGGCTAAAGGCCGCCACGTGGGCTTCCGCAGCATCAAGGACGACCCTCTGCTGGTTCACTACATGCAGGTGGCTAAGCTGCAGAGCGACAAGAACTACAAGAAGGATTACCACAAGATCAAGCTGAAGTATCACTCCCCGGTGGACATGATGAGTTTGGTCCATGCCAAGCACGCCTCAGCCGTGCAGACATTCGCCGGCTACAAGCAGCGTAACAATACTTACTGCCTCCTGCCTGACGCTATGAACCTGGAGCTCGCACGCACCATGAACTACAATTCCAGCAATGTAAGTTTAAATTTGGGATTTTTTGTGCGTTACCAAGGTACATATTGGCTAAAAGATGTTGTTTCTAAAGGTGTGATAGTTTGATTTTTTCAATGAGTCTCTTTTCACTTCCAGTATAACTACAAAATGGATTATGAGTCCTCAGTCAAGGGAATTGGCTGGGTGCCCATTGGCTCGCTGGAAGTGGAGAAAGCCAAGGTGGCAGGAGCAGCTCTGGATGAGAGGAAATACAGACAGCACCCCGGCACCCTCAAATTCACCAGCACCATTGACTCCATGAGCATGGAGCTGGCCAAATCCAACGCCAAGATTATGAATGCGGTAAGAAAGTGGAAACACAATCATTTCTCAAGCTGCTCATATAGAAATAAATCTCTTGATTTTTAAACTGATCATTGTTTTTGATGTAATAATACAGAAAGCCTACAAAGCCAGTGGAGAGAAGTTCATGCACACGTATCATCTCCCTCCTGATGCTCCTGAACTGATGCAAGCAAGATACAACGCTGTCAACATCAGCCAGGTATGACGAGTCCCAGTCTTTATACACTTCTGCAGCTGTTTTAGAAGTGAAATGATTAATCTCAGCTATTATAGTTTGACATTTTCATTAGTTTTAAATCTTCATTTCTTCAGTTTGACTAGTTTTAGTTGAGTTTTTATTTAGTTTCAGTACCTTGTTTTATAGTAGCTGCAAAAAGATAGGAAAATGAAAGAATGCATGACAAAACCATTGTTTGTTAAAGGTCCCATCCATATTGGTGTTGTATTGTTCATTGTATTTTTTTATTTAACATTTTTGATAACTGTTGCTTTTATTTTTACTTCGTTTAACAAAATTATTCTTACACTGTTTGTTTTAGTCTTAGTTTTCATTTATATTAGAATATTATAACCATGTTCACTCTGTGTTTTATTCAGAATTACTACACCTATGCTCACCGTCAAGATCTGCTCAAAGGACATCACGTGAAGGAAGATGCCATTCCTGTTGTTGCAGCAAAATCCTCCAGAGACATTGCTAGTAATGTAAGTTACGAACATGCCATGAATGAAAGTGGGAAACATGTTTCTGGTTTCTGTAGAGCTATTTCTAAATCAGATGTTTTCCATTTATACAGTACAAGTACAAACTGGCTTTTGAAAAGGCGAAGGGCCGCCACGTGGGCTTCCGCAGCCTCCAGGACGACCCTCTGCTGGTTCACTACATGCAGGTGGCTAAGCTGCAGAGCGACAAGAACTACACGAAGGACTACCACAAGGCCAAGCTGAAGTATCACTCCCCAGTGGACATGATGAGTTTGACTCACGCCAAGCACGCCTCTGCCGCTCAGACCATGGCTGGATACAGGAAGATTCCTCACAGCTACATGCTTCTGCCTGACAACATGCACCTGCAGCTGTGCCGGGGCATGATGGACATCCAGAGTAACGTATGTTTTCCTATTGCTCCTGCCTCTATGTAACCATACTCTAATGCCATTATAATAGATACATACAGTATATAAGTAACTGAAATATACACAGTAGCAAACAATATGCACAATATAGTCAGGTTTCCATTCAATTGTATTGTAATATCTGCAATATCTGAATATCTGCAAAAAAAGTGAATTTCTCCGTGTTCCCATCAACTACTGTTATGTGAATGTTATGAGCTGATTTATTCAGATGAACAGTAGATACATATTAATAGTAGCTGCATATGTGAACTGTCCATTTGAGTGAAAAGGCAGAAACTGTGTGTAATTAATAGAAAATAAATCACCTTATTGTGACATTTTCAAACTTTGCCAGTTTGATGTAGTATTTCATAGCATAACTACTACCTGAGCTGCTGATTGAGGAGCTGATAGACGGTTATTCACTGAATGTGTTTTCATTGCACTCTTTCACATTTACCTTTTATTTATTTTTCCAAGAGATTTTCTTCAAAATTTCTGCATTTCCAATTAGGTTTTTTGCACTAATTGTAAACTGTTGAGATAAGAACTTTTTTTCTTTCTCTCCTCTCACAGAATGTCTACAAGTCCGAGTACAACAACTTCTGCAAAGGTGCAGGCTGGGTCCCTATTGGTTCTGTGGATGTTGAGAAGGCCAAAGCCGCTAATGCTGCGCTGGACGAAAGAGGCTACCGCCAGCACCCAAGCACTTTCAAGTTCACCAGCAAGACCGACGCCATGAATATGGCTCTGGCAATGACCAACACAAAGCAGATGAACAATGTACGAATGTCCTCTTTTATAGACAATGGAATTCATCCTCATGCCAGATACCGGCCAAAAGTCTGAAACGGAAAAAGGGAAAAAAGATTTGAAGCTATATGAATTATACTATTGAAACTAATATCAATATATACAGATGATTTATTCAAAAGATATCAAATGAAAACAACTTTCCCCACACTTATTTCTAGTTTGATTAATATGGCTGGATTTTAAGTTAAAACTAAAAACTGGAAATTTTAGATTCAATATTTAGTTTTTCAGTTACAATTTTTTTTCCAGTTATCAAAACTGTTGGCCTGGACTTGGCTCAACAGATGTGTTAAAATATAAATACATGTGTGACTACAACCTTTGGATGAACTATACTAAAACCGACTGTTTACTCTTTTTTTCCTTTCTCCAGACTGCTTACAAAGCCTCTGGTGAGAAATTCATGCACACCTACAATCTGCCAGCTGACAGCCCTGAGTTCCTCCAGGCTAAATTCAACGCCCAGACCCTCAGTGAGGTTAGTACGCATTGCATTTATTAAAAATCTAAATCAGACTGCTTTTGTTTGGGTCCATCACCATCATCTGAGTGTCAACCACAGTTTTAATTCTTCACCGTTTGTTCACAGAGTCACTACAAGCACAAGTGGCTGGAAGATATTGCCAAGGGATACGACATGAAGCCTGATGCTATTCCTATCCTGCATGCCAAGCAAGGCCGGCACATCGCCAGTGATGTATGTAAATCATGAATCTACCTGAATCAGAACTCTTTTATGTCTAATAGTAACTGCTGATATAATTCAGATATCTCCCTTTCTTTTGTTCTTCAGGTTCAATACAAGAAAGCCTATGAGAAGGCCAGGGGTCACCACGTCGGCTTCCGCAGCATCAAGGACGACCCTCTGCTGGTTCACTACATGGAGGTGGCCAGGTTGCAGAGCGACAAGAACTACAAGAAGGACTACCACAAGGCCAAGCTGAAGTATCACTCCCCAGTGGACATGATGAGTTTGACTCACGCCAAGCACGCCTCTGCTGTTCAGACCATGACTGGATACAAGAAGATTCCTCACAGCTACATGCTTCTGCCTGACAACATGCACCTGCAGCTGTACCGCACCATGAATGTCCAGTCAAGTAATGTGAGTGTCAGAGCTTTTTAACAGGGGAACTGTGTCTTTTAGAATCAAAGTCAGAATTTCAGCTTTGGAATGAATATGTTTTGTTTTTATAATGTACTTATTTTTTCCAGTGTGATTACAAATCTGAATGGAACAACTATGTCAGAGGAGTCGGATGGGTCCCGATTGGATCAGTCGCAGTTGAAACCGCTAAAGTTGGTGGAGACATTCAGAGTGAAAACAAGTACCGCACTCATCCATCCAACTTCAAGTTCAGCAAGCTGATGGACTCCATGGACTTGACTCTGGCCACGGCCAACAACAAGATCATGAACAAGGTGCAGCATGTTCACGTACACTCTAATGTTTAGGGACACAAATTATTGTTAATTGTTCATAAGTATCATCCATCTGTGTTTCTTGTAACTTTCTACAGAAAGCGTACACTGCCGCCTGGGACAAGGACAAGCTGACCGTCCATGTCATGCCTGATTCTCCAGAGATTGTCCTGGCCAAGGCTAATGCCATCACCATGAGCAACGTAAGGCGATATATTTAAAAAATAAATAAAACTTACTACATAATGAGTATGTATATGTACATTTACAGTGTTGGGGAAACTACTTTAAAAGCATAGCATTTCACACTGGAAGAAGCTGACTACAGCAAAAAAGTGGTTCAAAGTAGTAACAATGTCCTTGTGATATGAAATTAAAAAAAAAAAACAGAAAATAGTCAGATGCTAATGAAAATGCCACTCAGTTTAGTTTACGGCAGAATTTCAAGTATTAGGATGACTCTTCCTCAGGCTCCGTGATGACATGGTGGCTCCTGATGGTCAGGGTGAAAGAACAAGGGTCAGGGCTGCTCCGGGGACGTTCAATTACAGTTAAAAAGCAATGGTAAAATAAAAGAACCATTCCTTTCATGGCCCACAATTTGTAGTTTGTAGTTTCTGTAGTTAACTGAACAAAAAAAACTCTTACTATTACTTTTACTATTCAAATATGAATGAAAATGAATTACCAGAAAACCACTGCAAAATGTAATCAAACTACTGGTTCAAATGAATATATTTCACTACTCCCCAACTCTGTAATTTATATGCATCATTGTTGTCTAGAAGTGATTATTTCAGGAGAAATATCAAAATATTATACAGTATTTACATTTGCTGTTATTTTTTCATACTTATACTTACGTATACGTATGTGTTTTACAGAAACTTTACAAAGCTGGTGTTGTGGAGATGGCCAATAAGGGCTACAACCTCAAAGCAGATGCCATCTCAATTTTGGCTGCCAAGTCTGGCACAACTATTGCCAGCAACGTAAGTGTGAAATACAATCATTTTCTGTTCCTAATTGAGAAAGGTATGTACTATACATTTCCTTAGACATGGTAAACATGTATTTACTATCTTTTACAGTACAAGTACAAACTGGCTTTTGAAAAGGCGAAGGGCCGCCACGTCGGCTTCCGCAGCATCAAGGACGACCCTCTGCTGGTTCACTACATGGAGGTGGCCAGGTTGCAGAGCGACAAGAACTACAAGAAGGACTACCACAAGGCCAAGCTGAAGTATCACTCCCCAGTGGACATGCTGAGTTTGGTCCATGCCAAGCAGGCTTCTGCTGCTCAGACCATGGCTGGATACAGGCAGATCCAGCACACTAATGCTCTCCTTCCTGATGCCATGAACTTTGTGCTGGCTCGCACCATGAACGTCCAGTCTAGTGATGTAAGTTTGAAATATTCTAAAATACCTGCTGTGCAATGCCCCTTTTAAATCCTGACACCAGATAGAAATAAACTAATGGAATACCCATTAAGTTAGATTTTTATGTTAATATATTGTAAAACATGATCTTTTGACTCACAAGGTGTTGTTTCTTTTTAGTGTGATTACAAATCTGAATGGAACAACTATATCAGAGGAGTCGGATGGGTCCCGATTGGATCAGTCGCAGTTGAAACCGCTAAAGTTGGTGGAGACATTCAGAGTGAAAACAAGTACCGCACTCATCCATCCAACTTCAAGTTCAGCAAGCTGATGGACTCCATGGACTTGACTCTGGCCACGGCCAACAACAAGATCATGAACAAGGTGCAGCATGTTCACGTGTTACATTGTTTATGGTCCAAAAAATTAGGATAACTTTATTTATTTATATAGTGCCTTTAAAAACAGCAGTGTACAAAGTCCTTTTTTTCAAACAAAGCAAAAGCAGGATACTCATAAATATAAAGTAACAACAGAAAGTAAAACAGTAAAGCCAATCAAAAGTAAGGTATATTTAAGCTAAAGTTAAACAGAAGTAAAACACAAAAATTAAAGATGTAAGATGTTAAAACAAGAAGATAGAAGTGCAAGAATGCAAAACAAAAAAATGTCAGTAATATTGTTGTAAGCATCCTCACTCATCTTTTGTTTTGTTTTTCTACAGAAAGCGTACACTGCCGCCTGGGACAAGGACAAGCTGACCGTCCATGTCATGCCTGATTCTCCAGAGATTGTCCTGGCCAAGGCTAATTCCATCACCATGAGCAACGTAAGGCGAACGCATTAAACCCATTACATAGCTTCTTATAATAAAACCATTTAAACACTGTATAGTTAGCTTAAATGATTGTTCCAGGTTTATATAGTTCTCATTTCTCTTACAGAAACTTTACAAAGCTGGTGTTGTGGAGATGGCCAATAAGGGCTACAACCTCAAAGCAGATGCCATCTCAATTTTGGCTGCCAAGTCTGGCACAACTATTGCCAGCAACGTAAGTTCAAAATGCCTTCCTGTTTGAAGTAGACATTTTCCAAAACTGATATGATATGACCGTACAGTATCTCTAAATGACAAAGTAATTGTTTGCTGTTACAGTACAAGTACAAGCTGGCTTATGAGAAGGCCAGGGGTCACCACGTCGGCTTCCGCAGCATCCAGGACGACCCTCTGCTGGTTCACTACATGGAGGTGGCCAGGTTGCAGAGTGACAAGAACTACAAGAAGGACTACCACAAGGCCAAGCTGAAGTATCACTCCCCAGTGGACATGCTGAGTCTGGTCCATGCCAAGCAGGCCTCTGCTGCTCAGACCATGGCTGGATACAAGCATATCCCGCACACTAATACTCTCCTTCCTGATGCCATGAACTTTGTGCTGGCTCGTAACATGCAGATCATTGCTAGTGATGTACGTAGAAAGCCTTGAGCATTTATAGATTTTGCATTTTTGCATTTTTTCTTTGCTACCTTGTTACAAAATACTGTTTCTGTTGATATTCTCCTTCAGAATCAGTACAAGAGTGATTACGACAGCTACGTTAAAGGAACTGGTTGGGTTCCCATTGGATCAGTGGATGTTGAGAAAGCAAAAATAGCTGGCCACATCTTCAGCGAGACGAAATACCGTCACCATCCTAGCGTCTACAAATTCACCAAAGACATGCACTCCATGGATCTGGTACTGGCCACTGCCAATAACCAGATTATGAATAAGGTACCGGCTATCTATGATAGAAGTAGTAATATCTCTTTGCTAATTTTAATGAAATTAAACAACATAATATGTATTGTTTTTAGCAATCCTACACAAAGACCTGGGACAAGGACAAGACCACCATTCACATTATGCCTGATGCAATGGACATTGCTCTGGCCAGAGAAAACAGGAAAAACTACAGTGAGGTACAGTACTTTTCACAATGGTTTTCTGCTATTTTACAATTGGTGACCACAGCACTTATGGATGTTAAACACTACTTTACATTACATTATTTTGTTGATGTGTATGTTTCACTCGCTCCCTGATTCTCTCTTTCTTTCTTTAGAAACGATACAAATTGGACAATGAGCTGTCCAAGAAGAAGGGCCATAATCTTCGTGCAGATGCCATTTCAGTCCTGGCTGCCAAAGCATCCACTGTTATTGCTAGTGATGTAAGTGTCTGTACGATTACCTCCTACTCTTCTTTTTACATATAACTTACATGTGATGTCTCAAGCTTTACACCATTGCTTACAATCAAACCCATGTCTTGTATTACCATTCCAATACAAGACATGATACAGGATAATTCTAGTATTCTATGTTTTTATTTGTTTGTTTTTATTATTATTCTAAGTTTATTGTACCCCTTGTACACAATTTATGCACTAGTCTAAATAGACATTAACTGTGTTAAATTTTTTCTCTCAGTATAAGTACCATGCAGGATACCGTAAGCAGGTCGGCCACCACATCGGTGCCCGCAGCATCCAGGACGATCCTCTGCTCATGCTGGCTCTGAACTCAGCCAAGATCGCCAGTGATGCCCTGTACAAGAAGGACTTC
>JAPQRN010000015.1:5225811-5241239 GCA_037367275.1 Coranthus polyacanthus
CAGAACTCATCTGCATAACTGGACCTGCCTGCCAGACTCTAATGATGTGGTCCAGGCCAGAAAGGCTTATGACCTGCGCAGTGACGTGAGTAATGACAGTTTTTTACAGTGGCTCAGCTGGAAAAGACTTTTTTTTTTTTTTAAATCCACTGCGTTTTCTCTTTTCTGTCCTTCTGTGACTCACAGGCTGTGTACAAAGCTGACATGGAATGGATTAAGGGAGTGGGCTGGGTCCCTATTGGTTCGGTTGATGTGGAGAAAGCGAAGAAAGCAGCAGAGATCCTGAGTGAAAGGAAGTACCGCCAGCCTCCCAGCAACTTCAAATTCACTGCCAATACTTCTGACATGCCCTATGTCCTCGCTCAGGCCAATGCTCAGATCATGAACAAGGTAAAAATAGCACATTTTATTTACTGCCGTGACAACTTTCTTCAACTATGGCACAAAGGTTAAATGTCAAGATCACTGTGACCTCACATCCCTCCTGTTCTTGTAAACGCAATATTTCAGGAATCCCTGGAAGAAATTTCATTGCATGTGGAATAACGTTTACTTGGACGTTTTGACGTTGAAGTTTTTTTGGCTGTGACTCAAGGATTAATGCGCTATTTGAGTATATATAGTGTATTCTTATTTTCTTATTGTCTTCTGTGGGATTTATAGATGCGTCCACGCATCTCTATGAGGTTTGTCCATTTATTGGTCCCAATTATCTCAGGAACAGTTTGACAGGATGTATTAAAATTCCATCAATTTTCTATCAGTTGTCACTGAACACTATTAATCTTATGTCTATAGAAATCATACACCGAGGCCTGGGAAAAGGATAAGACCCACCTTCACATCATGCCTGACACCCCTGAGATCATCCTGGCCAAGCAGAATAAGATCAACACCAGTCTGGTAATGTTGTGCAACTTCACATAGTTTACATAGTTTTTTACAATTTATAAATAAGAGTAAATGATTACTGACTTCACTGTAGGTATCTCATGCATGTTTGATGCTATTGTATCCGATATTATATCCAATACCCATACAGCCTCATTCTTGTTTCCCCAGAAACAATACCGTGAAGGCTTTATGAACACCATCAACAAAGGCTACTTCCTTCCCAAAGATGCCGTCTCTGTTCGTGCAGCCAAGGCCTCTCGAGACATCGTCAGTGATGTAAGTCTCTGCCTTTCTTTAAATTTCATATTCCCAAAAACAGAAACAATTGAAAACAGAAGGAGAGAAAAAAGGGGAAAAATGCCATTGCCATTGTTTTACTTCAATCAATTTATTTTTCTCCTCACTCATTTCAGCTATTATTATTTATTAATTTTCTCTAGAGTTACTCTTCTGTAACATCGTTTCATAAAATATTTGCTTTCATGTTCTGTATGCTACTTCCAACTGTATAAACATTATTAAAAAATATATATTCCTAACTTTGTGATTTCACAAGCTGTCTTCTTCTACGTGCATTTGCCGTGATTTCACTTATCAAGCCTCAATTTCTATCCTTAATTTTCAGTACAAATACAAAGCTGGCTTCCGCAAGCAGTGCGGTCATCATATTGGAGCCCTCAGTGTGAACGACGACCCGCTAATCCTGCTGGCTGCCCATGTAGCCAAGATCTCCAGTGACAACATCTACAAGAAGGACTTCAACAAGTCCAAGACCAAGTTCCACCTGCCAGTGGACATGCTGACGATTGAACTGGCCAAGAAATGCCAGGTCCAAGTCAACGATTTCAACTACAGAACTCATCTGCATAACTGGACCTGCCTGCCAGACTCCAACGACGTGGTCCAGGCCAGAAAGGTCTATGACCTGCGCAGTGATGTGAGTACATGGGAACTCCGACTGGCTTGTTGGGAGTAGATAAGTCAAGAAAGGGTTGTTTGGAGTTTGCTGAACGTTGTTATACTTGAACCATAAGATACTGAATTCGTTTGTTCATCCAGACTAACACAACACCTACATAAACAAAAAAACATAACCATAACATAATACCTGGGTTTTTTAGGCTGTATACAAAGCTGATATGGAATGGCTGAGGGGATGCGGCTGGTCGCCCCAGGACTGTGTGGACGTCCTCAAGGTTAAACACGCCCAGACTATTCTCAATGAAAGACTCTACCGCCAACACCCGAGCACTGTCAAGTTCACTAGTGTTGTGGACCTCCCGGCTATTGTCTTGTCCAAGCAAAATGCTGCCAACCTCAGCGATGTAAGTAATACATTATCGACGGATAGATGCATTCTGTCATCAATTTCTAAATGATATTTTCTAGCATTATAGGTAGAAAACTGGGCTTGCAAATAAAGAACTAAGTAAATGTTCTTTTTTTATTTCTGACAGTGGAAATACAGAGAAGTCTGGGATAAAGACAAGGTCACCTTTCACCTTCCGTCTAACGCCCCCAACTTTGAACTGTCCAAGGCCAATGCTGTCAACATCAGCAACGTAAGTTCATTACAAACAGGGTATTTACTGTTTGTAAACCTTCATTATCGTTTGAAATGTTTGGTTAGTGTTTCAGTTTGTTTGATTTCAGGTTTAGTTGGTTTAACCTGTACATAAGGAGTTTCATTTTTATTTACTAGTTTTAGTGTTTTCAGTGTTTAGTTTCTCACGTATTATGAGGAAAACCTTGATTTAGAGAAGATGAAAGAGCTAGGGTTAGAGAATGCATGACATCAAATATGATTTACAAATCTATTGTTAATTAAAGTTCAATACAAGATACTGAGCAAAGGTGTTTTATTCTTGAACACAATCAGCCATTAACATTAGGGTGAAACAAAGCTGATTTTACCTCCAATGGGTCTATTTCATTTTAGTTCTTGTTGCATTATGGGTGGTTAGGGGTAAGGTTACAGTTGGGGTTTTTCGTGTTTTTTTATTTTTTTTTTATTTCTATTAACACATTTTCCTCTTACCCTAGTTGTAGTATTGGTCTTTCTTTTAACAGAATTAAAACACTTGGGGTTGAAATATGTTCAAAGTAAATCTGTTTCATTGTGTTTTTTTCCTTTGTGCAGAAACTGTACACAAAGGCATGGGATGACCAGAAGGCCAAAGGCTATCATATCAAACAGGATGCTGTGTCTGTTCTGAAGGCTAAAGCTTCCAGAGATATCGTCAGCGATGTAAGAAGAAAAATATGGAGAAAGTTTAATTCAAACAGATTCACAATTGAGCAACTTCCTGTCTTTTCACTTGTCTCTTCCTTTACAAATACAATACAAAGGTTACCAAGCAATTATTTCAATACATGTTACCATAGCAATTTACTTTTCCTTTTCCTTCTAGTACAAGTACAAGACCGGATACCGTAAGCAGGTCGGCCACCACATCGGCGCCCGCTGCGTCCAGGACGACCCTCTGATCATGCTGGCTCTGAACTCAGCCAAGATCGCCAGTGATGCCCTGTACAAGAAGGACTTCAACAAGTCCAAGACCAAGTTCCACCTGCCAGTGGACATGCTGAATCTTGAGCTGGCCAAGAAATGCCAGATCCAGGTCAACGATTTCAACTACAGAACCCACCTGCACCAGTGGACCTGCCTGCCAGACTCCACCGACGTGGTCCAGGCCAGGAAGGCTTATGACCTGCAGAGCGACGTGAGTAATGACAGTTTCTTAAAATCTTCTGATAATGTTGTCCAGGTCCAAAACAAATCCATATCAGCAACTTCAACGATAGGAGTTAGATATATGTAGTTCATTCATCCATATTGTGTGAAAAAAGGAGAGATGTAGAAATGTAATGTAAAACGTAAATAAATCAATTGTATAAAATTTTATAAAGTTACTTACATCAGTGGACTTTAATGATTCAGTCCAGACAGGTGTTTCCAGACTGATGCTGGTGCATTTGAATGTTCATGAAGAGCATTTACTCATATATAATGTTTTTTTTCTACTTATATTGTGGATATCGTGTATATATAATTGGAAACACATATAGAGACGTGGCTGCTTTATCTCCTCAGGCTGTGTACAAAGCTGATATGGAGTGGATTCGGGGATGTGGATGGATGCCTCATGAGTGTGTGGATGTTATGAAGGTGAAGCACGCGCAGAAGATCCTGGCTGACGTAAGTCTTTTGTTTTTGATTTCAGTTTATAGTTTTAGTTTGTTTTACGAGTACGTGAATAGTTTTAGTTAAATTTTTTTTGGAGGAATTGACTAGTTCTTATTTAGTTTTAGTGTCAGTTTAAGGTTTTCAGTCTTGACTTATAGAAGCTGATAAAGTGAGGCATACGTACATCAGATATGGTTTTAAGGTCCCATATTGTGCAAAGCCATTCTGTTCTTACACCATGAACCACTAACGCTGAGGGGAAAAAAAGCAGATTTTACCAGAAGTTCCATTTCGTTGTTGTTTTTATCTGAATTTCAATTAGTACCAGATGCTCTGTATTAAGCACTTGCAGTGAAACAGTGTTTTACCACATCTGTCCACAGGAGGCTTTTTTAAGAGTTAAAAATGAAAAAGAAAAGGAAAATAGAAATATCATACTACTACAAATATAATACAGGTAATAAAATACTAGAGTTTATAGTGGAGTATGAGAACAGTCTCTTTTCAGCCTCTATTAAAGACATTAAACTCAGTTGATAAGTTGAAAAAGTGTTTTCTCATTAACTATAATAACTCTGGTTTTGACACCTGACCCTCACTGCACCTTTATAATCACTCATCAAATCAAAAATATTCATTCGTAAGATGCGTTTAAAATATTCCTGATTTATTGAAGTGTAGTGCTGGCAGTACAATGTTTCTTCGGTAAGTACAGTGAATGAATGTGTTTCCATGTTGTACAGAGAGGGTATCGTGTCAAGTTGGATGAGCAGAAATACACCGTTCCCACGGACAGAGTCGACATGGTTTGTGCCAAGAACGCTGCTGGAGTCCTCAACGAGGTGAGGGTGACGCTTGTATTTTGATTTGAGTTATTTAATGAAACACTACAAAAAGGTGTATTTCAGAATGTCTTGGCTAATCTCGGTAACTAACTTTCAATTTCTTTCTTTGTTCAGGCCAAATATCGTGAGGCTTGGCACCAGGACAAGACCAAGTACTCTCTGGTGGACACTCCAACCCTTGCCACGGCCAGAGAGGTGGCTAAGAATGTTCACCCGGTAAGATATCGAGCCATCTCCTCCATGCGTCAAGTCACCAACACTTTTACTGCCTATTGTTTCCTTCTGTATCTTATCTGCTTGTATTTACACCTTCATAAGAGATGCATTTTTGTAAACCTATGCTACCTGTTGTTGTCTCCTGCAGCACCTGTACACCAAAGACTGGGATAAGGTCAAAGCCACAGGCTACTTCATGCCTGGAGATGCTGTACCCATCAAGCAGTGCATCGTTACAAGTAAAATACAGAGCAAAGTGAGTATTGAGAAAAAGTGTTTCTGTATAATAACAGCGCTTTGCTGCAAGCAGATAAGCAGACAAACCCTCACACTAGGAAGTTTGGGTATAAAGTATGTGAGAAGACAGAAAAACTTAAAAGTTGCTCTGAAAGCCACGAGCAAACGCCTGCCATCACCCAAAACATTTACATCGGGAGCATCGCAAAAGTCCTACCTTTGTCCTACCTCAGTATGGATGTGTCTTAAACTGCATTCGTAAAGATCTTAAAAAACTTCTGCAGAAACCCTGAATAAGATTATACTGTGCATTAAAGCTGCTTTTAATTGTATCTGACAAGATGATGATAGAAAAATGTATGTGTCTTGTAGCATCACTACCTAGAGAGCTACCGTAAGCAGGTCGGCCACCACATCGGCGCCCGCTGCGTCCAGGACGACCCTCTGATCATGCTGGCTCTGAACTCAGCCAAGATCGCCAGTGATGCCCTGTACAAGAAGGACTTCAACAAGTCCAAGACCAAGTTCCACCTGCCAGTGGACATGCTGAATCTTGAGCTGGCCAAGAAATGCCAGATCCAGGTCAACGATTTCAACTACAGAACCCGCCTGCACCAGTGGACCTGCCTGCCAGACTCCACCGACGTCATGCAGGCCCGCAAAGCCTACGATCTGCAGAGTGACGTGAGTGGCATAAAAACTACAACTAACTACAACTTATCAGAACAGTTTGCTAGAAGAATAACCTTCCTCTAAATACCTTTCCTTCTGCTTTCAGAACGTGTATAAGGCTGATATGGAATGGATCCGAGGCTGTGGCTGGGTAGCAGCCGACTCTGTTGATCACCGCAAGGTCAAGAAGGCTCAGGAGATTCTCAACGACGTATGTTTGTCATTTTAATTTCAGTTTTGGGGCTTGATTGTTTTGTTGCATATTTCTGCACATTTGTATAGTGTCTCAACTTGTTGTTTTAATTTATACCCGCAGAGACTCTACAAGAAGAACGCCATCGAATGCTTTGGAAAATTCTCCTTGATCGTGGACCGACCTGAGCTCGTCTTGGCCAGAGTAAATGCTGCCAACCTCAGCGATGTACGTAAAAATCTTCCATTCATCCAGCTATTTAAAAAAAAAAAAAAGAATTCTCCTAAATCTAAAATCTCTGCTTTTTTTCTTCTAACCACAGCTGAAGTACAAAGAAACCTTCAATGCGGAGAAGGGTCATTACATTGGTTCTGATGACACTCCTCAACTGGCCCATAGCAGGGAAGTGTCGAAGAACATCAGCGAGGTACCGGATCGAAATCATTACACTCTTCATTTATCTATTATTTTGATCATTCTTCCACCTTCTTTATGGTAAACATTTTGTGCTCACGTCGTGTGATTTCAGAAATTCTACAAAGCTCAGTGGGATCAGATGAAGGCTACAGGCTACCAGCTCAACCATGAATATATCCCACTCCTCAGCGGCAAGAAGGGCAGGGAGATTGCCAGTGATGTGAGTGTCTTACTTTTTTGTCAGTAATGATGCAGCAAAATGAAATGGAATTTATTTCTTTGCATGTACACAGTGTTGAGACTCCATCCTTTTACTGTATTTAGGCTAAGTACAAGCATTCCCATGAGAAGGCCAAGGGTCACTACATGGCTGGGACCCTGGTGGACTTCCCTGAGGTGATGCGATGTGGACAGCAGG
Source organism: Coranthus polyacanthus (assembly GCA_037367275.1). Taxonomy (NCBI): domain Eukaryota; kingdom Metazoa; phylum Chordata; class Actinopteri; order Kurtiformes; family Apogonidae; genus Coranthus; species Coranthus polyacanthus. The sequence goes on from JAPQRN010000015.1 coordinate 5,232,891, forward strand.
AGAAGAACAAGGGACTGGTAAGACATTGTTTATACTTTACTGATTATTCCATATCAGCATCTGAATGCTTTTTATACTCAGTAAAATATGTGACATTGTTTGTAACTCTGTGTTATTCTTCCTTTTTCAGAGGGTCTACCAGAAGGACTACCACCACAGCAAGACCAAGAACCACATCCCACCTGACATCATCGCCAACAAGGTGGCCAAGCGTTGTCAGGACATGCTGAGTGACGTCCTCTACCGCACCTACCTGCACCAGTGGACCTGCCATCCCGAGCAGGAGGACGCTATCCGTGCCCGCAAGACCAACGAGATCCTCAGTGATGTAGGTCCCGCTTCCCTTCATCTTTGCTGCTTGTACATGATTGTTTTGCTGCGTCCTAACGGCAGGTGTTTTTACAAATGGTTTACTATGTCTTGCAGAATTGTTGCACTAACGCGTATGATTTAGGGGATTCACAATTATGTTTTTCATTAGTGGAAAAGCGAGGGGTGAAACTCGCTAAGTAAACTCTGACTTAATGTTATCTTAAACAAAACCATATCATTTCAGCCACTTGATAAATGTTAGTACAAGACAGTTGTGTTTGATGACAGTAACATCAACTTCATGTCATGTATAAACACTAATTAGTTCTAGCTACCTGACAGACTATATAATTCAGTTCTGAATTAATGCTAACAGTAGCTAATGTAGTTGAATTATGCCATTTGACCCGTTATTGTAATAAAGTAATGGTAAACTTCATGATGGTCTTTAACCACATCTGCAGTAGAGGATGAAAAAGCTATTTATTCAATAAACAGAGGCTCCTAAAGTCAGCTCAGAAGTGGACACACCCTTGATTATGCAGAACTTTAAGCCTTAACGTAATTTAAACAGGTGAGTTACATAAAACTTTCACCCCTGGGTAGTTGTCATGAATGAGGGAATTAACCATGGAGACCAAAACAGTTTTTTTTGTACCAGTCTGTAGACATGTTAAGTTGGGTGTTGGCACTGCCACATGGACTCCTTGGTGGTGAGGAAGGGGTATTCACTTAGTTTCAATCTGAAACCTCACCACTAGATGGCACTAAATCTTACACACTGGTCCTTTAAGTGAGAATTTTCACTACAATGTCTTTGACAGTTAACTCTACCCAAAGAAAATAGGTTGTAAAGTCTGCTGATAATCTGTTTACAAGCAAAAGATGATACAAAAATCCAAGTGTTCATCACATTTTTAACATATCATTTTGTGCTTTGTGCTGTTGTTTTTCAATAGGTGTTCTACAAGGATGACCTGAACTGGATGAAGGGTATTGGCTGCTATGTGTGGGACACCCCAGAGATTGTTCGTGCCAAGAAGTCATACGAGCTGCAGAGTGACGTAAGTATCCACATGGAAGATCACAGGAAACCTTTACCCTGCAACTCATGTCTAACAAATGTAATATTTTTCCCTTTTAGCTTAAATACAGAGACGAGGCCAAGAAAGAGTTCAACAACTACTCCATCGTGACGGATACCCCGGTCTATGTGACTGCTGTCCTGGGTCACACCTGGGCCAGTGAGGTGAGTGAGCTGCACCTTTTCACAGCTTATATATCCAGTTTAAATTGAAATGCTAAAGTTAGGGCATTAACTGATCACTGTCATCAACAGCTGAACTACAGGGAGGCTTATCATAAGGAGAAGCACTTGTACACCACCGTTCTTGATACCTACGACTACGCCAGATGCCACAACTTCAAATACTTCTTCAGCAACGTGAGTGAAGATCAACATATTTATCTTTTGAACACTGACATGAATTGAGAGTCGTTTTAATGCTGACGCTGTATGTGCTGGCGTGTCTCTCAACAGAAAAACTACACATCCGCCTGGGACAAAATCAAAGCCAAGAGCTACCAGATTCCACATGACTCACACGCCTTGCAACACGCCAAACGGCAGAAGGTCGTTCTGAGCAACGTAAGTTCATCTTTGAGCTCTTTTACTTTTGTTTACAGGAAAATGTGATTTTGACTATTTTGAGATAATATGACATTTTCTGCCCCTTTAGGTCAAGTACAAGGAGGATTACGAGAAGTTCAAATCCCTCTACAGCCTGCCTAAGTGTCTGGAGGACGATCCCGCCACCGCCCGCTGTGTAAAAGCTGGAAAACTCGTCCTGGATGTAAGTTAAAGCACCGTTAGATGAAGCCTCTTTAAAAAAAAGAAGCAGCTTTTGTGTACATTTTCAAAAAGAACTAAATGGACCGTTTGTTGTCGATCTCAATAGCGTCTGTACAAGGAGAACTACGAGAAGACGAAGGCCAAGAACCACATCCCACCTGACATGCTGGAGATTCTGTCTGCCCGCAACACTCAGTCCACCGTTAGCGGGATCCACTACCGCAAGTATCTGCATCAGTGGATGTGCCTGCCTGACATGCAGGTGTACGTCCAGGCGCGCAAAGTCAACGAGCAGCTCAGTGATGTGAGTAACTTCTTTAAGTTTCATCTTCTGTGTCCATTACAGTGAAGACAGATTAGATAACTGTTGGTCAGAAAGGACTGTCACATGTTCACTTTTATGTTTTTTTAGTTGTACTATTGTGAGATGCAGTTTTTTTCAGTTCCAATCCGATACCTGAATTTGGATATCTGCTGATATGATGCCCACAATCCAGGTTTTCTGGTGCTGATGTGCTTTTTGATACTTTCTCCCCAGATTTTCTACAAGGATGATCTGAACTGGCTGAGGGGCATTGGCTGCTATGCCTGGGACACACCAGAGATCATTCGTGTCAAGCATGCTGGTAACCTTCAGAGCGAGGTGAGTACACTCATACAGTACATTCATTCTTAATTCACCCTCTGTCATATTCTCTGCACTGAAGATTTCTGCACCCATTGTCCTTCAGTTGCTTCCTAAAACTATACATTCTAATACATACTTTTATGCTACTTTTATTTGTATTCTGATGAAAAATGGTGCTGATTGCTTTGCCTTTGTGTTTATTTTCCAGGCCAAGTACAGAGCCAAGGGTATCGAGGGCTTCAAGGACTATTCAGTTGTGACAGAGACTCCGGTGTACGAGACAGCCAAACAGAACGCTGTGAACCTCAGCGATGTAAGACTCTTCTCTCAGCGCTGTTCGTATTTGTATTTCTATTCCACAAAATCGTAAAATAACTCCTCACAATTGTTTTCTTCCTTCCTGTCTTATTCCAGCTGCACTACCGCTATGACTACAACGCCAACGTCAAGGGAACTAACACTGCTCCTGCTGTCACCATCGAGACGGAGAGGGCTCGCCAGGCCAACTACATCCAGAGTGATGTAAGCAAATCATTCAGCGCTGATATTTAACAACTACCTTGTAATGCTCTATGTTCAGTATGTATAATGTAAGGGTATTTTCACAAATACTAGATCAGCACATGGGCACAGGGAAACACTACTGGTCAATGAAGTCCTCCAGTTTGCATTTTGAAAAAACTTCTTGGCCGTGTGCAAAATTCATCTTCATAATATTTATTCCTTATGCAACACACTGTTTTGTGCTTTCGGCACTCGTTGATAATCATTTTGCATCATCACATGGGTTTGCAGTGTTGTGTGACTGCAGGTTCTTACAATTGTTAAAAGTAAAATGTCTGATTCCAAATTCTAAATGTCACTTCCTGTGAAACTGTCGCAATTTTCCCCACAGTGTATATATATGTTTCTATATGTCAGTATGGCCTCGTATGATTTTTAAACTGAAACGTCTTTTCTCCTGGCTTCTCTCAGAACTGGTACAAGGAGGCCAACAAGAACTTCATGCCCACTGGTTACTCCCTCCCCTATGACACTCCTCTCATCAAGCAGGTTAAGCACAACAGTGTTGTCTCCAGCAACGTAAGTATTTGACTGTCTTATCTTGTGTCATTCAATTACTTGTTCTTTTAACACAAACTAATGCACATGGTTTAAAATGTTTTAAACGTTTTGCTTTGATTGGGGATAGGTCAAGTACAAGGAGGCTTTTGAGATGGTGAAGGCCAAGGCTTACACTCTCCATCCAGAGGGCGTCAACTTTGTCAACATCAGGAAGGCTAACAAGATCTCCAATGAGGTAAGGAGAGGAGACAAGGAAGTTGTCTCTTTATTGCTGTTGGACATTTCTGTTATCTCTCTGTGACGCTGTCTTGTGTTTTTCCTTCCACCAGCGTCTGTATCGTGAGCACTACCACAAGCACAAGGACAAGATCCACACAACCTACGACACCCCTGAAATCAAACAAGTCAAGATGAACCAGGCGCACCTCAGTGATGTACGCAACCTTTTTTTTTCATGCACTTTGTCTTTGATGCTTTAGCTTAATGTTCTATTCGTGCAACCTTTTCGTTTCTTTTTTATTCCAGCTGTGGTACAAAGAGAAGTACAACAGCACCAAAGGCCAGCTGATCTCTATGCCCATCACACCTGAGCTGATGCACTGCTACCACGTCAATGAGATCACCAGCGACGTACGGCAAAAACAGTTTGACATCACTTCATTTTTCTACAAACTTGTCTCCAAGCTGCTCTGCATGTTGTTGTTTCAAATCTTTTTTTTTTTTTTGTCTGTAGCTCAAATACAAAGAGGATCTGATGTGGCTGAGAGGCCTCGGCTGCTTCCTGTACGACACGCCCGAGATGGTCCACGTCCGCAACATCACCAAATTCAGGGTATGTGTTTCACTCCAGATGGAATATCGTATTATACATGCAAGCCTTCAGTTCAGGGTCAGTCTACAGGAGTGAAGTCATGTTCATTTTTACTTTTACAGGTCAACTATCCCACAGAAGCCAAGAAGAACCTCGCCAACTTCTCTGTGGTCCTGGACACGCCAGAGTACAACCGCGTGACAGAGCTGAAGACGCACATGAGCCACGTGAGTCATTTTCCCCAAACATACGTACCGCTTACTTCCTTGTATAAGTCAACTTTTAAAAGGACTATAAATTAAATACCCTCGGCAAAAACAAGCCATGCATATTATTAAAGCCTCTGGAAATTTAGCTTGAAATAGTAAATATGCAAATATGATAAGGAAGTTGAGTTTCTGATATAGTATCCATAAAAGACTGAGTGAAAATACACCTTCTTATCTATTAGGCATTTTGCTTCTTCTACTTAATACACGGGCTTTGTTTATACTGTCTGTATTGACTATACTTGTTATATTGGGTTTCATGACTAAATGAAGTTGATTCACAAATGTAAATAAAGATCCATATAAAGAATTACACATCATCAAGTCAGGCCAAAATTGATTCCGTGTGTTTGTGTTTTTTCTAAAACCTGCTGCTGTCTTGTTTACAGATGATCTACAAAGCCCAGAGCAAAGAAGAAATGTCAAAGGTCACCACCACTCTGGACTGTGTGGACATCCAGAGAGCCAAATGGGCCCAGCAGCTCACCAACAAGGCAAGTCTATCTACATGACGACTCACTGCACGTATTGTTAAACACATTTATTTTTTGCCCGTTAATGCAATCTAACACGTTCTCTTTTTCTTTAGTACAAGTACACAGATCTGGCTGCTAAGGAGAGAGCCCATTTCACACCAGAAATGGAAACTCCAACCATGGACCATGCCAGAAAAATGAAGGTGGTCTACAGTGAAGTAAGTCTTCCTCGTCTTCTTCTTCTTCTTAGGTCTTTAACCCTTTTTCATGTATGAATTATGAGGACAAGTGATCCAGATGTTTTTCGTTGAAATTGAAATCCGTGTTAATATTTTTTTCAGAATTTTGTTTTATTTAAAAGTTATTAAACTGTCTATGAAACACAGGAGTAAAAACAGGTATGAAGCCTCAGCTGACAAAATGGAATGTAATGTGTACGTTATGTTTGCTCACTTATTACAGAGAAGAGAAATCTCACCGTAACATTAATAGTCATGTATGTTAACGTGTCAGAATCTGTAGAAGACAATTCACTGTATGTTCTCAGTGAATTCAGTTTGCATCATTTTTACTAATACTAATAACTGAATACTTGAGCTATCTCCTGGACTAATATCCTGTTTCTCGTTCTTTAGAACAAGTACAAAAACCAGTATGAGAAGATGAAGCACAGGTACACCGCCATCGCTGACACACCTCTGCTGATCCGCGCTAAGAAAGCCTACCTCCAGTCCAGCGACGTGAGCTAAACACTTGCAAACCTTTTCTGAAACAGACCAAAATAATCACCACCGTATTGTGTTTGGTGTACGTGTCTGACATGTGTTGTTCACGTCTTCAGCTCCGCTACAAAGAGAGCTTTGAGCTCGCTAAGGGACACTACCGCACAGTCAAGGACGCTCTGGACATCATCTACCACCGCAGAGTCACAGACGACATCAGTGAGGTTAGCGACGAAAACTAGACGGTTGATCATTTGTAATGACGTTCTCAGCACTTTAATGTATGTGATGTCAGTCATATGAAAGACTAAACACAGCTCTTTCAATTCTGTCCCTGTTTTTCACTCTGTCCCTCAGGTTAAATACAGAGAGAAGTACATCAACTCTCTTGGTACATGGAAGTCCATCCCCGACCGTCCCGAGTTCTTCTTCAGCAGAATTGTCAACGATAACGTCAGCAGTGTGAGTTGTCTTGATATTTTATTGCTGTTTCACACAGTACTTAGAAAGGCATATAATATCAGTGACACATTATAGAATAATTTGATAAAACTCAGACCTGAACATCAAATGAATATGAAAGAATAGACTTGGATTATGAGCATGAATTTAAAACGACTGTAATTTAATCGTTCTTACTTTTGCTCCACTGAGTTATGTTTGCGTTATTCTTTTGCTCGAGCAGCTGAAGCCTTAGAGCCGTAAGAGCCGACTGGGGTTTTTTCTCGTCAAACAAGATGATCTATATATTTTTAAAATTATTTGTGATTATAAAATGTTGAATTAAGACTTAGAAATAATTGTTCAATAATAATGTTGAAAAGATGAGGCAGATCATCCAAACGCATATAATGAAGCGAAGGCGACAGAAACAGATTGGTGAGCACGTAGTTGAAGATGTGTTTATTGAAAGTCACACAGAACATTTGAATGAATCTTTAAGAATAGAACTGAATTGAAGGATGAGTAAATATAAGGAGAGTTGTCAAGTGAGCATTTCTGTGTGTATTTGTAGGTGAAGTACAAGGAGGACCTGGATTGGCTGAAGGGTATCGGCTGCTTCGTGTGGGACACACCTGAGCTGGTGCAGGCCGAGAGAAACAAGTCCTTGTACAGTGAGGTAAAAGATCACTTTAGTGCATTTGTAACTGGTTTCTAGTGCTTTCATGCCTTTAAATCATAGAAACATACAAGGTAATGGTATGTTTCTGTATGTTCCTAATAACTGCTCTATCTTTCGATAACAGAGACTGTACAGATCCTCCTTTGAGAAGAACAGAGGAAACTTCAAGTACACCTGCGACTCTCCCTTCTTCCAGGCCGCCAAGAACGCCTCAATTCTCATCAACGACGTGAGTCCTTTCGTGTTAATTCTAGATCTGTTATTGAGAAGCAGTAGAAATATTGTAAAACCTGATGTTTTTTAGAATGAAATTTAAGTTAAACACACAGTATGTCGTTTCTGCCGCTGAACTTAGTCACTCAGAACATTTCACTGAGAGGTAATTCAATGACATAGCTGTATTCACTTTACATTTAGTGATGTATATTCATAGTGAAGTAGCGGCAAATAACGTTAAACAGTAATGTTAACTTAGTAAACGGGATATGACGCCAATGACAGGCAACTAAATGAAATGTACTGTTACAGTGAATAAATGACATTATTGGAAACATTTGATATAATGTAAGAAAATATAGAACATAGGTCTAGTCATTTTTAGATATTTTAATGCAGAAATGTTAAATCACATTAATATAATAGCCAATTTGTCTCTTAATCATACTTGTCTGTCTCTGTGCATCTCTATTGGACTCTCAGTTTGAAGGTAAAACATTTTGATCTCATAATAGAGTGTGTAAGATGTTTCTTTTGGTTCTTCATTTCAAATCGTTTTGACCTTCCTTTTTCCCCTGGAAAAGTCTCATCACATGACAGTGCACATTTGTTTTGCGGACGTTTGTCTTTAACTCCCTTCTGACGTTCTGAGCAGAGGGCCTACAGAGCTAATTATGAGAAGACCAAGGATAAGTTCACCATAACTACAGATGATCCTAGATACCAGCTGGCCAGAGAGAACAACAAGATGAGCCAGGTAAAGAAAGGAACCCGTGGTCGTGTTGTATGGTCGGCCTGCCTCCTCCTCCTCCTCCTCCGCTGGCTGGTCATCGAGGCCGCTGACCCCTGGTGCATGAGGGTCGTCAGAAAGACCT
>JAPQRN010000015.1:5252799-5266307 GCA_037367275.1 Coranthus polyacanthus
TTCTTTCTATCCAGTGTGTGACTAGTAGTAGTAGTAGTAGTAGTAGTAGTAGTAGTAGTAGTAGTAGTAGTAGTAGTTACTATTCTCTATTGTGTATGGACAGACCTTTTCCTCTATTCACCATTTAGACGCAGCATATAAACATTCAATACGTGGTTTGAAACACACTGTAATGTAGTTGCACATGTATGTTTTCACAGGAGAGGTTATACTGTAATTACTATAAACACTTAAAACTGTCCTCATATCTGCTTACACCTACATTAAAGGTGCACATTAAAATATCTATGATATATATATATATATACTTGATTGACTTTTGTACTTAAATCCCTGCACAATCTTCAAATTCAAAGAAATCTGTAATCGCCGTTGTACTAAACTAAAGTAGTGCTAAGACGTCTCTAGGGTAGGTGTAAATCATGCAGCGTCACAGAAGCCATACAGCAGTATTTTGAATACACTGCATATTTTTAAATTATTTGTATGCTGAAGCCTATACTTCAGTACTGATCTACCGTATGAGTGATGATTGGCTGATGCAACACGAGGCCAATGTGTACAGTGATGTTAATGTTAACAGCTAACTTACCACTAGATAATGTGACTCATCTATCTCTTAATATGATCTTAGCTAACGTTACTTGTGGCTATTTCATTAAAATGACAGAATGTGAATATGCCACTAAACATCAGGTGAATACATTACCTCGTCTGTAAACGGGATTTCTGCTCGAGTCACATAGATTTTCAGTGATGATAAAAACAACTCCCATGATCCCATGCTGCTCCATGACCCATGGTGGCAGAAATGACGGCGACAGTGCGTTTAAACCGTACGATAAACCCTTTATTAAAAGTGTACTGTATATGTTGTTTATAGATGGTGAATGGAGCGACTTCAAGTGAAGTGTTGACATCTTTGACTCTTCATTCACAGCCAACCCTTCATCTCACAGACTACTAACGCCATTACGTCGGACAGGCCGCATGAATGCATGCAATCATTTGAATGACTTTTTGAAGACGAAATGCTGACTGAACTGTTTTGTTGTTTCTGATAAGATGTGATTCACCTTGTCTTTTATCAGGACACTTGCCAAAGTCACAGATGTCTCCACTGTCTGTGTGAAATGTGTCTGTGTGACAGAACAGGCCTAAACTCTGAGTTTTTGTAGTGTTTTTCTGGGAGACCTGCTGACTTTGAGCTTGACCACTGTACTGTCTGTGTATATGCCTTGGCCTGGCCTGCCTGTGTGCCCTTCTCTGCAGTCTCTCTGTTCTTTTTCCATCCTGTAGAGAGAATACAGGAGGGATCTAGAGGAGGGAGTGAAGGGTAAAGGGCTAACTGTACTGGAGGAAACTCCGGAGCTTTTGAGAGCAAGGAATGCCACTCAGATCCTGTGTGAGGTATGACTCACGAGGGGTGATGGAAGACGCTGCACACTCTCATCCGAGTGCCTTCCTACCATCTCTGCTCTTTGGTGCATCATCCGCTGACTCTTATCCCCTCCTAACAAGCTTCACCTCCATCACACTAAAAGGGCCTCTGCTGGGTTTCGCTCTGACTCTTGTCCCTGCTTGGTCACATGACTAATGTTACAGCACTCTCCTTTCCTTGACCTTGATAACAATGAAACATGAGCGTAGTTTTGACCAGTTTACTGACTGATTTATCTGTGATCATGTGTTCTTTTACCTTGGATAAATAGTCCAAAACACAACCTCAAAAGAATACTGAATCAACGTGCTATACTTTATATTTGTTGGATTTTACCTGACTTAACCTTTTGTATATTTAAAATTCAGAAAATGTAGTGAAGCTGCTACAAATCACCAGCAATGTACAAAGAACAGGAAAAATACTCAAGTGCAGACACAGTTAGCGTCATTTTTTCTTTTCTGGATATGCTCTTTGTACTTTTGAGGTTGACTTTAGAGTATTTTTCCAAGCAGAATTCTATAAAAGTACTGTATAAAGCAGTCAAGACTGTTTTTAAGAAATATTAAACTGAACTGATGGACATTTAAGAGGATATGTAGCTTTGTCATAAATGACTAATTTCACTGTAACACGTTTTTAGCTGCTCCAGTTTTACTTTTCAGTTTTGACTGGACGTGTCCAATGATTACATTTACCACTTATTCTAAAAGAACCAAACAAACAATAACCCTGATTTCTGCTAACCTTCTGAATTCACCCTCTCCCTAGGCGTTTTGGTTTTGCAGCCCTCCTCAGTAAATGAGTAGAAAATCTGTAATCTTTCCCTCGTTTCTCCTTTAAACAAACCGGTTGCTTTTTGAAGTAACGCTTTCCAACTTGTCATGTTTACAGAGAGAGTACAAGAAAGCGCTGGAGCAGGAGATCAAGGGCAAAGGAATGTTGGCTTTGGCTACAGACACCCCAGACTTCATGAGAGCCAGGAACGCCACGGATATCCTCAGCCAGGTCTGAACCCTGTTGTGTTTTTATATAGCTTGCTCTGAGCAGACGGGGTGGGCATATCGTCGTATTAAAGTCCTTGTAATAAGCAGTAGTTAACAGGTAATAACAGACGAGACAGTTCTAAGCTCTTATAAGAAACGACCTTAATATTAAACGTTACCGGCATATCCGTCGACACACTCTGCAGTATTGTCGTCTGCGGACTTGCGCTTACTGACAGTTTTCTGGTGTTTAGACTAAGTACAAGCAGACGGCTGAGATGGACCGGGCCAGCTACACCACCGTCATCGACACCCCAGACATCATCCACGCTCAGCAGATGAGGAACATCGTCAGCCAGGTACATACGTACATGCTGAACTCGACCGATCCTGAAACGTCTCACAAATCTCTTGAAAATCGGACTAAATAAAATGCTCACTGTTTGTGTGTGTGTGTGTGTTTTGTCCAACAGAAAAAGTACAAGGAGGAGGCTGAGAAGACCATGTCTCACTATGTGCCAGTACTGGACACTCCAGAGATGCAGAGAGTCCGCGAGAACCAGAAGAACTTCAGCACCGTAAGTAGAAAACAGGCTCTTTTACGGATGTAGAACCTGCAATAGGAAGTCAGAGGTTCCTCCGGTGTCTGGCGGTTCTGTGTATGTCTGCTATAAAATATCATCTGCTGTGAGCTGGAACTGTCTTTGTACAGCGTTCTCTTATTCAGCCAGTAAGTGTTCAGTCTAAATGTTTGCTTTTTAGTACGTTTTACTCAAGTGAAAATACTTGAGGTCTTTTTTTTTTCTCTAACAACCAAGTGATTTCTCCTGTGACATTTGGCTGTGTTTTTTCTTTTTCTTCTTGTATTTTCTCGTATGTCTGTGAAACGTTTTAATTGCGCCTGTGTTTTCTTCCTGTAGTGTCAGTACCAGATTGACCTTAAAAACATAAAGGGCAAAGTGTCTGCTGTAAAGGACACACCTGAAATCCTTCGTGTTAAAGAGAATACAAAGAATTTCAGCTTGGTATCTACTCCAGAATATATTTGTCTTAACATTTTCTAATAACACCACTTTTATCTTTTATTTCTTTTCTTTTTTTTATTGTTTCATGTGTACTTTCCCCCTCGTCTTTAACAAACCCTGACATGCAGCCCTTATGTATTTAATTCACACAACTAACCCGTAGTGTAACAGAGCTTATGTGTTTTATATTTGTTTATGGCAACATGTTGTATATATGTCCAGATTCATCTTTTCCTTTGCGTGTTGATTTGTATATGTGTCTTTACTTTATTGCTTTAACACAGTCAAGTGTATTAGACAAAGCACCGTGTTGTCAGTCAGACACAGTCAGGCTAACCATCACCTGCTGTTTTCCACGTTAAGATTCAGTACAAAGAGGATTTGGGCGGAGGAACAGCTTTGCCTGAAACCCCAGAGATGGAGAGAGTTAAACGCAACCAGCAGAACATTAGCACGGTACTCCACAGAGTGACCCTGCCCTCCTTCATGTCCTCCTGAATACATCTCCCCTCCGCATCCCTTCCCTCTCCAACGAACTAGAACATAATCAGACTTATCTCACCCACCCAACGATTTCATTTTACGTCGCCACCAAAATCCCATCCCGGGACAGATTCCTTTCTCATCGCTTAACAGAGAATGTGAAGATGAGGGGATGACGCTCCGTCTCGTGAGCTACACCCTCTGTTAAAACTGTTTTGTCCAAATATCAGTTTTTCCCGATAGGATCCCTTTTGTTCCTCTTCACTTCTCCATCAGAACTAACCAATTTAACCAACTTTTTTAGTCAAACAAAACAAAAGACAAGCAGTAACGACTAATAGCAACAAGCAACGCGGCGTCGGCTTCACGCTCTCTGTAACTCGTCTGCACAATACACTATATGGTCAAAAGTATGTGAATCGTTCATTTTTCTCTTTATTTCATTTTGCCTTATTGTTTCCAGTTTCAGTTTAGTTTTAATTCGTTTAGTCTGAACTTTCTGAGAATGCTTAGTTTTAGTTGACTTTTCTACGTTTTGTTAATATCAGTCTTTTTGTTTAATATGAGTTATTTGTCAGGGTCAAGATTCAAAAAAGGTCAGAAAAAGGATTAAAATGTGTAATAAAAACTAGGAATGCACCACTACGGTATGAAATATGAAACTGGGTGCCGATACCAATGTTTAAATAAATGTTGGTCGGTAGCTGGTGCTGATGCAGATTTTAAACAGACTTTACATCAATGAACTACTTGATATGAGCTGATTCTAAAACCTGACTGCTACAACAACCACCCGTTTGTTAAGCTAAGCTAGGTTAGCCTTCTTGTGCCTTTGTGTCAAATCCTTTTAGATTTATTATTTTATAGGATATGTCATATGTTTTATGACTTTAACAACACAGAGCCTTGATGTAGAACAGTTTAAAAAATCTGAAGATAGATTTCATGTCCGGACAAAACGCTGGTGTGAAAAATAAATACACTTTCAGTGTAATTTGTTTTATTTTAGTCACATAGTTTCATGCGTGACAGTGAATCGTCCACATACTTTTGTCCGTTTCGTAAATCTTCCTCTCCTCATGAAATAACTTGTTCTCACAGCTTCATCATCTTTGGGGATTTTTCCTTTTGTTGGAAGTCACTGCATCTGAATCCCTGAAGAAACAAACTAAATCAACTTCCATCCATTTTTAAGTTGATACAAATGCATTTCACCGCCGCACCTTTTACCAACACACCTAACATGTAAAACATGTAAAAGTCTGTTTTTACTGTCACTGTTATCGTGTGGCTTTGTTTGTCTGATTCTCCGTCTGTGACACAATGTTCAGATACACTACAAGGATTCTATGGGTCAAGGCACAGCCATACCAGATCTCCCCGAAGTGAAGCGTGTCCGACAAACCCAGAAGAATATCAGCTTGGTAGAGGACCAGGACTGAGTGACCCCCCCTCTGCCCTCCCCTTATAATCACTCCCCTACTTGGAAATCTAGAAATCTTGTCTCCCATGGTTTTAGTCGTGATTTACCCTCCTCCATCCTCACCAAGTTTCATAAATCACTCCTGTTTCACCAGCTTTGGTTGATGACTTGTTTTTGAATTATCATACAAATATAATTTCCATCCATTTTAGGGGTCAACCGATATGTTTTTTCAGGGTTGATACTGATTATTAGTGAACAAGGAGACCGACAACTGATATTTGGAACCAAATAAAGTGAAAAATATTGGGTTTAAAATGTAGAATGACACATTCTCCATCAGAAAACTTAATGGAAATGCCTTGAAGCATATGTTTAATTAAAAAATATCCGATAATCGGCTGATAATCGGCTGACCCCGACTCCATTACCTCCTAAATAACTAGTTTGCTAAATATTCTTAATTTTTCATCTCCCTGGATTTTTTTTCCTTCCGTTTTGGTCCCTCCTCTTTTTAAAACTAATCTACAGTTTCTTATAATCTATAGTTTTTTCACCATATTTGACATTTTTGTGCTGTCTCATCCAAAGTGTCAATACAAAGAAGAAGTGGGACAAGGCACGTCAGTATCAGAAACCCCAGAGATGGAGAGAGTTAAACGCAATCAGCAAAACATTAGCACGGTAACAACGGTAGCACAGAGTGACCCTCGTCCTCCTTGACCTCAGTCTCATCTGGCACAAACACATAACAACTCCCAGTCCATTAAATGTCACGTCGAAGCCACATGTCTAACATACTGTAACGTGCTTCTTCATTTCTCAGGAAAAGCCTGTGTAATCCCCTGTTTCTTGTCCTTTTTTGTGATTTTTTTTTGACATTTTTTGGTGCTATGCTGTGCTGTCTGTCTGTCTTCGTCTAATTGTCACTGACTGATTTTTTTTCCTCCACTTTCTCTGCTTTAAACCCGACCGGTCTGTTGGGTAGATAAAATACAAGGACTCTCTGGGTCGAGGCACGGCTATTCCAGACCTCCCTGAGGTGAAGCGGGTCAAACAAACCCAGAGGCACATCAGCTCGGTAGTGGAACAGAACCCGAACCACGTGTGCTCCTAACTGTTTCTAGAGTGACCAACATCCATAATGTCCATGTAGTGTTAGTCCTCCTCCATCTCATCACCTCTTCTCACTCTCATCATCTTCATCCCAGACAAAGAGTGCCGTTTCCTGAGCTCCAGCCCTGCTATCACCACCACTATCTCCATCCACGCATGTCTCCTCTCTCCTGTCTTTCAAATCATCTTTAATGTTCCACCACCTGCCCCTCAAGCTCAGCGAAACCCTCTTCGTCTTCTTGCCTGCGATCCTCCCTACTCCCTCTATACACTGTTCCCTAACCTGCAGCACAGCTTTCTTCCCATAAAGCCACTGTGTGCTGCTCTGTTAATTTCCACTTTACAGCAAACGCCAAGCTAAAACTCCTGCTGAAGCGTGAGAAGTGTTTTGTTTTCATGTCACAACAGAGATCCTGGCTGTTCAACTGGAGCGCCCAGGATGATCCACTCTATAGGACCAATTTCTCAGACAACTTCTTATTAAATAAACTCAAGAAATACCAAGTCAAGCCTTTCAAGTCTTTCAGGAAACTTCCTGAAAGCTGCTTTTGTCTGTGCGAGGTCTATGAAAGCAGTCCTATAGGTGTGTGCTCCTGTGTATGATTCAGTGTGTCTGACTGTGCTTTTGTCCTGTAGGTGTTGTATAAAGACAGTTCAGCCAAGGGAACCCCTGTGGTGTTCACTCCAGAGATGGAGCGAGTCAAAAGGAACCAAGAAAACATTAGCTCGGTACCTTCAGAACCACCTTGAGAACATCTTCTCCTTGAGAGATGTTCTTCTTCTCCACGTTAACCCTCTTCTAACTGACTTGTCTTCTGGCTCCAGTTAATCGTATTAATTTTCCCCACTCTGCTCTATCCTACATGTGTTTAATACCACCAGCTATGGTGTGTCTGTGCACATCATCACTGCTAACTCTTATGCTGTTGGAACTCCTCCACTCCATCCTGCTCCCCTTCCATCCTCCCACTGAAGACTGGATCCCTACCATGTTTTTCATTTGACACTTGAACCCCTTAAACATTCCCTGCTAATTCATGCATCTGAAGTCCTAGTAATACCCCCCCCTCCCCGGCTCACTGTGTCCGCAGCCGTATGTGTCCTCTCCCACTTCCTGCCACACCCTTTGTGCTGTAGATGCTAACGGCTACTGTACGACTGCTTCAGGTTTGAAGGTCACTCACATACGTTCCTCTCCTCCAGGTGCTGTACTCCGACAGTTTCCGCAAGCAGGTCCAGGGCAAGGCCGCCTTTGTTCTGGACACACCTGAGATGAGGCGCGTCAGGGAGACCCAGCGCATCATTTCTGGAGTAAGACATGATTATTCATTCTTTTTCTGTGGTCATGTGTGTGAGGTTTAGGAGGCTTTAGGAAGATCTAATTGCAGAAGTGTTTTGTCATTCCTATGAGTAAAGATAACATCGAGCCAGTATTGTTGTGTACTGAAACTGTAAAACCAAAGTGTACAGAGCTGCTTTCTGCATCACCTTTGACCTACTGTAGTCGTTTTCCTCCAGATAAACTCATTTAAAGCAGCCGAGTTGTGGTCTCTGAGAGGAGATGTTTCTGTTTCCGCTGTGGTGTTTACTTCTGAGTTCAGTCACTAACTTCACGTGATCTGTACTTTCCAGGTGAGATACCACGAGGACTTTGAGAAGAGCAAGGGTAGCTTCACTCCCACCACATCTGACCCTGTGACCGATCGCGTGAAGAAGAACACCCAGGACTTCAGCGACATCAGCTACCGCGGCATCCAGAGGCGTGTGGTGGAGATGGAGAGGAGACGCGCCATGGAGCACGACCAGGAGACCATCACCGGTACTGTTTATCAGTTCTTACCCTCGGGTTGAATGTACAGCCACAGGTTGAGACCGATCACCTTCAGATCAAAATGACTGATTGTGTCATTGCCTCTTTGGCCTCAGATCTGCGTGTGTGGCGCACAAACCCTGGCTCTGTGTTTGATTACGACCCTGCTGAGGACAACATCCAGTCCAGGAGTCTGCACATGATGTCAGGTGAGATAAGAACCAGATCATTCCATAGGTCATAGGTCAATTAGTGATGGTTTGATTTAAGGTCGTTAGTTCAGATGAAGCCGTTTTAGAATGTTGAAGGTTTTAGAACAGTGTTGTAGTGTATATTTTCCTCAGTATTTATGGGCTGTAGTTCACCTGTCACTAAGAATCATCAGCCGTTCCTCTGGTGAAATCCAGTCTTGGTAGTTTGTGTTTTCTCTGCTTATTAGATGAGACACGTCTTTAAACAGTGGAGCTGCTTCAGGAATAGACAGGAGGAATTCTAGATCCTCTCATTTTCTTTATGTTTTGCCATTTCATCAGTTACTAGAAATGCAACTGTAGTAAATAACTCACTATCACTATCCTCAATCATATTTTAAGATGCTAGGATTGAAAAAAACAACAACTTTGTTTTGTTGCACTGGTGTGAACTGGCATGTTTTTAGAACATTGTGGACGTTTATGGATGGAACATTTTTCGTTTTGAGAAAGTACATGGTCTTTATCTAACCGCTGACACCGTTTCGACAGTGCAAGCTCAGCGTCGCAGCAAGGAGCACTCCCGCTCCACCAGCGCTCTGAGCGGCATGGCCGACGAGAAGTCTGAGGTGTCCCAGGAAGCCGACCACCACATGTCCCTCTACAGCAACGGCTTCATGACCTCCTCTGTTGGTACGTTCTAAAATCACTCCCACCGACACGGTACGTTACATCGCGTTTTGCATGTACACGCAGCAGTAAACGAGGTCCCTGTGCGTTCATCTGCAGGTTACCAACATGCAAAGACCGTGGAGGTTCAGCAGAGGTCATCATCTGTGGCCACTCAGCAGACCACAGTGTCCTCCATCCCCTCTCACCCCTCTACCACCGGAGTGAGTATACACGGATACACAAATATTGTACTTTTTACTCCACTACAGTCGCCTGATGGCAGTTCTTCATCCCCTTCCTGTCCAGTGAGAACCACGTATCTCCAAATGTGTTGATTCCTTGTGTTTTTTTATGGAGTGTCAAATTCTTTGATTGCCTGGAAATGGAATGCATCGTCACAAAGCTGAGAACAGACCTGCTTTTGCTGAGCTTCTGAAAAGTTGACTTTCTAGAAATACGTGGTTCTCACAGGACGGCAACGCTACAAACATGTGACCTTATAGGACACGATGCTGTAGATTAATCTACGCAGCAGTATAAAGAAGTTCAAATGAGCTCAACCTTAAACATGTGCAGCAGTAAAATACAACCTACACATGAATGCAGACGTAAAATGAATGAATGTCCAGAGAACGAGAGATTTGTTTTGGGGATTTTTGTAGAACTGTCAAAAAAAATGTAACTAATTAATCTTTGCTGACTGAAGCTTGTAAAATTAAAATACAGATAATAAGAAAACCCGTGCATTTGAAGAGCCATTTGAAGGCAATAATGTCTGAAATGCACATAATACGAAAATATCATATAAACGAACAACAAAAAATGTGTTCCAATCGAATTTCAAAAGGTCCACAGTAGTTCATTCATATATGAAAAAGAACAAGGAAAGTGTCCAAACTGTTACACCAGTCCATACAGTTCCTGTCAAGACATTTGCTCTTCATTCAACAAGTTAAACTCAAACGTCTGTACAGGTGAAACTTGTTGGTGCTGTTAAAACCTGGGTAGATATTTTCGACAGACCAACATTCCTAAAATTCTTAACATGGGTTTGGCTACAAACACACTGACTTTTTTTCTGCTACGTACGCCTCTGACTTCTTCTCTTCTCTCTGCAGAAAACTGTGCGTGCTATGTACGACTACTCTGCAGCCGACAACGATGAAGTGTCCTTCAAAGACGGAGATGTGATTTTGAACGTGCAGTCCATCGACGAGGGATGGATGTACGGTACCGTGCAGCGCACCGGCAAGACTGGCATGCTGCCCGCCAACTACGTCGAAGCGATTTAAAGAGCGAGCCCGCCCATCGTCCCTCCGGAGTGGGCGAGACACATCCACAGGGCAAACTGATTGGTCTTCCTCCTGTGATCACAACCGTGGCTTAGTGCAATGTGTAGCTGTTAGATTGTTGTAGCTGTGTAACTGTATTTGAATTGTGTTGTTATTCCTGTTACTAAGTCTGTTTTCATTCATATGCTGTTGCCCCTGCTGCCTGTGGATGTGACATAAGTATCTGAAAGACCTGACACATATAAATATTTCTGATTATACATACTGCGTCGATTATGAATGGAAGACTATTAGTTGAAACTGTTCTAAGACCCTGTCTTGGAAAAACAAGACTCACTTACATGCGTCCTAGGCCATTATCCTGTACATTTGAACATTATTTAATATATATAAAACACTTGGAGAGTTTTTTCTCATGAAAACAAAGGGATCGAGTGGTTCCACTTAATGCCTTAAATAAAAATGTAATGAAGACAGATAACGTAGAAATGATTCAAATAATGGAACCCAGAAGGAGGTCAGCTGACATCTACCTCCTCAACGATCAAACAAAGCCTGAAGAGTTGTATGAGACGAGCCTCAGTCTTCCCTCCTTTACTGAAGGCTAACCACTAGTAGAATGTGTGTTTTGTTTCTTCCGATTATTTAGGTCCTGGGGTAAGGCGTGTCCTCTACCTTTAATCAGTAGCTAATAAAGCACACCAAGCTCCTGCACCACTCTGCCTCTGTCTCTTCATTCTAAACTCCTTTTTTGAAATGTCTTCTTGCATCGTGGAGGTAGTACCCGTACCCTGTACCACCCACCGGTCACGTTGATAGTTGGCGAGGAACGCTGGAGCTGGCGGGACCCCATTCTCCAAAAACATCAGAGCAAACCTTAAAGTAGGCTCTATCTTGACAAATCCACCACAGATTTGAGGTTTCAACACCTACATTCTTGCCTTAAAAATGAATCTTAAGACTGCTTTCCATTACTCAGCAACAGTAGTATTTTGAACAACACATCTTACAACTAACCAACTCCAAACCAGAATTTGTACCACAGGTTAATGTTGGCTGAGTCTCCTTTTCCGTAATGCACAACAGAACTTACTGATATGACTGAGTTCAGAGGTGAATATGACACCAGTAAGTATGTCATGTCTTATGGTCTGATGAAACAAACAGCTTGTTTAGATCTGCTGGGGTAAAAACCTCAACTAACCCGTTCAGACTCCAATATGGTTCTGCAGAGGTGTCTAGTGATACTCTGTCCTTGGATGTCCCTGAACTACTCATGTCTCACATCCACGACGTCCCCGCCTCAACCCTTAGTGACTTCTTACCACTTTTCAACATCGTGCAGTAGATGGAGTTTCGCTCAGAGCAGGATAACTTGAAATGACAGCAGATAAACAAACGGACCGGCCTGACCGCCTGACTGCCCGTGCTCTTTCCTTCTTGTAATCTACCTGTGGCCTTTCTTTCTTCGTTTCTTTCTCTCAACCTGTGCACCTGGCAGCAGAACTCGCACAAGTTGACGCAGCAGATCTCGCAGTGGCTCTCCTTCTCCGCACAGGTTGCATCCCATCGGGCCGTCTGTCACCAGGGTCTCCAAGAACACTTCATCAAGCGCCAGGTGGTCTGTGCTGATCCCAGCCGGCCCCGAGGGGGGGGGGTCCACCTCCGGGTCACAGTCGGGACAGAGCACCGTGACGACCACCGCCTTGCCGCCGCTTCGTCCCGACTGGACATTGAGAAGGGCTCTAACTGGCTGATGCAGTCTGAGCAGACGGCCGGAGTTTAGGCTCCCAAAAAAGGCGTTTACATACACCACACACTGCCCTCGGGTTCACTGCGGCGCCGTTTAGGTCTGGTTCCGAGTTTAGCATCGGCTGCTCCGCGTCTTCTTTCTGTCCAGGCAGCGGCATCGCCTGCTTTCAGTGGCTTCTAAATAGTGAATACGAGCCCCCTCACACCCCCAAAACAAAAAAACAAAAAACACCGAGGTCTTCACTTCACAACCCCGTCAGCTCAGAGTGAAGACTTCTGCAAAGTGACTCCCATGAAACTCACCCATCGGATTCACACTCCGACTTAAACCCAAGGAAGTTTGGTTGCATTTTCCCTCCCAAGTCATTGAATAAAATCCCACCGGAAAAGTCCTCCTTGTCTTCGGGAGAAGTAGGTTGCATTTACTGCTCCTCTGGACATATGACACCTCACCCAAAACCAGACCAAAAGGAAGCCTGTGGAGGCCTATGGGGGGTGGTCCAAACACCGTGTGGGACTCTGACGGACCCCATCTACTGGCAGGACTGGCAGGATAAATTAGTGTGGAAGGTTTTCTAACATCTTGTAATGGTATGGTGTATTCTGGGTACGGCGGTTCAGTGTTGCCTGCAATTTAAATTTAAAAAAGCATTTTGCAAATAGCAAGACAATCCTCAAAAAAGATCCTGTAAGTCAAAAATAATGAGCTAGTATGAAAATGTTTAGAAACGCTCTCAAAATACTTAGACTTAATGTCTCAAAATAATGGAAAACCTTCTCAAAATAAAGACTTTCTATCATAAAATGGCTTACTGTCTCAAAATTTCAAATTAATATGTTAAAATAACACATTAATGACACTGTATCTAAAGATTTCAACTTTGTATGACAAAATGTTGAAATAGTATTTAAAAATTTTAAATGGGTATATAAAAAATAATAAGATACCCCCTCAAAATGGCTTCATTATCTCAAAATAATGACACTGGATCTAAAGATTTCAACTTAATATCTCAAAAAGTAATTCAAAAAAGTCTCAAAATGACATTGTCAAACGTTTGACTTAGATGAGTGTCTCATTCAGATACTATTCAGATACATTATTTTGAATAACAGGATCATTTTTGCATCATCAAAGTGGCAGAAATGGGCTTCCATAGTATTTAGTTTGAATTAATTTGATTAAAACATAAAATGAAAGCTGTCAATTACATTCCATAATTAACATGTGTATTGTAAACATGCAGGGGGTGTTAATGGGTGTCGTAGTGGAAATAATTCAGAAACAATCGGAAGTGCCCGAACCTGACCTGGGCT
>JAPQRN010000015.1:5269198-5282248 GCA_037367275.1 Coranthus polyacanthus
TATTTTTGCCCACATCGCCCAGTCCTTGTCATACTATTGAAAAGAAGTCACAGATTACAGGAATATGAGGGTAAATGAGAAGATCGATACCACCGTCATATCTATTAAAATGTAAGACCACAACCAGAAGCTGCTCAAAGCCTGAAAATGAGAAACCACAAGCCTGGCTCTGTCAGACAGAACAAGACTCACCTAACAGCACATTTTAAAGCTCAATAATTACCAGTTTTTGTACAGATTGAACAAATAATATATACACAGCATGTTGTTTAGCCGGTAGCGAAGTAGTGATGTTTCTGTGTACATTCCTTGTACTGTATGACTTCCGTTTCATTTTATTACCAGTCTTTTTTGGTGCTTTTCCACCGTGTTGCCCCTTCTCACATCTAAAGACAAAGAGCAAAACGGAGCAGAGGAAGCCACTATTTTCATCATCATCATCATCGCTCTGTATTCCTCCCATCACAGCTTGGACCGAGTTTTATGACCACCTCACATCAAACAGATGTCAGGAAAACGCCTCAACTGCAGCAAAACGCCCGTGAAACTCTCAGTGGAATTTTGTCTGTGACAGTAAAATGACTTCAGTGAGAAGCTGGCTTAAGGTGATGTGTAAACACTGCAGACTACTGATTGGTCAGAGAGAATCAAGACACAACTGAACAGACCTGCAGCCTGCGTTTTTGTGGCAACCTGCAAAGCCACGCAAATGAGCAGGTGCAAACATTTCAACGAAGATGAGTTTTTGTGTCGTGTTGAAGACGATGTTGCTGCAGTTTCACGCGCTGTCGACGGGATAGTAGAGCTGCAGTGGAAAATGAATAATGTACCCGGTGACAAAAGTGAATAGAATTGAGGCGAGCCAGTACCATGCGGTGGAAACACGCCATTTAGTCAGATTTTACTTCCTCATGGTGGTATATTATTGCATTTAGACATTATCACACATTATCACATGTACCAAAAGGTGTGATTCAACACGTTTTGTGATACTGCATAAACACTTTTCTGTAGTTACAGTAATGTTTGTGTAATCACAACTTTCAGAAACCGTTCATATATAATATCTGAATATGTTTCAGTATTTATCTTTAAATACTAAGGTTCACATTTTTGCCAATGTGTACATGTTAAATATTTTCAGGTTTCATAATGTGATGGGCCACATGATGATGAGGCAGCAGGTCGTAGTCTGTATTTTGACAGATATCAGAGTGGTATCAGTGTTGCGTACATTACAGTCAGTCACATTTTGGTAAAAGATACTGAAATTGTGGCATTCTTCAGATGGAATTTGGCTCGCGGTCCGCCATTCACATCGGAGTCAGCTGGTCCTCTGCTGCAGCGTGAGCAAACCAGCCCGCTGGTGGTACTGCTTCTCCTTGGCCTCCTGTATCTTGGCGGACAGATCCACAGGTTTCTCAAAGAAGTTCACCAGCGGCTGCTCGGTCAGCAGCGACGCCAGGATCTGAGCGTAGCTGACCGTCCAGTCGCTCTCTGGCGTCGAGCTCCCGTCACTGTTGCTGTCCTGCGTGGGCTCCGTTCCTTTCCCGGTGTCTTGGCTGGTGACCTCTGACCCCAAGCTGGGCCTGCGGTGACCAGCCTCGCCGATCTGAAGCACAAGACTGGTTACCGTGGCGATGGCCTGGAAGAGTTCATTCTCCTCTGGGTCGCCATGGAACAAGCTGTAGAGCGTTTTACAGAACTGGATGAACTCCCGCTGTGGAGGCGGAATAATGAGAATATATATTATATGATTAAAACCATTTAGTAAAAGATTAAAGAGTTCAACCACTTTATACATCATAATAGAGTCAGAACAGTTAACTGGCAATAATTATTGAAGGACAAATTGGCCAACGTCATTTATTAAATTATCAAAAAGAAGCCATTTAAATAGTAAAGACATGGTTCCTGACCTGGTTCATGAGCGGTAGCGGTTTCTCCACGTCTTTCTCCTTCTCTTTAACCAGATCCTTCAGCATCTGCTTCAGCTGCTCCTGGTAATCTTTCACTTCATCTGTATCATCTGAAACAACTTTGTGTTAGTAACTCAGTATGGACGTACCTGGACCCCAGACACTGCCTGGAGTTCATGTCTGAAAGTGGCTATAGACTGACTGACATTGATGTCTTTGGACTTACCGGAGGAGCGATTGACATAGAGAGGTCTGTTGGTGGACAGCAGTGGGCTTTTCATCAGAGAGGGGTCATCCTCACTCTCTGTCAGAGCTGCAAACACACAAAAAGTACATTAAATCAGAGAGTAAGAGCAGGTGACTGCAGCTGAAACACTCATGGTTTTATAGAGACACAATAACCTGGTGGGATGTGCAGACGGTACAGCAGCCTTATTTTTTCATTCAGCTCTTCACAGTAGAAAGTGTCTGAAAGACAGAAAAGAGAAGAAAGAACAGAACACTAATTAGAGGGTCCAAATAAAACAAATTTATCAACTTAGTTTTTTTTTTAGAGATAAGTTCAATGTAAGTCTATGAGACCCAGGCCATTGTAGAGCAGCATCTAGTGGCCATCAGTGGTATTACACTTGAAGATACCGTTCTTTCCTCTTGGTCCAACTATAGTAACTTCTGGCTTCAAAAACCAAGATGGTGATGATCAAAATGCAAAAGTTGAGATGTCAAAATGGTCTTTGGATACTAAAAATACTTCTACATGACTGGACATTCATACAGTGTCTCAATCTGTTTAATGTCTTCCCATGATTCACTCACCGAGCCAGCAGGCAAACTCCCTAAAGGTGACCAGGTTGTTGCGGTCCTGGTCCAGCAGTGTGAAGGTGCGGTTGGCCAGCGTGTCGGCGTGCTGCTCTGAACCGCCGGGCCACGGCACCAGCAGCCCATACAGGCTCTTAAACTGAGGCCGGTCCAGCCGGTACTGCCGCTCTGTGTAGGAGTGGCCAGAGTCGCCGTGCCTCCACGCCGCCGCCTCCGCTGCCGCCGCCGAGCTGCTGTCACCCCAGTACAGACTGATGAAATGCTCTTTCTGCACGAAGGACGATGAAACAGAAAGAAAAACAGGCGAGAGGGAGAGACAACGAAAGACGAAAAAATGAAACGACAGGAAAAAGACAAAGGGAGAAGAAAAAAAGAATAAACAGGAGAAGAGATGAAGAACAAGGGGGAGAGGAGGAGGAGGAGGAGGGAGGAAGAAATCAGAAAACCACTGAGGTTTCCTTTGGTAACAGTTTTCAGGCTGCTTTTAAACTTAATAATATTTGGTTTGCGGAGAGTACAATCAAAATAGAGTTAAGAGGATACCTTGAAGAGGTCATAAGCATCAGACAAGTTCTCTGGAGAGATGGAAACTTCTGGAGTCACAATTCTCAACTGCACAGACAGAGGGGGGATTAGAGACTCACAAGAAGGGGATATTCATGGGATAATGTCATGCAGTGTATCTACTCACAGCGTTTTCTTTGGTGGTGTCTTCATGGGCCTGCAGCACTTGGATCCTGTGTCGACAGCGAAGCCTCTCGATCTGCCTCACTGTCAGGTCTCGGAATTTCTGAGAGGAGAAAACAAATGACACAAGATACTGATGAGCTTGAAGGGAACGTTCTCCACGAAGGACCACGATGTGAGTTAAAGGACTGATCCGCCCTTGAACACAATCCGAAACCTTTAAATCATACGAAATGTGTAAAGGGTGATATTATCATGAACTCTATTTCTATAAGACTTTCAAAGTGCTACACAGACATGTATGCAGCAGAGCAGTCAAATCAGAATCACAGTCATAGTTAAAGGCCCGTATCATTGTATTTGTGAGCCTCTCACCTCATAGGACTCATTGATGAGGTCGGTGATGTTCATGTGGCTCGCAGCGGGTGGATCGGTGTTGCTGCCGCTCGTCTCCTCTGCAGCCGGCTGCGACGACGGAACACACGCAGACTCTTCTATTCCGACCTGATCGAGGAAGCTGCAAAGCACATGGAACTTATCTTATCACCTTTGCTCAGACAGCAAGCTTTTCTCTGGCTGACGGTGTTTCTTACCATTAATGTTCTCAGGTCTATCACCAGAAAATGTCTCCAGAGAGCAGTTGGTGTAATCAGACGAGCAAATTCAGCCTCGTGATGGGCTCGTTGCTGTACCCACACAGCAGTTTTGTGGCAACCATGATGCTGGGAGCTAAAATGTTTGATTGTCACTGTTGGAGCTATATCCGCATATTTTATTCATCTGCAATTAGCTGCTAAGCCCTCAAGCTGCAGTTTTGCCATCTCTTCACAAAAACAAATGTACCTTGTGAGAATCATCAGTGCTTGTCCATCATCTGTGCTGGCAGAGAGCTCCGCAGCGTTGGCCTCCAGCACCGCCAAACCCAGCTGGAAGATGGCTTTGATTCCATGGAAAAAGAAGGAGTCGACCACGCAGACGGCGCTGTGGAAGGGCAGGACGCTGAGGAAGAGGGTGAGGAACCAAGACAGGGAGACGGAGGAGAGAGCAGAGAGGTCTGGAACGTGTTCAGCCAGCTCTGGCAAACGCTCCTTGATGAGCTCCTCGAAGACCGACTGGTCCACCTGAGCTCCTGCAGGACGAAATGAAGATGCTGAATACACAGTGGAAATACAACAACACAGTTTAGACTGTTTTATTGTCTAAATACGCAGCTGTTAATAAAATACAACCAGTACCTAAACATTTTCAAAACCTGATTCTACAGTACAGTGCCTACATTTGGTCCAGTTTAACTGTGTGATCTTAAGTTAAAACATTAGTATTGTGTTGTTGTTGAATATGTACTTGCTTTCTTTGCATTATTTTTACATTTTTTTTGTTAATATGACTCGACATTTTCTGCAAACAAATGACACCATTTTTATTTGGAATCTGGGAGAAATGTTAGTTTCTAGAGTAAACAAAAATGTTTATTTTACTAAAAACATACCTATACATACGTAGTAAAACCAGTGGTTTCTTCAATTTTCCGGAGCTGTGGATATTTGGTATATTTAGGTGTCTACATAATTTTGGCCTCAGAGTGTATGTGAACAGCAAACCCTCATCACAGAGTCAGAGTGAAGACTCTGGCCACTAGATGGCGGTCAAAGCCAGACATTAAATTTTAGTTTAGGCTCTTGTTTATAGTTTTTCAACAGTCAACATTTCATGTTTATTGTTGAATGGCTACGTCTACTGTTGCCATAGAGCTCCACTGTCATCCCCAAATGACTAAAAACATCAAGAATGAGCATGTAGATGTATTTCTTCATCACAGGCCAGAAAGACACTACTTTCTACGAGGAAGAATTCCTTGTAGGTTATTGTCTCTTCACTGAACTTGTTGATAAAAAATAAATAAATAAAAAAAGTGACTGTGCAGATTTATCTCAAGTTCCCTTTAAGTGTTTCTGCCATTTCACAGCCAAAAAACACTCACAAACATCTGTTTTTATAGGGAAATTAAAAGGAAGAGGAAATTGTTTCAAATGCACCTTGCCTGACATAAATAAAGAGCTTCACAAACACAGGAAATTAGCTTTTGTCAGAGGACAAAAATAAGCCTTTTGGGTTGTTTGGAGTCTGAGAAGCAGCAGCCGAGACAAAACAAGAACAAGAGATGTTTGGGAGTAGTTTAGCATATTTAGAAGTCATGACAGCTTCTGCAACAGCTTCTACGTCAGTACGTTATACAGTATAAACTATAGATGTGGTGTGTACAGCAGTATGGAAGCATGGATTAACTCTTGTTCTTTTTTGACCCCTGACCTCTCACCTATCACCCTGCGGTTGAAGTAGTCAGGCAGCATCCTCTCACAAACAGCCACGAGGAGCCAGAAAGCTTCCTCCTCTTTAGCGTAGAGCAGCAGCACCGACGCCAGGATGTTCATAGACTGAAGGGAGAGGTCAAGGAGAGAGGAAGACATAAAAACCCTCACAGCAAACAGAGGACATGTTACACACATGGGAAGCTCCTCTGCAGCCGTCTTCAAACTCTGTGTGGTCGGCTGACCTGCTGCACTGAGGCAGGGAGGTTCATCCGAAACCACGTTCTCATGGCTAACGGTCAATTACAGTCAAAGGTCCAGTGTGTAAGATTTAGGGGGACTTAGGAGGATGTAATTTCAGATATTCCAGTTGCTGCTGCCGGTACTACTGTATTATCTATACATTTTCATTATGACATCTGCATTGATCGGCTTCTTACCTGACAGTATCCGATCTTGGGGTTGCGGTGGGCGTAGGCGGTGAGGACGCGCCTGAGTGCGGCGATGCCGGTGGGGTTCTGAAAGGCCGGATGGTCGGGCAGCGAGCGGTGCAGGTCCCGCTCGATCTCCTCTGTAGCCAGGTTGGTGTGGCCCATCGACTTCTGCACCATGCTTGCGTAGTAACCCTCATGGGACTCGAGCTCTGAGGATGCATCTGAACAAATCACAGATACATATAACGTACATGAGCAGGTTATGTGTTCTGTTCCTATAACACCGGCAGAGTGACTCACTACTCCCTCTAGTGGCCACATAGATTCAAAGTGACACGTCGGCCTGTGGCTGTGAATAAATGCATAGTCATGCAAATTCATATCTCTCTTTATTCTAAATGCTGTAATGATATTTTTAGGTCATTGAGGAGATTCATGCTGATAGGGTTTAAACATTAGAGCAAGATGCTCCTGTTTTAAACACATTTGGCAGAAAAGAAATATCGAAATGATGATGAGGTCTGAGGTTTTTATCCTTCAAAATGAAGGTTTGTATAGAAAATGGATTCAAGCATTGCAGCGCTGCTGGAACTAGTGTGTGAACCTCAAAGTGGACTATGTTGAAAAATAGCTCATATATGGTTTTGTACCAAAAGGGCATCATTGTTCACTAACCTCAAACATTTGAAAAGACACAACATTCACTATCAACTTTTAAAACGGAGTTCTCTGTAACCTTCAGGTGCTCGATGCTTTTTCTTCTTCTGATGATGAAGACGCACGTATGACTGAAGTGCAACAGAAAAAAGTGCATGACCTCGACGGAAATTCCAAAATATTGCTGCAGTAGCCCTTCACTCCGTTCAGAGAAGGACTCCTTTAAACACTTACTAATGTTACTTTATTACTTGGTTTTTGGTTTTCTTAAACTTCACTACCAGTGTGTTCCTTATTTCAAGTGTCTTCAGTTACTATTGGTTTTAAAATTATGCCAATAAAGATGAACTGTATTCAACGATGCAAAGGAAATAGTGGTATAAATAGGATCCGATTTGTTCCAAGTGGTTTAATTAGTCAAAATTTGTATTATTTTCTGACCAGGTTGCGTTTCACTTCTACCACAGGTACCACTTTCAGTTTTCCTCATGGCAGACTGCTGCTGCTCTGACGTGGAGAAGTGAGACCGAGCAGAGGAAGTGACACCAAAACCAAAGAAAAGCAGATATTTGTTCTTACAGAGATGGGGAAGGCATCGGCCTCACAGGAGCTGGTGACAAAAAGGATGTGAGGCCTGAGCTGTGTGTGTTCACACTTACAGTATCTCTGATGTTCATTTCTCCATCTGCTAAGAGAAGACTTTAGCAGGTGGTGCAATGAACATCGACATTTCTACACTTTATTCTTAGTCTGTTTTGGCTTATAATCCACATTTCCCTCCGTTTTCCACCCCTCAAAACTGAGCTCGTGTCTGTGTTCAAAGAGTCTACATATCCAAAAGTATACGGACGCCTTAAATGTACCAAGACACAGAGAACAGTATTTTACAGCAATATGTAGTTTTATCAATTACTGTCCCTTTCTTATTCTAACCTAAATCCAAGCGAGGACGCACATATACTTAGCCCTGTTTCAGTTAAATGTTGGCGTTTTTGATTCTCTCTCAC
The DNA here is from genome assembly GCA_037367275.1 of Coranthus polyacanthus. Classification (NCBI taxonomy): domain Eukaryota; kingdom Metazoa; phylum Chordata; class Actinopteri; order Kurtiformes; family Apogonidae; genus Coranthus; species Coranthus polyacanthus. The sequence goes on from JAPQRN010000015.1 coordinate 5,277,031, forward strand.
CAGACAGTGTCATCCACAGCTCGCCCCGCAGCGCCTCCGGTATCCCCATGGCAACCAGCCTGTGGATCTTCTCCGTGCGGAACATGTGGACGCCGCGGCCGAACTCGGTGAAGTGATCGTCCCAGAGCCTCTGCTTCACCTGCTCCATGCTCTGACACAGACACACACATTCACACGCTGACATTTACTGAGCGTATTGGTTTTGATCCATTTAGATTCAATAAATGACATTTAGTCTCATGTATTTATTTTTCACATCCAATAGGGCATAAAGAGTCTATATATTAAATTCCACAAAAACGCATTTTCTCACTCTGTGGAGGTGATTAAACATTACTTTGCTGCAGCACTGAAAAAAAAAATCCTTTAAAGTTTTCAAAAGCAGCATTTCTTTACAGATTAGGTTTTCGCTGTACTCTGGATAATTCAAAAAACTGTTTTACTTATTACTCCAAAAACACAAAGATGTGGATTGTCTAGAGGAACTGGGAACGTCGTGGGAAGATCAAGGCAAAAACAAATGACGAAGTGCCTGAGGGTGCTGTTGTGAGTTCAGACTACACAGCTTCCTCTTCTTCATGAAGCCACAGAACTGAGTTGTACAAACTGAAGTACATTGAAACTGTGGAATTACTTGTGAAAAACCGATCAGAAATATTCTCAGCTACCGTCAGCTCATTCATAAAAATCTGGGTTTGACTCGCGCTGAACTGTCTGACTCCGCCTACCTTACTGCCGTTGCTTCCTGGTTGGTTTTGGTGGAAGGCGGTCATCAGAGCCTCGCTGTTGACGGTGTTACGCAGAACCTGCTCCTCTATCTCTTCTTCATCAGAGAAGCCGGTGTCGTAGTAGAAGGTGTAGTAGGGAGTGGGGGAGCTCTGTGGTAAACGTGCAGAAAAGACCTCGCTGTTAGAAAAAAATGTCTACGTACCAGGCTGGTATTGAGCTATCTGGACTAAGGTTTCTGTTTTGAGGGTCAAGGTCTTGTTTAAACAGGAAGGTGACTTCTAAAACTGTTTAGGCTTTAAAAAATAAAGTGTACGCTCTAGCTTTAGCTGAACATCCTAGCTCCATGTGGTCGTATAGCTGCAAACTGGCAGCCTTGGACGGTGTTAGATGAATTTGTTATATCATATTTGGTACGTTATTCCAGCCGCTACCAGCTAAGTGTGAAATCATTAAGAAACTAAAAATGTGGGACTCCCAGAACCTGAACAGTTGAGACCAAACTGTGTGACTGAAACTTTCCTGGTTTGAACTTTTGTTGCGTATCATACCTACGTCTTCTATCCAATATAGTTAAAAACACACACACGAGTTCTTAAACGTTTCAAAAATAAACTGGAGAACTTAAAAACAGCAGTGGAACATCCTGCGTACCATACTCCTCTTGCCGTGTGTCTTGCCGCGGAACATGGAACGTTTCCACTGCAGAGCTCGGAGTCTGGAGTTCAGGCTCTCGACCAGCTCGTCTCTGTCCTGCAGCTCGATCAGCTGGAAGGCCTTTTTACTCCGAACACTCACTATGACTGGGTTGGGAAGCACGCTGGTGCTCTCTGCTTTCTCTATAGACAAAACCTGAAAAAAGAGGACATATAGATTCTAAAAAGTGAAGTATTGCTCAAAAAATAAAACTGCCAAAAAAATGAAAATTCAAATTTCTGCGAGTTTCCTACATTTACTGAATCTCTTTTCACTGCACTTATTCACATTCATCTTTTATCAATAATCCAACCTTTCCACCTCTACCAAGCATAAAAAGTCTTTTACAATATTTTGAGTTTTTTGGGGTTTTTAAGCGCAAATTTAAAATGTGAATAAAAACAGTTGGATGGAAACACACCTAACATCTGGACAGAGAAGATCCCACCCAAATCTTGACTGCATTCATTCTCACTAGTCATTTCTCATTCAGATGATTCTATCTTTGCTTTCAGCGTGCAAACGTGCACACCAGGTTAGTCCTGTTAAAGACATGTACATGAACGCAGCAACTCTCATTCACTATAACGTGCTAGTGTGTAAAACCACATTATTTTTACATTTTCCAAACCAAACCACTCTGCTAAAATAAGCTCATTTAGTCCAACGACAAAGCAACAAAAGTAAATATGAAAGACTGGTACAAACAATAAACACAGCCTGAGCTTTTGTTTACAACTTCCTGTAGGTCTTGACAGAGAAATAAAAAAAATGTTGCACTGCAATTACTTGGTTCAAAGTCCATCATGTAATATGTCTTGTGCGTGAAAGTTGTCCTGCTTTACCTTTAGTATTTGCCACCTTTTGAGCCACTTAAAATCACCTACAACAACCTTAGAAATTCTGGACTTAAATGGACAAACAAACTTTATCTTTGTTTTCTGTTCAGTCAGTGGCAGGAACTTGTAATAAAACCACAGCGAAAGAGACTGAAACGTTACAACAGAAAACATTATTGATTATTAAAGTAGAGACACGTGGTTGAATTGGTGTGTATGTTTTCCCCTCTTGGCACATAAAGCCGGTCTTTTCCTCGACACCAGATGAACACTCGGTTGAGGCTTGATGCAGGCAGGTGTCTTACCTCAGACAGTGGGATGATCAGGATGCACTGGCCTTCCTCTCTGCTGCAGAAACAAAGGTAGCTGTCGGTGGTGTAAAGAGTCCCAGCTGTGTGGCAGCGAGCGTGGGGCGTCCACACGGAACACGAAGCCACCTCGTGGAGCCTTTCGCCGCGCGGGAGCCGAAACAGAGCCAGAACGTACTCCCTTAGAGACTGCTCCTCGAGGATTCTGGGGGAAAAAAAGATGACGGGAAAGGTTAGGCAACTGTAGAGGCAAGACTAACGATGTAAATGTATTTACGATGAAATAAATAATACTGAGTACTGAATACTGATACTGAGTCTGGTTGAGGGGTGGTGTGGCCTGAATTGACAGTTCAGTCGGGGATTCCCTCCATAATTTTCAAGAGCCAAGAGCATGGGACTAAATCATGTGACCACATGACTGAAACAACATGTAGGCGGCAGATAAAGTTAGCCTCTTAGTTGTCCGGACAAAGTCAAGTCTGAAGTATTTGCCAGTGCAAACGATTCCTTTGAGCGCTTTCTATCAGCACCTATAAGTGGTCGACAAAGTCACGTGATTTTTATAAACATGTACTGTTTGATTTATACATTTTGTTTGCTGTCTGGCCTTTTAACAATGCTTGCTTTGTCTAGTCTCCTCACATCTCCGCTGCCAGCTGCTCCATCTGGCATGTGCATCATTAAACAAACAGGCTTATTTGTGCACTGATATAATACGTGCATGCGTTTTCTATTTTTGCAGCAGAGTGCTGTCTTTGTAAGTAAGGCCGTTATTATACATTCACAAGGTCAGAATTCGTGCTCAATTCACATTAATTGCTCTCATCTAATTTTTTTGTTTGGTTGTTAATATCTTTTTTTTTTTAAACTGTAGCTAGGAGCAGATTCCAGTGTGAACGCAGTGCTGTTACACGTGTTTTCATTCAGTAAAAATACTAATACACACTGTAAAAATACTCCACCACAGGAAAAGGTAAAAGCTGTGTATTCAAAACTTTACTCTGAAGTAAAAATATGTATCACCAAGTAGCCACTGTGTAATAGTCCCTATTATATATGATGTGTTTGGATTCATTTTACAGATGCATTCCTGTGAACGTTGCATTTTACTGCTGTACATATTTACTGTATTTTTTATGATATATGTTATTAAAGTCATTGCTGTACATGTTTAAGGTTGAACTACTTCATAGTGTTGAGTTGTGATGAGTCTCAATCCAGAGTAAAGTCAAAGTTTGTTGAAATGATCAGACTCCGTGTGATTTGTGCTGTTCATACCATCATACCACCGCACCAAAGTCACATTTGAGTGAAATGATCAGATTCGGGCCTCTTGTTCCTGCAGTCTATGTGCAGCCTCGTAGTACTGGTACATGGTGCACATATGGTTAGGGTTATGGTTCGGGCCTCTGGGCTGCACTGACCTCATTAGATACAAGTTTCAGCCCCGGGAGATGAGTCAGTTTTACGCACAGCTATCTTCTTTTCCCTGTAGTTTGTGACCTAAATCTTCTCATACAGTATTTAAGTGTAAGGGTCGCCCGCTAAAGCAATAGTTCTGTCACACACTGATCAGTATAAATACGTCGCTACGATACGACGCTTGATGTTGGACGAGCACGTGACATTTACAGAATCTGTCTGTGCTGCAGCTCAGTCGTAAAGTTAAACAATGATGAGAAATGAGAAATGTATTCTGATTATACATCATAAAAACTAAAATTATGAACATAGGACGTAAGCAATGTACTCTTTAGTAAAATGTCCTGTATTTATGTATTTATTTTTATTTTGGCTGGATGTTTATGTTGAAAAATGTTAAAATGTTAAATGTTAAAAAGCAGTAGTTTTATAATGAAGTGAAACACGATGAAATATTTTACTACTACAACTGCCGTCATTTAAACCGACGGGGGTTTAAATGTCCACTTTGTGTCCATGACATGAAAAGAAAAGAATCCACTTACATATTTCAGTAACGTATTGATTATCTCTTTGCATTACTGGGACTGAATCAAGTCAAGTAACAGGTGGTTAAAATGTTCTGAATTCATAGGTTAAATGCTAACTTGCCACGTTGTGCAGGATCTACGACAGCTGAAACAGTAAAGCAACAGATGAGCAGCGGAATATCCAACAGCGTGATTAAAAAGGCAAACAAAGAAGAGCAGAGTTTAACTTAATTGACAGTTGAACGAGCAAAGGAGCGGCTGTTTCATGGGTTTATTTGGCTTCCATCTTTCACTCATCTTAGACTCTCTGTGTACTTTTTTTTTCTTCTTCTTCCTTTTTTCAGTTTTGATTTGTTGCCTTTCGCAGGCTCAGATGAGCTCAACTTAAAAAAAAAAACTTGTGCTATTCACACGTGTGCAGAAAGTCTAACGGTTTTGTGTTGTGGTGCGCTGCCCAGATGCAGACTATAGTTTAGGCAGTTTACTTTTAACTTCACTTTCTGTTATGGTTTTGAGGTTTTACATAAGACAGAAATAAGTAACCCTGCCTCACTGTGGCATCTGAGAATGAATACTGTGAATGTGTGCAGTTACTGAACATAAGACAGACGGCACATACGCATCTAAAAACATCTGAAGGCAAAAATAAACAACGCAACTCATCAGTATTTCACAAATGTGTTTCTCAGCCACA
>JAPQRN010000015.1:5293919-5304077 GCA_037367275.1 Coranthus polyacanthus
GTGTGTGTGTGTGTGTGTGTGTGTCCGCAGCACCTGTTTGGTTACGCTCTCCCGTATCCAGAAATGGAATGCTGCGCTCTCACTCCTTATATGGCCATGTCGAGTCTCAAAAGGAAGTGGGTGTCACCTTTATTATTGTCCCCAAAACATCGGTTCCTCGGGGGCTTAAAGTAAGAATTACCGACGTTAGGCTGCACGTAAAAGAAGACAACTTTGCCGCTTATGTTTAGTTAGGATACTGGAAGTGGCGGTCATTTTATTGTGACAGCGGGTGTGCTGCTGAGTCATGTGAGACGCTCAGGGGTTTTTTTTTTGTTTCCTACCGGACTCCGGCAGGTCACGGTCCTTCTGTTTCCGCGTCGGGAGGAGAGCAGCGGTGTGATTTCAAGAGGACTGTCTTATCTGTCAAAATGCAGGTTAGTAAAGCTTTAACACACTTCAGAATGATATGATTTAAGGTTGAAACGAGAGAAGAAGCTTTAACTGTGGGTGTTATCAGTGTTGTATATTAAAACAACATCATTAGCCTTGAAACTAAGGGCTAGTTAGCTGTTTAGCTGGGCGGAACAACTTTAAATGTTAGCCGTACCGTTAGCTAGCCAAATGTTGCTTCACATCCCACAAGCTTGTCAAGACACTCCCTCAGAAGGACTTGAAATGACTTAATAAATGATTTGCGTTCGACAGAATGTTAATTGATAGACAGACAATTTGCTGATCACCATTTCAGCCACATTTTTGGTTCCGGGTGACGGGAAAACTAACAGTTTTCTGTGAACTAACTAATATTGATGTCAAAGGCTGAGTTCCACCAGTTGTTCGCTCTAACTACAAAGCAGACTGTGACCGCTGTGGGGGTTGGGCAGGTGGGGTCGTATTTATAAGTGTAAAACCAGGGCAGGCATCGCAACCCAAACGTCTTTTTGTTAGCAGTAAACACAGCCACAAAAGCAGCTTTTCCATGTCTCCCTCAGGACCCAAATGAAGACACAGAGTGGAATGATATACTGAGGAAGAAGGGGATCCTTCCTCCCAAAGAGACACCGAAAGAGGAAGATGAAGAGGAGGAGCTGGCCCTTCAGCAGCAGTCTGTCGGTAAGAAAGGCAGTGTAAACCACAGTGTGTTTGTCTTTTAGTGTGGGGCAGACATATTTCCACCTGATAGGACAATAATATTATACTAATTTTCCACTTTAACAGAAAGACAGTTGCATTACACATGGTGCAAGTCTTTAGTTTTATTTTTCAGCTCATTTAATTTTTCTACACTCAAAGCAGTTTTACAGCTTGAAAAAAAACCCATTTATCACATGAAGTTGTCTGTTAACATAGGTTAACGTAGGTATTGCAACCTAGTAAAGTTGCTAAACCAGCAGATGCTATATTTCCTTTGTTTTGTATCGTAATTGATTGATGTTTGTTCAGTATTGGCGAATTTGAACATCATTTAATTGGACACAGAGGGTTTTTTTTCAAGATGTGTAACCATTTGTTGTCATTGTTTACCTGAGCAGTTAAAACATACGAGAGCATGACGTTGGATGAGCTCGATGAGAACGAAGATGAGTTCGGTGAAGAAGACGAAGCTGCCATTGAGATGTACCGGTAAGGAGACATGTTACTGTGTGCAAAGGACTTCTGGGAAATGTACTTTCCTCTTAATATCTGCAACAGTGGCTAGTACATTAAAATCCACCACCAAACCACCTTATTAAACAACAGTTGCTGGTTTTCAATAGACCTGAAAGACAACAGGGAGAATTTGGCTGGTGGCTGTTCTTGTGCTCAGCCCAAATTAGTTTCCAGGGAAAAATAAAGCAACAAAACTACATCTGAATTCAATCACATGTAACCGAACAGACCTGACTGAATCTGTCTGAAGCCCGTCCACTCTGATTATGCACTTATGTGACGTGTTTCTCTCCAGGCAGAAGCGTCTCGCAGAGTGGAAGGCTACTCAGATGAAGAACATTTTCGGTGAGGTGGTGGAAATTTCTGGGCAGGACTATGTGAAGGAGGTCAACAAGGCCGGGGACGGCATCTGGGTGGTGCTGCACCTCTACAAGCAGGGGTAGGTCTATCAGGAGAATCAAGTACAGAACCTCAAGAGTATCAAAGACTATATATATATATGCTGACGTTTTTCCATACACAAACACTAACAGTTCCTTCTTCTCTTTTCCCAGCATTCCTCTGTGTACCTTGATCAACCAGCACATAACCACGCTGGCCAGAAAGTTCCCTCAGACCAAGTTCCTCAAGTCCATCTCCACCACATGCATCCCCAACTACCCCGACCGCAACCTGCCCACCATCTTCGTCTACTTTGAAGGGGAGATGAAGGCTCAGTTCATCGGGCCGCTCGTCTTCGGGGGAATGAACCTCAAAGTCGAAGGTAGGATGCACGTTGAAGCTTATTATGCTGTTGAAGACTTAAATAATGAGCATAGTGAGCATGATGGGATACTCACGCTTACTCACAGTGAACATTTCATCATGAAGCATTAGGATACCAGTCAACACGCTGCATCCTGTGTTCTATTATTTCAAACGGTGCACAAGCATAAAAAAGGTAGATTTGTGTTTGTTTGTGTTTCATTCAAATGTGCAGAGAGCAGATCAGATTATCATAGTGGAGATTTGTAACTGTTCTAATCCAGTGGCGCTGTGAGGGGGAAGTGTTCTTTATTGACAGATTTGATAGCAGAGCCTCCTCCACTCCTGAAAATGAGTTCTGTATCTGATGTGGCTGCTTTTGTAAAGCGGAGATCGTCATGCAATTCAGACCTTTTCTGGATAAGTGGAAGGGAAGCTGTCTGATAAATAGAAAGGGGTGGCGTGAAGAAGCTTGATACAATAGTGTTATAAAGTTTGATGTTTCTTTGGCTTCAAATTAAATGTAGTATATTTCGCTTACGAGACAACCTGCAAAAGCTAGAGCAGCAGATAATACCTGAACATCATCCAAAACACTTAAAAACAAAACTTGTTAAGAAGTCCTCTGGGGACCAACTATAACCATTAGATCTGGAAAAAGTAATAGTTTTGATGCTCTCTGCATTGATTTCCATTAATGGAACTGGTGATGCACAGAGTGGCTTGGCTGCTGCACCTAATAGGGCTCGGTATCACCACTGATTTCCCAAATTGATTCAATTTCCAATTCAATATCGAGATATTTTAGTACAATACCAACTTTGCTTGGATATGAAAGAGATGCTCTGAGAAATAATGCTTTAAATTAATAATGGGAACACTCTAATCTGGTGCATCATTAGAAATATTAATGTTTACATTAAAAATGGACCTAAAAAACACGTAACATTAACATACTTTTTTATTTTACATGACTAACAAGTGCCAATGAGTGTTTTCTTTAGTGCAGAGGCAACTAACGGTTAAAAACGATAAGTTTGAAAAAATATAGATTATGTACTATAATTGAAATTATTAAACCATTTTTTTGCACGCCGCATCAGATGAGGTCAGATAAAGGAGAAAACCTGCACGACTGTTATCCAACACACCAACAGTTACAAGGAGCTGAAGTTAGGTGGCAGTTTTAATATTACATTTGGTGGTAAAACAGGAAGTTCCTGATTCCAACCTCCGTTCTCTACTGACATTGTCACTCTGGTATCACTGCAGTAAATGATCAACATCACCAACTATTTAGCTTATCAGTTTAACAAACACTTCCTGAATGTCTCCCAGGTTTTGTGAACAAAGTATTGAACCTTTTGTCCTGTCCGTCCCGTGCAGAGCTGGAGTGGAGGTTGTCGGAGACCGGGGCGGTGAAGACAGACCTGGAAGAAAACCCCAGAAAACAAATCGAAGACAAGCTGATGTCGTCGATCAGAACTTCGCTCCCCACACGAAAGGACAGCGACAGTGAGGATGAGGACTATTAGAAAAGACAAAAACAAAAAAGGCTGCGAGGAAAAAACACTCGACAGAACTGTCAAATATCTCTGGGGTGTTTGAGGACGAGCGTCTCCTTTATCAGCACGTACATTTCATTTTTCGACCATCAGGTGGTGCTCCTGTCTAGGGTTGTGTCTGCTGTGTCTTGCTTGTGGGCACTTGGGGCAGGAAACTCAGCTGGAGAGAATTAAACCTACAGTAGGAGCCGGCCTCGTAGTGAGAAAGTGGGACAAACAGCACAACAATCAGCCTTTTTTCATTTGAATAACCATGAACCTTTACAAACGCTTCAAAGACACATTTTTTATTATGTTTGATATATATGTCAAAAATGTACAATTAAAACTAGAGCAATGTGAGTTCACCTCTTTGCCACAATAATCAGTGTCAGTTATTTGTCATGCTCATTTTTTAATAGTCTGTATCACTGTTGACTATAAAGGACTTGCTTAAGACTTTTCGCTGTTTTCTTTGTATTTTCTGACACCACATGCCAGACGCGCGCTGGAGAAAAATGAACATTTACATTCAGAAGCAGGAAGTCGCCCGGCAGCCATGGCAGAGGTGTGATGCTATGCTGTCAGTTTACACAATCGTTTTATTTCTGGAAACCAAAAAACAGTAGAGACATGTCAGAGGCGCTGCCGTTGCTCCGTCGGTCGGTATTTGGGTGTGATGTCCAGAGGCGTGGAGGTCTGCTGCTCCACTCCATGTCAGTGGTCGCTCTGATTTTTCTTTCCTCGTTTGTAGATTTTGCGTCTTACAACATCCCCTCCGGCAGACCTCTAATCTTCTTATCATTAGCAAGACAGAGATAAAAAGGCAGTGTAAGTGAAAATCGAAACCTGAACTGATTTGATTTCTGCGAGCTTGCTTAATCACGGGTTCATTACTTTTCTTTTTTTTTTCTCCAGTGCTTGGAGAAACCACGGTATACTTCAGTTTTTTACTAAAGTGATGGAAGTAGAAGTTGTGAGCTCTTGGTACCTGTTCTTTGCTGATGTTGAAAGGCTTTCTTTCATCTTTTTAACATCTTTTAGAAAAAACGGATGCATCACTCTAACCTAATAAACCTTTATTTACATAAATCCAACCTCTGCCATTACCCACAACATGATGGAGCTAGTATTCACTTCACAGTTTATGGTTGAGTAGATGATTATGTGCAGAATTAACTTTAAAAAAAAGGACATACAGCTGATAGCATATTTAAAGGTTCTTACCAAAAGTAACACCTTCTTCTTTCTTCTCTGGGAAAGCTTGGGGGAAAGTCGCATCAGAGGATGAACTGAGTGAGACTGCAGGAGGAAAGAGATGAGTTACAACACTTCCATTTTTAATCCACAAAAAATACCCTGACCTCTTCAAAAATAGATGAATAAATTAAAAAAAAGCAAAAGTCTGCACAGTTGTGGATGTAATAAACCAAGTGACTTAAATGCAACATTAAAATCAGTCTAGATATGTGTTCACTGAATTGATGAATTAATGCAAATGTTCAGGCAGGAGACGCATCTTGCTTTGCTCTGATGTTTACTTCAGCGTGTGAGAACATACTGGTGGACGTGACATGGAAGCAGTGAAGACGTTTAAGAACAAGATGGTACAAGACACTGGCTGCTTTTGCTCTGAGCTCACCTCATGCTGTACCGCTCCGACAGAGTTACGTGCTTTAGAGTAATGGAACAGGAACTGGAAAAGGAGAATTCAACGTCATCGTGCTGCTACACTGACATGTGTCAATTCAAACTGACGAACAAGGAAGACTTACTCTTTTAAAAACATTCTGGACTTGCTCCTGTAAGAAAACAAAACTTCAGGTCAATTGCCAGTTTATTAAAGCTGTCAACTTCTATTACAACAGCATTCACTCATATTTATAACACACACAGGCTATATAGTGACACGGCAGCAACGCCTACAGCACAAGATGTCATTTGAAACAACAAATAATTACTTTTACAGTAAAGCCAATGGTCCCTTTGTCAAACGCTGATGTATGTTTTGTCGCCTTTTTTCATTTTGTATGTGGGTTTAATAAACACAATTCTCTATTTTGCCATTGCTTGTGAACCTAAACCTTAAAACACAGAACTATTCATGTCTTAAATGAACATTTAAAAGAAGAACATTTTCACATTTTAGGACATTACCTTCATTACCTAAAATCTGTCCATTAATGTACTGAGGCTAGTAGCGAGTTAGCTTAGCTTAGCCTAAACAGTAAGCTAGCTGTTGCCTCTTGTTTCCCTCTTTTAGGCTAAGCTAAGCTAACGCACTACTAACCTTTCCGTTAATGCTGAGGCTTGTAGCGAGTTAGCTTAGCAGTTAGCTTATCTTAGCCTAAACAGTAAGATAACTGTTTCCTCTTGTTTCCTGCCTTTAGGCTAAGCTAAGCTAACGCACTACTAACCTTTCCGTTAAAGCTGAGGCTTGTAGCGAGTTAGCTTAGCAGTTAGCTTATCTTAGCCTAAACAGTAAGATAGCTGTTTCCTCTTGTTTCCTGCCTTTATGCTAAGCTAAGCTAACGCGCTACTAGCCTCAGCATTAACGGACAGGATAGTAGCGAGTTAGCTTAGCTTAGCCTAAAGGCAGGAAACAAGAGGAAACAGCTAGCTCAGTGTTTTACAGGGTTATATGTCAGCTAACTTTTTTTCTGACAGGTTTTTTTTGCTGTTCATATTAAAAACTGAGATATAGCAAGCTAATAACTAAGTTATAGGCAGATTTTGAGAGACTTTTTAGTCTTTTCTCTCTACTTAGCCTACCTCTTTCTGGTTTCTCCACAAAACATCACTCAAATCATCATCGCTTTGGATATCTCGAACCTGCAAACAAAAAAAGACGCTTCACTAAGAATTATTAACAGTACATTATTCTCAGCATGGCTCCTGCAGATTCAGAAATGATCAAGAAAAAGAAATGTTGTGACTGTGTTGTGGCTTATATTGGCCTTTGTGAATGATTTTTGTGGATGTTTTGAGATAAATTTCAACATTTTTTGTTGAAGTATTTAGTGTAATGTACTTATTTTTGTACAAGAGAAAGTTGATGAAACTCCCCGTTTTGCCTTTTCTACGGTGTGAGGTTTGTGGATAAAATAATCTGCTACGCCTGACCAAACATGTCTCATTTCTTGACATTGTTCATGAGTGACTGAGGCTTTGTCTCCTGAATATTAAAACAGACCAGTGGTTCCTAAATTCTTTCCGGACCCGGAGGAGAAATTTGGTGTCTCCTCGGGACCCAAACTTAGAAAAATACATTATGAACTGTCATAGATTTACGTTTTTACTGACACTGTCTCTGAAAGTCTCTTTATTATCAATTTTTATCTTGTTGCATCTTTAACATTGGTTTTGACTCATTACGTCTTTAAGTCTTGTTGAGTCTTTTACGTGAATTGAATCTTTTTATGGCTTTCATGTGTTTTTTTCATTATTTTTGTCTTGTTACATCTTTTACATCACGTCCGTCTCATTGTGTAATTTTTGTCCTGTTACGTTTTGTTTTTTTTAACATCGTTTTCGTCGAGGTCAACATCCCATTCATAAACTCTTCCAGAGAACACTTTTCTTCTGTTTTAATTAGGAAAATGAATTCACATATCATATTACTGCCATATGTTTTCCTCTGCCAGTTGCTGACCCAATAGAACAGCTCTGTGACCCATTATGAGTCCTAACCCTACGTTTGGGAAACAGAGAAATAGAAGAGTTTTTGGTTCCATTAAGCTCACGACGTTCACCTGGACTGTGACCTCACAAAACACGTTTTTGGCCATAACACAAGAATTCATCCTCTAATCACGACACCATTTCATAATATTCTTTTTATGCAACAACAAATTTCCGGTAGCTACTGAATTGTGCAGTTGCTCCTTATCAGGTATCCTTGACAACAAAGTGTGTCGCTCGTCGTACGTTGCTAGAACTGCATGAACAACGTTGACGATGCAAGGACAGTGGATGCATCCTGGTGAACTTACGGTTCTTGTTTTTCTTTTACTCACAACCTGAAAATCATTTCACGTTAATGAGCTCAGACACATGGAGACGTGCTGCGGAAAGCAAACTATCTGGACATTCACGCAGTTGCAGTTGTCACAGTGAATGAATGAAAGAGTTGAAAGAAATAAGTCACACCTTTCTTAACTCTATCCCGTCTTCCCACTGATTGAAAGGACTGGCATCTGCATAAAGAGCACATGTGAGTAGTTCATTTAGATGATTCATATTGACAAAATACTTGTTCATATTCAAATCATATATCAGAATAAAATCGTACTCTTGATAAATGACATTTGTTTGTGGTTCGAAATCATTTGAATTCTTGCGTTTCATGAAGAATGAGGAATGAGCAGAGACTGTTAGATATGTCTCGGCTGAGTTAATACTGAAATCGAAGTTAAATCATCGCCCTCAGTGATTTCAATTCCTGAATTTCAAAACTTGAAGCGTAACTAACACCACCTGCTGCTCGTGCGTCGGCTGACCTCCAGTGGCCGACGTTACTGCTGCAGAGATGCTTCTGACGTGAACGTTGGATGTTTACATCCTGACGTCACTCCTCTCAACAAAGCTCAAACTTCACGGATGTGAACGCTTTTGACCAAATTTACAGGATTTCCTGAGACCTTTGTAATAAACAAGCCATTAATAAGTAATAAAGTCATTAAAATGTGCTCCTTTTAGGTTGTAAAACTATTCCTTTAACTGGTATCTTCCTCCACAAGGACCTTTCTTAGTAAAAACAGATAAGCTCTCCTTACTATCTTAGAAAAACATTAAAATACTGTATATTACAAGCCCGTATTACAGGATATTTACTCTGATATGACATTAACTGTACATTTTTAGCTGTAAATATTCCAGAGCACATTAATATCAACTGAACATAAGTTACACAAGTCATTCAAAACTGGAAACAAGCCACATTTTTAAGATTAAAGAAGGAAATACAGATCTGATCTGATGTAAATGTGGTTATACACGACCAGTCAGCACAAAGCGAACACAACACGACTGAAACGTGTGCTGTTACTGCAACCACCTTTACATGTCTGTTCATGAAGCTTTTGTTCTCGTGCGACGAGCATCAAAAGTTCCTTCAAATGTAAAATGTTTGAGAAGCGCGAGTAAGGTTTATTTTAACACAGTGGAAACTCCAAGTGCTTTACATGAGCCAAAGAAATGAACAACACAGTAACGAGAAAAAGTATTAAACTATCAACACATCCAGATGTGAGCAGCTCAGCATAAAAATGATGATGATTATTATTATTCAGCAGATTTCCAGTTGTAAAATATTCATCAAGATGTATCTGTGAAAAGGTTAATCAAATATACTTAGAGTAGAGTATTACTTGGAGTATTAGATCAGCATTATTACAGCAACTTTTTAATCATCAATGTATCACGAAAGTTTACATGAAACACTCAAATATGATTCCAAAAAAGCAACAAAATGAAATGGAAATGTAGTGAAGTCAGTGACCATGAAATTAGTAAAGGTTTTAGATTTTTTCTACTGAAATAGTTTAAAAGTGAATCAGTGAATGATGTAAATGTGTAACTCGATCTAACGTCGAATTAAAGAGTGAAGTAAAAATAATAAATGATAGGCTTTACTTAAATGTGTTTGCGACCTGGCAACTGACATGAGGATGGATTAAAACCAGACTCATTCAGTCATTAGCCTCAAACATGCGTTAAGACCGAAAAGAAAAATCACATCCAAGGTTTCATTCCTATGCTTTTTTTTTCATTCTTTTTACTTGCATGTGTTGACATTAGCTGATCATTATCATTAGCAATTTATTTTCAAGAGAATAAAACATTAAGACTGAGTTATTTAGTCCTTGTTTTTGATCACCTACCTGTTATGCTCCAACATCCAAGGCAGCAGAAAAAACAGAACAGACAAAGTTGTCTCACAGAAGACAGAGTCATGTCTCTATGCGCTTTTCTCCTCTTCTCACTTTTCTTTTGGAAAGTCTCAGTCTTCGTGTTGCGCACCGGTCCGCTCGGCTCGGCTCGGCTCGGTTCGGCTCGGTTCGGCTGGTTGATCTCGGTCACCAACAGCTGTGTGGTCTGACACCAGTCCTTCCCGCAGCAGTTAAAAAAGCGCACACCTTCGAGGGTTGACGGGTTTCTACACATACGCAGACGTGACCAATCACGGCGTCAGCGCAGCCGTTTGCGCACATCCAGCTCACCTCCGCCCCCCCCCAGC
>JAPQRN010000015.1:5326229-5342439 GCA_037367275.1 Coranthus polyacanthus
ACAACCTCATATGATCCACGCAAGCAGTTCATTTGGAGGAGAAAAGCTAAAGCAAGCTCCAGGTTTTTGTCAAAACTAACTGGCAAACTTTTAAAGGTCCCATATCTTAACACTTAAAGTTCTATCTATACCATGTATATGTGAATATTAAAGACTTCTGTAATGGTGTTGACATAAATAAGAGAATACATTTTCACTCACTTTTATGATGCTTCTCTGTGTCTCTGCCACAAACGGCTCATATTACACTGAGAGGTAAATGTCACCGCCCACTTTTCATCAGCAAACGTTCTGATTGGCTAACCACAGATCCCCTAGCAACCGTTAGCAACAACAGCACTGCTCTGTTGCTAGTAACTGATGGGGGCGGGGCTAAGAAATAATAATAATAAAAACCTTGAATATGATTGGTTATGGATATCGTTCTTACTACATCACAAGCAAAGGATTTTCTAATTGTGTCGTTTTGTCTGGAGGAGACGCTAGAGGACTGACAGGACTAAGTTCATATTTTCACAGCTTTTATTTTACACCATAGAGTTTATATGAACCTAAAAACACAATAAAAGGGCATTTTCACAGTACGGGACCTTTAAACCATGATGATGATGATGATGATGATGATGATGATGAACTGTAGAGGATGGAAACACGCATAAATCTGCAATGTCTTTCGCCAGTTTCATTAAAATTTGTGCTCCATTTGTTTGGAAAGCTGACTAGTGACCAGAAGCTCAATATCAGCAAAACTAAGTGAGTTAGTGGTGGGCGGTCCTGGTTGTCAAGTGGAGGTGAAGAGGTGGAATCCTACAGGTCAAATCAATAAATGACCAGAAAAATGTTTCTGCAGAAAATGAAGTATCACACTGAAGTCGACCTTTGAGACTTTGTTTGTTGACCTTTTGGATGTAAATCGTCATCATTTCATTTTGTTGTATCACACATTTGTATGAAAGTTTTGTCATAAACAGCATATGAATTCTTGAGTTGTGGCAAAAAGTGTGTTTTTTGACCTCTGACCACCAAATTCTAATGAGCACATTTTTGGGTCCGAGTGAATGTTTGTGCCAGATTCCCTCAAGGCGTTCCTAAGATATCATGAGAGTGGGATGAACACATGGAGGGTGGAATGGACAGATGGACAAGACATAAATAAAATGTTTGCGGTCATGGCTGCTGCTGGCGTGGAGGCACAAAGAGGTGACAGTGTCGTCGTATTGCGCTGGGTTTTTGAACACATAGTTGAGAAAGCGAGTTGTTTCCCGCAACTTAACTTAAAAAAAAGGGATAAAAATAAAAATTCACATCAGAATACTTTGAACCTGGAGGGAATTGAAGCGCTCAGTTCTGGTGAGTCACAGAGAACAGCCTGAACCGAAAACAGACATCAATCCATCGCTTCCTGTTTTCTCTCAGGCTTGTATTTGTTCATGACTTTGTCAGTGGCCCATCCTCATGTTCCTCTTCTATTTTTGCTTATTGAACTGCAGTAGATGAAAGCACATCAAGACTTTTCCACAGTTTCCTCAGAGTTCAAGAACACTTTTGGTGGCAGTTTGTATAATTTTCCAAATGAGGAAAAATAATACTATGTTCCTTCTTACCTTTTTCGTTATTTCGATTAAAAAAAAACAAAAAAAAAACTACTGGCGACATGTTATTTTCACACATGTCCGTGAGCCGAGTCCATCATGAAAACAATAAAACACTCACCATTCAAAGGAAACGCAAATGATCTGTTTTTTACCTGACAAAGAGCAGAGAGGTTTGTGTATTCAGCCTTGTTTGAGGGCTCGTATTCATTTAAGAGCGGCAATGTTTTATAAGAATAAAAGCAGGCTTGTGATTCAGTGCAACTTTGAGTTTTAAATGGTTGTATATGGCAGGATATTCTAGAGACCAGCCCCCCCCCATCCCACCCCAATCCACTCAAAAACAAGGATGGTTTCATGTTCTGTCACTTAAAGGCAGATAGTTAAAGGCGTTGTGTAGGATTTAGCAGGAACTACTCGTGGACATGGAATACAATATTAATGATTATGTTTTCTTTAGTGTAAACACAAAAATGAGAATTGTTGTGTTTTCATTACCTTAGAATAAGCTGTTTACGTCTACAGAGAGCCACGCTACGCTGCCATGTTTCTGTAGCAGCTCAGAACACACTTCCTCTTCTTTTATCCATTATATAGGCATCCAGTGTTAAGGTGCATTACCGCCACCTACTATGTTTCAGTGTGGAACAGACTTAACATCCCCATAAAACTGCAGGAGCTGAAATCAGGGGGAAACGAAATGCCCGAATTGTCACGGTTTGCATTTCGGCAACAATAGTTAGTTTTTCTGTTCTCTTTTGTACGTCTGTGTCCTTGCGTTTTCCTGTTTACTTTTCCTCCTGTATCCACCTCCCTTACATCTCCCTCCTGTGTGCGTCCGTGTTTCTCTCCTTTCCTTCCCACAGGTTTTCACCATCCTGGCAAATCCGCAGCCGTTCAACACTCCTCACAGCATTTAAGCTCCGGTCTTTCCTCGGCTCGGTCCCCTGCGTCCAGCACCAGAAACATATTTACCTCCAGAATTTGAGACTGTAAATAAATCATTTACTTTACCCTTTACCATTGCGGCCGCCCGTCTCTGTGTTTTGCTTTGGGGTCCTAGTTTTACGAACCATAACGTGAATTTGAAAATATGCCGCTTCTGTGTTTCTCTCTGTCCAAATTAAAAGACTACATTTAAATATATATGACCTGACGCTGTTTCGCATCGCTGTGGAAAAATACCAAAAAACTGTGTCATATTAAGTGACATGTAGAGGTGACATCTTCACCACTAGATGTCACTAAATATCACACACTGAACCTTTAATCACGATCCTGTTCATTGATCTATGACCAATGGGCAAATGGACTTTTAGGAGATCAGGAGACATTGTGTTTTCCAACAGTTAAACTTGTGACATTATCCTTATGTTGTTAGAATCTGGATTTTTTAAAATTAGGGCAGAGATGCCTGAACTGTTTTTAACAAGTGCTTTTTTTTTGTGGGAAAACAATCTCTGCCCCAAATTATTATTTAATGCTTAATATTTTGAATGTGTTTTAACATGACTGGTGGGGATTTTATTGAAGGCGCTTTTGAAACTGTTTAAAACTCTGGTGAATACAAGAGAGCTTTTATTTATGTCGCTCCGAGGTGGCTTTGTGGGAATTCATCACTATTACAGCAAGTGACAGACTTTGAAAGAAAATTATAAACTGGAACAGGTCTACAAAGATTGTAGAGATAGGATGAGGAAGTAACAACAGCAGTCGGCTGATTATATACAGTAGACAGTGATTAATAGTAAAGATCCTTTTTCTGAAGACCATCATGCACCTGCTGTTTAATTTCAACAGAAAAACAACAGCGACAATTTATGCCAACAGTTTATGGTGGGATTTTATGTAAATGAAATCACCAATTAAGGTAATGGAATATACAGTAATTTCAGACATTCTGTATTATGTCCTAATATTTATTTTCCTGTCTCCTAACCGCCCTAAAAATGTCTAAAACACAGCTTCAAAAACCATCTACACAGGTCATTCAGTCACTAAAGTAAATATACAGTTTCACCACTGGTATTTGGCATCTCTGTTGTTGGGTCTTCATCGTGAACACACTGAAACACACAGTGTGTCACAGTGTTGGAGTCATTGTGAAATTATTTTATCAGGTCGGAAATCAGTTAGAAGGTTCTGAGATGCTGGATAGTACAGAGTTCCTTGACTGCAATCTTGTTTCTTTCATTTATTAATTTGAACATTTCATTTTCAGGCAGATTTAAGACTTTCTGTCGAAATCAGAGTCTTTGACCTGAGGGCCGAAGACTCTCTGTGGGAAGGTGAGTCACTGAGTGAATCAGAGGATTGGAGGCGTTTGGAGGATGGTGTTCGGCTCAAAGCATTCAGTTCTTTTCCTTTTTGCCAACTGTGCACAGCCACACAAACAATCCCCAATGCACTGCTCCAAATGCTGACTGCTGACTTTTTTGTTGTTCGCTGTTATTCAAAAGTAAGTTTGGGCGTCTCAGTGTTGTAGTTCGTTGGAACAGTTTCTAATATTTGTTTATGTGGCATCTCATTATCTATGTTTTGAATTTAATTATTTTTGATCAGCAGGTGTACTGTTTTATGACTCAGAGGAATTTAATGTAAGGAATCTGAGCATGGACCTATTGCATTAAATACCAGCCTCCATCAAGATTCAACATTAAGATCCAAATCCACAAAGAATAGACTGCGGCAGCTAAATGCACCGTTAATTGCATCGCATTAGTTCTCGCAATTAGCTCTGCTTTGAGTTTCTCCGTTTTGAGTTTCCAGTGTTTCACTCTTTTGTCCACATTTCAGTACACAGACTAGATAATGAAAATTGCGGAGATAAAAACACTCTCAAATGCTGCAACTATTTATGTCACTCGTGTAGGTCTGAGACGTGAAATGATATCATGTGTCACTGTATATATGTGGGATTTCCCAGAAACATTAGCTGTTCTGTCTGTGTGAGATGGCATTTCTGAACTCCAGAAGAGGTCGTGTGAATTTACGCACAACAGCGGTAACTTTAATAAGGTGAAGTGTTTGTAATAAAGCAGCCGGATCTCCATCGACACTTTGATTTTCAGATACTTAAAAATAAAGAGCCAGACCCACCTGACCCCCCATCCCAGTATCTGACATCTGACTTTCACGCTTGATATCATTAAAGATTAATTCAATATCATTCAAGGCTCACAAACTCAAAGATTTGTAGAGAGAGAATGAGTGAGAGAGAGAGAACTAATATGTGCTTTTCCTTGACGTTAAGTCTAACTGCATGTGACAATTTGCAAAGAGACTTATTTGCACAGAAAGGGTCAGATTTTGTACTAAATGCATCAATATTCCCTAATTTCTATCCATTAAAATGGAACAGGTGCACCGTAGACTATATATAAAGATGGACGTCATAAAGAGAGAGTCTGCACCATAGAGACGCTGGCCAGCCATCTGATGGGTCTGACGGATTTGGAACTACGATTGGGCATTACAGCTGTCAATCACCCATTTTTATTACATCAAATAGCTTATTAAAAGCAAACAGGATCAAATCAGTCTCATAAACTCTACCTAAAAAGACCAAAATCACCTTTGCAAATTTTTTTTTTATTTTAGTCCTGTAGAATAACAGGGAAGGGCAGGATTTCTGACATGTCCTGCAGCCAGCCACCAGGGGGAGACACCTTGGCTTCAAATTTGAAGTGTCCATCTTTATATACAGTCTATGAGGCGCAATTCCACCGTTTGCTTTGTGAATTACACCCTATATTTTTGTCTTATTTGCACGTCTTCATAGATCATTGGAATATCTTCTTGCATAAACAGAATCTTCATGCAAAAAATCAAAACACAAACTCTTCGTCTTCATGCATAAATATATACTAACCTCGATAAGAACATTTGAAAAACTTTTTCACCTCTCCATACTCTGAGCAACTTACTGTACTGGTTGAGATGCACACAGTACTTCTGCAACAGCTTCCTGTTCACTCGAGGCTGAGGACTTATACCACACTCTCTCGCTGTTCCCTTACTCCCTCGCTGCTGTCACAGTGCAATACCTCAGAATTTCCGTGTCTTTTTCAGTCAGCTGAGCCATGTATCCACCTGCACACCTGCTCCTCTTTCCCTCATTAACTCCCCTAGAATATACACCGGCGAGATTGTAATTGTTGCTGTCTTGCCACACTGTTCGCACCAGTCCTGCTCGTTATCTGTCCCAGTAAAAACTGCCTTTCATTTGCTGGCTGAGTTATGACCTGCTGCTCATTTGAATTGCCGTTTTGTTGTAACATATAAGCCCATTTTTGTCAATCCACGCATCGAGAGGCACAAAATAAGCTCTCAACCCTGCATTGCTGATGATTATAATAATCTAATTTAATTTAATTCCATTGATCATCTGTCTATTGTACTGTAGTTAGAGATGTCATTGTTAAGTCGTCAGTGCTGCTGCTGCTGCCTTTTATTTGAGTTAAGGGAAGACACTGAATTCTGGTCACGAAGTTACTATTGTCTGTCTCATCCAAATTTGTCAAAAATCAGTTATTGGGTGGCATTTCTAATTAGCAAATTTGTAAAATCAGCTTGAAAAGATGGTAAGAAATGACACCTACTCCTAATAAATGTCCTTACTACCTCTGAAACATCTGTGCGACTGGCATAGCAACAAAATATAAAAGATACATTAAAGTACCAAAAATAAAACCAACTCTCAGAAGCAAAGGTTGTTCCATGTTGTTTTTCATGCTGCAATTTTATCTTTTCTTGTTTACTAGAAAATGTGAGAGCTTATAGAGACCTGGGTATCTTGGGAGAGTGACACTAAGTCAACAAGACTTGTTTTAGCTTGTGAGAGAGGTTTGGAAACAAAGATAAGGGCTCTCGTAAGAGGCTGCATTCTCATGGAGAGCTTGTGTGTCGATGAGATTTTGCAGCTGTGTATAACAAACTGTCACTTCTGCTTGTAGTTAAAACAGGCACATGGTGTTAAAAATGGCAGCTCAGATATCCACTCTTTTGCAACATAAAACTCTTACCACTGAAATGTTTACTAAAAGTCAGAGCAGTACAAATCTGCAGTATGCATTACTATAAAAGCTTAAGCTTCTAAAAGCAACGGAATGATTTTTTCACCTGGGTTTCAATTCCCACGCTTCTATAACCTTTTATTAGATATTGTTTGCTGAATATATTTCAAGTTATGTTCTACTGTTGACTTTGAAATGCGTTCAGTTCTCGGAGTGAAAGAACATCGATCACCTCCTAAATCTGGGTGGAAGTGCCTCTTATGCACCTCCCTGACCTTGAATGCTACAATTTTCTCACATTCATCTGACAATCAAAACATTTTTTTTTGTTTTAATGTAAGACGGGAGATTATCTATGTAAATGGTGATGCATGTTGAAATAATGGCTTGATCCTTTCATATGAATAACGTAAAGTCTTATTTACAGAACTATTTGTAATATAACTAATATCATATAACCAGTATAATTAATATGAAGGCTCTTACAGCATAAACATGGCCAAAATGCAGTGTAATAGTGAAAAAATATCTATTTAACATGCATAGATAAGTAAGATTCATTTAAAAATGTACACATTGACCGAGAGTATTAACTTGAGTCAAAAAAATGAATAAAACATTACAAGGACAATATAATAATGGAAGAGCATTTAGCTGTTCTGCTGCAACATGGAACAAACTTAGCTTAGATTTGCCACAAATAGACATTTTTAAATCCAGGATGAAAACATTTTTCTTTTCAGTGTCATTATTGAACTCTACATTGAACTTGCATCTTATTCTTATCACACTGGCACTGGCTGGATCTCACTGGGTGTTACGTTTATTTCTGTATAAGCACATTGAATTGTCTTTGTGTAAAATGCACAATATATCATAAATAACCTTACCTTGCCTAATGAGACTGCTTACATTGCTTATATTTAAAGGCATATTGTAGCAGTGAAGGCTCTATTTCATTGAATTGCATCTTTAATAGACATGAGGATCCACAGGAGCATCCTTGAAGATGGAGGCTTCATTCACACTAATGATAGAACCTTGGTTACTCCATAGAAAAAGATTGATTGCTAAATGTGTATATATGTCCATTGGAAAAGATACTCTTGACCCATTCAGGAATCATGAACCAAGATATGAAGCTATAACATTGATATTTCTGGTCATGTTTGTTTGTTGTTTTTTTTCTGAACAGGATTGTGTGAACAGCTGGAATATCAAGTATCAGATGTGCACTCTGCTCTGTAAATGTGTGGACAATTTTCACATTAGTTTCTTAGATGACTGCTTAGGACCAGGCCAGTCAAAATAACAACGCAGCAGGCTTGTGGTTTGTCCACCTTTGACTCAGATTAGACACACAGCAGTGACGTGAACCTCTGCTCATCTATGCCGGTGGTCGGAAGCGGAGACTTGGAACCGTGGACTGTCTTGCTGGAGTATGAAACCAGCGTTGAAAATAAAATGAAACATAGTCCTCAGACCACTTAGCACTCAGCTGGAACTCACTTTGGGTAATTACAGTAATTATTTTATATTCTGTAATGCATTGTACTTGGACTATTTCTTAAATTACTACAAGATGTCCAAGGCAACAGATCATGATTCATGGGTCAGTACAAGGAACGATGAGCACAATAAAGAAAAGAAAACCTATCAGTCTAAAACGAATCCAACAGTAATTTAAAATCAAATCACAAATTAAGGCCTATGTTTGCCTCCTTTCTGTCAGTTGGTGACTGTTAACATTATAACAAGGATCTTGGTTCTAATTTGTTTGGTCGATTTTGTTTTTAATAGTATTTATGTTATGTCAACGCTATTATCTGCTGTTCCCCTGGTGAAATGCTTGATAATTGTTTTCTCTATTAGAGGTGACACCGACTCCTCTGAACAACAGAACTGCTCTGAGAATACCTTCTTGTTACCTCTGCCCAGGAAGTTATGTTTTAACCAACGTTTGTCTCTCTGTCTGGTGGCAGTCCTGATTTTCTCATATCATGATTTCAGAAACCTGGATGAGACCCTTTTCCGGTTTTGAGAAACCTAAAGAGACCGGCATGTCTTATCCTGCTTTCTGACAGCTGTGGATTACTGTGCAGGAACCAAGTGACGTGACAGAAATGCAAACAATGGCGGCGGCAAGGAAAGCGTCTCACTTATGGATATCCATAATAAACAGGCTAGGTTTAATGACACTTACAGTGGAGCAGGTCAGGTCACAGTGGGAAACTCTAAAGAAATGTTACTACATGGCCAAACATGAAAACCGGTCACTGAACTTGATCATAACGACCTTCTCCCATCAGTCACGGCTGCATATGTTTATCGACTGCTCCCTCCGCTACAAACTAAAGAGGCCTCAGTTTCCACAGCCAAGGTCAAATTAATGTAAAGTTTCTAAAATGTCAGAAAACTGCCTGTTGTATTGTAAACATCACAGGCACCTGTGCAAACAGAAGCAGCAAACACTCATATTTATCCTGTTTACAGTATCATGTATTGTAAACTCCTGAATATGAGTAATTTGCTGCTGCTCTCCCTGCCTTAAGTGTTCCATGTGGAAGGGCTTGGACATCCCAGAACAGAGCCATATCGCTCAATATGACTTACTGCAGATGAAATAGGTTTTCTTTTGACTAAAGCGGTCCTGACTAAAGTGTAAATAACCATAAACTGTGTATACAGATGGACTCAGTGATAGCATCTCCCCCTGGTGGCTGGCTCCAGTATGGGTCATAAATCCACATTATACTATGGGACTGCAGCCAAACTAAAAACTCAACAAGTTTTTCCCAAAGGTGATTTTGATCTTTTATGTAGATTGAGACTGATTAGTGTTCAAATCATCATCCTTGTGAAGAGTTTGTTTTTTAAGTTAATGGATATAAAAGTGATGTGGTAATGGTGGCAGACGTGACATCTCTGCTGAACAGACTCCAAATTGCATCACCCAAGCAGCATAGCAGCTCCTGTGACTGCAAATTATTGAGAGAGATTAATTAATTCCAGCTACAAAAAACTGAAAAGTTGGCAATTACAAGAAAAGTAAAGTCAATGCTATGGAACAAATGCACAGTCTTGTCGAGTTGCATTAGTGTCAACTGGCAGCTTTTCAGAATGTTGTAGACCAGCGAGTACTTCCACATTTTCAGCTCAACTCATTGTGAATCTTTGGTCTGAACTGGGCTTTAAAGAAAGTAAAAAAAAAAAAAACAACTCAAGCCTTTGCCCCTTTTTATGGCTCTGCTCCAAAACGAAAGTGGTTCATTGCTGGCCCATGTCCTACTCTTCCACCAAGTCAACTGGTGTAGCAGTCTTTGTGTTATCCTGCTGACAGACATACACACTGACAAACAGGAGTGTTCATATAACCTCCTTGGCAGGAGCCTGTCACCAATTCATCAATTTCTGATGTGCAAGGTACCCGATAGAAGTCAATGTGAGTCCTTAGATGCCAGGTGATGTTGTTGAGTAGACAAAACCCTTGGTAGGAAGTGGTTGGGATGGTTATGGTGAACACCAAAGATTGTGGACACAGGAGACCAGGGTTCCTGTCATGAAAACTTATTGTTGAGTTTTCTCTCTTTGTCTTTTTAGGTGAGAATGAGTAGCTGGTGGAGGTGACGGAGGATGGTGCTGGCCTGAGAGTGTTTTACTAAATTTACTAGTAGTCCATGATACTTTCACAACCAGCATCAAGCGAGCTGAATGGTAGGCGATAAGGAGCAAATAAGTTGAGGTTTTGGTAGTGTACTGTGAGCGGTGGAGCAGCACATTCTTGTCCTACCCAGGAGGAGATGATGACCCCTGTGTCAACGTCATCTGTTTCCCCCTGTGGACAATCCCCACCAGAGCTCAGAGCTGGCTGAGCTGCTGTTCATGTATCTGCAACACAATCTGTTTAGAGCAACCTGCGGTGCTTCACACATCACACTGTGAAGAGGGCTGCTGTTATACTGTACAGTAAGCCAATTATAAATACATGTATATATTTACAATTGCATTCACATATTGAGAGAGAGAGAGAAAGAGTGAGGGAAGAAATGGAAAAATTCAGACCTTGTAGTTGAAGTGGAGGAGGTGACCATGAACAGGAGCTGCTCTGTAATGATTTTGACACATTAAAAGAGAGTGAAAGAGACAGATAAAAAGAGAGCAAGACTACAAGTTTTCATTTCTCACAGAAAATAAGCAGTCAGCATATGAAAAATGATCCACCCTGGATAATATTTTCATAAGAATAGGTGTTACAGGGCTCTATTTTAGATTATGAAATGTAGAGGTACATTATTCATAACAAACACAGTTTCAAATGCTAATCACTCAGCAGGACATTGCTTATAAGGCTCCAATCCACACATCAAACTAACATGATGAAATGAGAAATGTAGTGGCTGCCAAGAAACATGTGACATTTAAAGGTTTGTGTTTGGCTCTTTGCCATTGTCAGGAGAGGACAGTGGTGGAAGACAAACTCAGATATTATGAGTAAAATTAGCGGTAAAACAGTAAATACCGCATTGCAAGTAAAGGTCCTGCATTCAAAAACGTACTTACATAAACGTACAAATGTATTGGTACCAAAAGCAAATGTGCAGAATGGCCCACTTCAGAATAATCTACGTACATTACTAGATTATAATTATCGATGCATTCACATGTTTAACATTAGTTCTGAAACATCATAATCATTGTGACGGTTTGAAAATCGAGCTGCTGATTGAGGAGCTGATAAACTACAGCTGATGTTGTATAACGTTGTTTCAAACTCCCACGATTTCTCTGCCATGTATTTCTGGAGCTCTTCACACATGGTGGCGTTTCGTTGAAGCCTTGAGTTTTGGCCGTTGCCATGTTGGCCTTTTGGAGCCAGAAGTGACCAGATCTGGACAAACGGAGCAGAGCTGCAGGAGCGCGAGGGGTCAGAGCCATCTGCGAGGGGTCGTGGGTGAGCTAATGCTAAACAGTAAACTGCATTGCTTAATTTACCGCATTACCTCAAATAGTGTCCTGGGCCTTTATTTACCTCAGCTGCAGGAGGCATAAAGTTCTGCTGGAGTCTCTGACCTGCTAGTTTTTTTTTCGTCCTCCATGCACCCTGGAAGTAGGTGAAGTTGTGCCAGAACCTTCCACTGTGTCTCTAAGAACATGTATTTTTTCATCTGTAGTGAAATACGTTTTAAAAACAACCCTTTTTTTTCTATATTGAATCTACAAAGTAACTAGTGACTAAACCTGTCAGACAAGTGTAGTGGATTTGCACCTGAGATGTAGCGAAGTAAAAGTAAAAAGTAGTATTAAATACTAATACTCAACTAAAGTACAAGTACGTCAAATTTGTATTTAGTTACATTCTGGCACTAGGAGAGGGGAGGAGAAAGAACTCATTAACAAAGGATTGATCAGTTCTGGCTCCAACCTGCACCGATGCCGATATCCATCCTTGGTTAATGTCTTTGCTAACACAGAAACAAGTAATCAGTGGCCCTACTACACAGACACAGAGCTCAATTGCCCACTAATGATTTTCTTTACAGATACACAAGAATGATAATTATTGTGCAGGCAGCAATACAGCGAGCAGACTCCAGTCTATTAATTGAGTTAAAAAGAAGAATGATTAGGTTTTCAAGTAAGGCAGGTTAATGGTTGACAAAAAAAAAAATATCTGTGTCGCTTTTGTGTGTACAAATGTATCAAAGCTGTAACCTATTTTCATTTCTATATACATTTAGAAGATTGAACTAAGTATATTTTAAACCAAAACAAGTTTGCACCAGTTTTTCCTGGGTTGTTTTTTTCTTCTTTTGCCTTTATTTCATAGAAAGTGACAGGAAACACAGAGAGAGAGACGTGCAACAATGCCTTGCAGCTGCAGACGTTGTGGTTACGTGGCAAACAAAAAATACTTTTAGATTTTCCAGTGGACGATTGACTTATTCTAAAGGCTTCACGACTATTAAAGTGATAATAAACCCCCTGACTCCACCCACTGCGTGATCCTGAAAACTGCTACGAAGCGTGATCAGTGCAGGTGTGGATGTGAGACGGGAGTAGTTCAGGGACATCCGTACGACAGAGAATCACAAGACACATATGCAGAGGCTCTGGAAGGGTTAGCTGGAGTTTTTATACTGATTTCATCACCTAAGAAAGGCCCACCTAAAAATAAACATCCCTTTGAGTGTGCCCTATATGTAGAATATTTTCTCCTCTCTTTCTTGCTGTCATTCAGTGCTTTCCCACGGGGACTGAAGGCCTGAAGTCTCTTAAACCCACCAGATATCGCAGAAAGTCACTCTGCAGCCTGTGTTGTTGCGTGACTGTGGTGTTTTAATACATTATTTCGGATTCAAACCGACAAACAAATTAACCGATCGATGCAGCCGTTTAAAGAGACAAAATCACTGCCCTCGTTTGAGTCCGATGGATCAGAACAGAGCGATGTCACGGCATCAGTTCGACTGAACTGCTATGTCTGGCAAATTTTAATACAAATTTCAGGACGTAGAGTTGTACTAACCCGATACTAAAAAGTACGACTCTACCTCAACATCACGTTGGGAAGGTTCAAGGAGATTTGTCAACCAGGAAGTGGTGAATAAAATCCTTCCCACCCATAAAATGCAGGGGTTTTTTATACACATTTGTCGTCTTGTATGTATAGTAGCGCCAGAACTGATGCGTTTCTTCACAGTTGGGTCATGTGATTCTGTTTCTAGCTCAAAAACACACTTTAGAGTTTAGCATCACCTTAAATCCTGGCATCCCTTTTGCACAGTACATATATACAAAGGCTCTTAAGCTGGACAAAGTGCTCGGCCTCTCTGGTGCAGAATGATGGCTCCTGCAGACTCTATTCATATGTCCTTCAATAACACTGCTCAAGCAACACATTTTCTTATAATGGAAAATTGACTAAATGCATGCAGAGAGTTTTTTTTAATATTACTTGTTTGAGAATGAACACATCATTGACAGCATAAAGCAGAAACCCAATGCACAAATGCACACTGTAATTTGAAAAGTGTTTGCCTTGTTGTTCTATATTAACCAGACAAACACACACAAAAAAAGAAAGGACACAGATAGATAATACCCCATCTCAGCTGTGACAGAAATACCGTGTTTCTGTGTGGACATGTGAAGATAAATGCAATCCAAAAGCACTGATCCTGGAGGTGTCATTAACATGAAAGTCACAAAGGCAGGTGAGGTGACCTTCTGCAGAAAATGACCCAGTATCTTGTTTCACAACCAGTCAGATACATATGGTTGTTTCATTAGGTTTAAGGAGTACCGCATTGTTTTACTCAAGTAAAAACACATTAAACTGTTCTTAAATAAATGTAATATCACTTGTGTAAATATGTACTCAAAAGTAAAAAGCTATTTATTTCAGTTTTATTTCAATAAATGTCATTTACTTCTTGCAACAAATGTTCATTGTATTAAAGCTGCAGGACTTGAAATCAGGAGGAAAAAACATCAGAGCATCCAAATACAGGCCTTCCTTCTGAAGCCGTCTCCTCTCGGTCCAAATAAAAAGACTAAATATAAATATAGATGGCCTGACCCTAAAAACGATCAAGTACTGGAGCTTTAAAATACTCATTCCCATCATTTATAGTCCTGAACAAACGTCGGGTTTGAGATCAATAAATGCTGCATTGACAGAGCCAGGACGGTAAAGTCTCTGGGGTTGAAGTCGCTTGAGCTAAGTAAGCACAGCTAGTGCTCCACCTTTCATTAGCGCAAAATCTTTTGTCAAAATCTTTTTGTAAGGTCCTTACAGTGATGGAGATTGCAGGTCCAGTTCACCGTGCTATTAGCAGGATCAATCCATTCTTTGTAGATTTGGACATTACACTGTAAAACAAGACTAAGACTTCTTTTGCTGTTACTGCTACAGCTGCTCACTTTGCTCAGGAGGTAGAGTAGGTCGTCCACAAACCAGAAGGCTTGCGGGTCAATCCCTGGCTTGTGTCCACATGTTGAAGTGTCGTTGGGCAAGACACGCTCACTGGTGAGTGTGCGCGAATGGTGAATTAGACACATTGTGAAGCCCTTTGAGAGAATAAGGTAGAAAAGTGCTATATGAATGCAGTACATTTACCATTTTCTATCTTGTACCCTCTTTGAAAAGATGGTCACGGATACAGTGACAAATAACAATTAGACTTCTTGGTGAAAGAATGGAGGAACATGAATGATGATCAAAGCGTGAAGCCCAAACATAAAGGCTGGTGCAGGAATGGCTGAAGGGAGGTGTTGTCGGTTGCAGAGTGACAGATGAAAAAGCTGGAGCTGTTCCAGGCGTCTCCTGGCAGCGAGAGGAGAGATGTCACATTACTTCTTCTGTGCTTTCCAGCTGCTGCAGGGAGAGTGTAGCTAAGTCTGTCAGCAGCAACAGCAGCAGTCAATCTATTTCCAAAGCCTTGAAGCTCAGACAATGAAAAGCCTTTGGAGAGTACAAGGCAGT
Organism: Coranthus polyacanthus; assembly: GCA_037367275.1. Lineage (NCBI taxonomy): Eukaryota > Metazoa > Chordata > Actinopteri > Kurtiformes > Apogonidae > Coranthus > Coranthus polyacanthus. The sequence continues at coordinate 5,341,322 of JAPQRN010000015.1, forward strand.
GTGTAGGGAGTCATCATCAGTCTGGTTTGTGGTGCAGAGGTTGTTTATGCCTAATATCTCTGGCACAGATGCTTGATATTTTCACCAGTCAAGGTTATTACACAAATACAGATAGAAATATGAAGGGAAAATCGTGTCAGAATGAAAACCAAAATTGCTGCAGGACTCCTTTTCATAATATAAATTGCACTGTGTATTTGCTCAACCACTTGCCCACAGATACGACCGATCAGAGAGACAGTCAAGTCGGGGCGCACATTCAGGTCAATTATGTATTTTCTCATCAGAACAGTCAAGAAATAAAGCTTTGCTATGCGTGTGTTTGTTCTTTAATTGCAAATTAAAAAATATTTGTGAAATCCTGCAGGCATTCTTCCACACAAAAATCGTCATCCATTTCTCACAACGTCTCCGTGTTTTTCCCTTTCACAACCATACTAGAGGAAGCCGTGATCTAAATGTGACACGATTCATCTTTTAAAAGTGAAAAGTACAACAAAAGTGTGGCCTACCGTTACCTCGCTATGCTTTCGTTACTGTTTATTTGGGTCAGATCTTGTTTTGTTTTGTTTTTTTTTAACAATGCGAGACGGGGTAGATGGGGCATTTGTTTGACAGGACTTTGAGGCCTTGGTGATGCAGGTCTTTCTAGGCTTCAGGAATGTGCTGGAACTACTGTATTTCTCTGTTGGCTGAGCGACTCACTGGAGTCGCCACTGTTTGCTTTGCTACATTACACTGGTGATGAGAGATGTACAGTACAGACCGAAAGACATCCCCGAACACTGGAATGAGCCAGGCCCAGTTATTGACTTTTTTGATCAGAAAGGAGTAGTTTTATTTCAAGTTAATACAAGCATGACTATAAATATATAGGGGGGACAAAGGATAAATATGTAGGGATGACAAACTTAAGGAATAACCTGATCTAACCTGAGCATTGTACATGATTCACATGATTTTGGATTGAAGTGTTAGACAGCGTCACCATCATCAAAATTCCAAATGATGGAATATCTTTTGTTAGAATAGTGTTCATCAGGTGTGTTCACGCAGGGGGACATAGGGGGATGTGGTGGGATGTGGGGAGGACGTGGGGGGAGATTGAAATCTCTTTA
>JAPQRN010000015.1:5375957-5399815 GCA_037367275.1 Coranthus polyacanthus
TAATGTGACACTGTTCATCCAGTATTTACACAAATGTTGATTATTTCAAATACTCTCTTTGAGTAATCTAACAATACTTTGTGAAATACATTTCTAAGTAATCTTCCCAACACTACTGATTAAAAGTAATACATCGTAAAGACAAAAACCGCGTCTTTAAATCAAGGAAGCTGTTAAACCTCTACAACAGTAATGAATCTGCATTAACTACAGAACGAGTGCAACACTGGAAAATGTGATCTCTTTAGTTTAGTTTGTGACTGTATTAGATAATGGCTCTAAACACAGATGAGATTCTTTCAGTTTAAAAGTAAAAAGCACTCTCACTTACTATTATTAAAGTAATCTGTCCACTTGGTAAAATCCAAAATAAGAGGTACCTTTGAGTCTGAATTAAGGTTAGAAACCCAAGGCTCGAAAAACAACATCCTTTCATTTCAGAAACATTGCTAAAGTTTGACCCGTCCTGACCTGTAATGACACAAAAAAAAAACTAATTTATACTTTCATTCCAGGCAGACGATTGTAATGCATTATTCATATGCGGGCTTTCGAACAGAAAAACTCTAACAGGCTTCTTCTGATTCAATATTCTGCTGGGGTGTTAACTAAAACAAAAGAGAGATCATGTCAAGCCAGCTTTGTCTGGGCTCCACTTACTTCCAGTAGGTTTTAAGGATATATTTAAGCAGTTTTAGTCACAGTTCTGTTCTTTATGACATCCTCTCAGATCAACCTCTACCGGTTCCTTCAAAGGGAATTTAAGAGTGCGGGTTTAATGAAATCTGCTTCTAAACTATAAAATACTTTATACAAATTTAATCTCAAATTAAACTGTCATATCCCCTGCTTCACAATGTCTTATAGTATGTTCTTTCAGCCTCACTTTGTCCGTTGTTATTTTTATACTGCATTTTGCGTATTTGTTCCAAAGTCAAAACGTGTGAAAAAGAAAAGGTTCCATCTTTTAATTGTTATCATTAAATTGTGGCTCAGCTTTCATCTTTGCAAATACAACCACCCTTTTGTTTTCTCCTCATCTCTGTCCTCGTCCCCTTGACAACCACTTTCCGCTCTGTGGGACAAAGTGAAAATGATTGGAAAGTCAAAAGCGCCTTTCTCCAGAATGTATTCAGGCATAGTGAACACCCACTATTCAGTCAAAAGCACCGTACATCAGAAGACGCCCACCTGCTGCCAGTACAATAAACACTTCAGACAATGTTACAGGAGCTGATGGACACTGTGAGATTGTGGAACACTTAAACTAGAAGGACACTCGATGCGCATGGATGTCCCCAAGGCCAACGGTCCACAATAAACCACAAGCAAACCACAAATCATGACCTATGTTTTCCTTCTTTTCTGCCACTGGTTTGTACAGTTGCCTGTTACGATGGTAATAAAGGCCTTAAGCCACGATCAGACTAATGCAAAGATGTGAAAACAAGCAAATCCGTGTTGGGACTAAGCAAGAAATTTGCACGAAGCCGCCGTACGAGAGTTAATCTGAACAGGCATTCTCCAGCAACGACAACCTAAAATAGAGGTAAACCTTGGTGGCTGTTCGCCTTTGAGCAACACGGGCATCGTCACCAACCCAGCAACCGACGAAGAAGGACTGGAGAAAAGTGAGCGAAATACGCTGGTACTTTACTAAGAACCGAGATGGCGCTAGTGTTAGATACTGGTCGTTAAGGGTGAACGTTACATATTTTACCTACAGGTTTATTTATTTGAAAATCTTTTTGTATGAATGAATACTTAGCTTAGCTTAGCCTACCACAACAACATACCATTATACAAATACATGGATAGCCATTTACGTTGCATTGTGGAAGATACTGGTCCAAAGATACCTCAGTTAAAATATGAAAGAAATCTGTGAACAAAACCTTGAGATATCACGAGTTTTAAAAAAATATATGTCTGCTGTGACCTTGACCTTCGACCTGTAAATGTTGAACATAAGGCTCTCACAGAAAAATGCAGCAATAGTGCAGTAATAAACATAAAGAGAACGTGTAGCACAAATAAGTGCATTCAAACACTCAACGCAGCCCTCGATTCACACCCTCCTGTTGAAATGTGAGATTCGCTAATAATGTGGCACACATTTAGTGTCTCTCACGCTATAGCATTGCTAATAACATTCATTAAAAGACACAAATGGTGCAGGTTATATTGTCTTTTTTTTTTAATAATAATTTCACTTGTAACAGATATGGAGCTCAACAGGATTTCCTGCAAACTGTTGACGCATTACGTCTTACAAGTGACAGAAAAGAATTCAGATTCACTGTGATTTGTGTTTTTGACATTGTTTTGGGGAAAGAAAAAAAAAACGAAGAAAAAAGAAAAAGATACCGAGGTTAGAAGAAAGATGTTTGACCCAAACCGTCTGGTTCTGTGTATGTTTGTCTTAGGTTTGACGTATGATCAGGTTATTGTTATATTTACTCTGTTCAACCGGTTTCGAAGAGACGCTCTCGCTCCGTCCCTTATTCTGAACCAATGATGAGATATTTGATATTTGTAGTATATACGTTTGTGTCTTGTTACATCTGTTCACAGAAAGAAAGAAAAATCCTACCTATCAGCAACAGGCTACACTGTATATATCAAATTATTCGCCTCTTCACATCCCTGGTCTGAAAATTGAGACAACATAGCATAAGTAAAAAAAAAGAAAAAAAAGAAATACAGACATCACCTCTGTGTCTTCAGCCCTGAAGTAAAGCAGCAACGTAAGAAAAGTCGGTTTTCTTGCATTACAGTAAGAATCAATAAAACACAACAGAGTTATAAAACCCAAACCCTCAACAACGCTGGATCCTTCCCTGCCTGACATAGCATCAACCATCAGTCCTGTTCCTGGTCTAATTCTTACTTAGGATCTTAAAGATATCCAGACGTTAATACCAATTTATTAACGTTAATTTTAAAGTCTTTAAAGAAATTCATATCAACAGGGTCAGTACATTTTGAATAACACACAACTTTTAGCTTTTCTATATGATATACTGTTCACTAAATCCCTTAAAATATAATAAAATTGATGCGAATCCTTCATGTCTTTAGGGAGGTCTGCTACTATCTGGTTGAGCAATTTCCTAATGGACTGTAGAAAGACCAGATCAGTTCATTGACTTGCCTTATTCGCTCTTTAAATTCAATTATCCTGTCTCCTGAATTAAATTATCACCTGTTTGTCAGGTCAGAGGGTTGCTTTGATAGAAAAGGAAAGGTGTAATTAGATGTACTCTGTGTGTGTCTGCGGGTAAGAATTATCAACAAATATGAGCTTGAAATAAAAATACAACACGGTGCTTCTTTTGGACACTGATTTATTGATGAACATTAAGGGTGATCTCATTTGTTGTCCTGGGCTCAGGCGCTATGTTTTTCTAAGCAGTGGACCAATAACATTTCTTATATAATTAATCCAACGTAGACAACTTATTATGAAGATGACATTTGCATTTTTCCATCTACTGCCATGTAGTGCAATAAAGATTTGCCCTTTGAGCAGCTGTGGCGCTTGAGGCGTGATGGTCCTCCAACCTGAGCCACCAAATATCCTGTTTATCCACAGAGAGGTGGTGCAATGGCGAGAAACGAATCATGTCTCGATCCCGTTTGAATCATCTTGTCAATTACAGATATGCTTGTCAGTTTAAAAGATCATTTTGCAAGTCAAGACAGTCGCACGTTGTCGCAAAAACTGTCCGAGTACAAGACTGTGAAAATATGTAATCAGAAAGACCGCACACCCAAAAGTCACATAATCACATCATTAATCAAACTTAATTTACAGACTCTAGATCCAGATAAAAAAAAAAAAAAAACACCAGACAAGACACACAATCTAACGCACATATGTGACGTCGTCCTCACTCTGTCTCTGCAGCTTCAACGTGACCAGACGTGTGGTTTTCACCTCTTTTCACTCATTCCCGAAGAACAAAGTAAAACCTGTCGAGGCCCTTTTGGTGTCGGTGACATGTATCACATGAGATGAGACGTGCAGTTCACTGAGACATCATTTCATACGAAACTCAGCGGCTCCGTACTCTTCTCGTGACAAACGGCACCTTCCTTGACTCGCAAAATTAGCTTTTAAATTGACAACCATCATATGATATATAAAAAAATGATTTGTCTTTCTCCAGATGTGTTTGAGCTCATGCTTAGGGCTAAGAAGCGTTGTCTGACTATAATTGCGATGGTGTATTCTGTGAAATTACTCTGTTGCGTAGACACATTTTCATGGCGTGTGAGACAATTCGAGCCTTACTGTTTAAGCAGCAGAGTTTCATTACAGAATATTCTGCCGTCTCACAACTCAGGTTTTCACCCAGCCAAAAGAAATCTGCATAAATGGGATGTATTTCACCCAAAAGTACGTCCTTTACATTATGTACCTCGCTTTCAATTTCACACAACAAACAAGGTCTGGTCCTCTGGAGAGGCATCGAACCTGCCAGTCTCTACGGCTAAGGGTGATGTTCCTGAATGTAATCCATACGCAGATAAAGGATACGATATTTACCAAAGAAAAAAACCTCCGGAGGTAGTCCGTGTTGCTGAGGCTGTTTGTGTTGCTCAGTCTAATTTCCTGGATTTGCGTTAGGCTCAAACATGTACAGAAACGACTGTTGGCAGGAAATGACTTACCTCGGCCGTCTGCCCTGCGCCAATGATTTATCTCCAGGATATCTGCAGGACTCTGCAAAAGCAGCTTTAGCTCTATGGTGTGGATTCCCTGACGTTTTTCAGGCTGGGAGATTCCTGGTCTAAAAGGTAAAAAGAAATCTCAGAAAGTGGTTGATACGCTCATTTAAAAGAGGTGTATAAATGACTTATAGGTATATATAGTTAATTGTAAATTGCACCCTCGATTTTTTACAGACTAATCATCGACACATCATGAATGTTTATCCGCCTCAGTAATTTCGTAGAGAAAAGGATTGCAATACAAATAATTTTCTCTTCAATCAAACAATGTGAAATTGAAGAGCTGACGGCGGCATGGTGAGCCACGTCTTTTCAAATTACAGAAAGGTTTCAAAGTGGGGGCTGGATGTAGAGATGAAGAATCACAAACATTCAGCCTGTGGAGCCTGTGAAATGCATTCTGGTCTATTAAGGTAGTTGCACCTCGAGAAATTGGCAACTCTGCCTTTGACTGCGGATTTCTCCCTCTGTGAGGCGAGAAAGACGGTTTTGCAAGTTGAAAGCTTTATTTTCCCTTCTGAAAGACTTTCAACACAACATGCAGAAAGCAGCAAACAATACGAGGAAGGAAATGTGCATCACTAGGAGCCGTTTTAAGCCGAGGGGCATCAACAAGGCATGAAGGGAAATGTTTGTGCATATATGGATCATATTTATGTCCGGGCTGTTGAACTGAGTGAGTTAATATCGTGGTATTTGACGAATCTGAGCAAACAATGCAGCGTCTTTATAAAGTCATCATCAGTGCACGTGTGAAGGTCTGGCTGGTTTACACTGCTACACTGCTAAAGTGAATGGGTTTCTTCTTCTTCTCTGTTGACACTGTTTATGGCAACATTTAAGCCAGACATCACAGAACTTTCTGCATCTGCTTTAAAATTGAAGTGAGTTTCTCGCAGGACAGCACAGTGGTACGCCTGGATGACGGATGTAGATTTGTCAAACTGAAGAATGGCTTTGGCAGACGTAAATGTACTGCATCATTTTTTCAATGCGCAAATGCTCAAGTCTATCTAGGTGCTTATGGAAAGGGAATCTGTGAAGGCACCAAAACACCCTTTAAACTGATGTTTGCTTGGAGATTTGAAAGCAATAGTGTTTGAAATAAGAGTCCAATGAGTCCAATCTCCCTCAGAATTAAGTCTTGGTGGATTTCGCAGCCGACAAATAACATGCAAAGCCAGCATTGAGGGACAAAAAAAAATGGAGTTTTGTTTGTATATCCCTTTTTAAGATATAGGAACATAAAGTACATTCCAGGGACAGAATTAGAAACAGAAAAAGAAAAACAACAGCAAAACACAAGCACCCAATTAAAAAACGCAGAACACGTCACACTTCATGTAGAATAACGGATGCGGATTATGTAAACAAATAAGACTAGACGTCAGGAGAAAAGGAAAGTCTGGGAAAAGTGTCTGGAGACAGATTTAAAAGCAGAAACAGTGTCAGCAGGTTGAATACGAACAGGCAGAGGTGGCAAATGTACATCCTTTACCCAGGAAAAAGAACAGATACGTGTTTAAAAACAACTCAACTTTATTCAAGAAGAAGTGAAAAGTACAGGCTGTGAAATGTAGTCAAAGTTTAAAAGGAAAACACAGGTCTTTGAAGGGCATCGCTAAATCCTGTTTCTAGAAAAAGTCACACCTTTGTGTCTTCCATCTGTTTTGTCAGGTTTTTTTTTTAACGTTACGTTTGTCGATATGCACTAATGGATTCACCAAGAGATCGTCTTTCCTGTGAACTAGTGTTTTTAGGAAGGACTGTAATGATGCCAATAAGAATAATTAAAGATATTTCCTGCCAAATGCATTAAATCTAAATCTAAGGAGTAGAAAGCACAGATATTTTCGTTAGAATATAGGGAGTAAAAGTAAAAAGAAGTCAGTACAATACGTATTTAACTGTAGTACAGATACCTGAAAAGTCCAGTGATTAGGTATTTGTACTTTGTTACTTCCACTTCTGCCAACTGGAAGAGTAATCCAAAGCAAAACACTCCTGGACTCTGGACTAAGTTTGGACTTTGATCTAAGTTAAGAGTTAAAACCGTGAGTTCGTGTGAATTCGAGCCACATCTTCGGACACTGAAGCAGGTCAACACAGCGTTACAGCAGCGCAGACGTGAGGAAATAAAAGCGTGGAGAATTTTCTCTGTGCTGCTAAAATAGAACGTTGGTCTGATTTTAGAAATGTTCCTGAGGTGGTAGATTGTACCTTTTTTTGTGTGTGTTTTGTCTAAAGCTTTAGCTCAGCGTTGAAGATAAAACCCAGGTTCTTAGCAGTGCTCTTAACATTTGGGACGAGAGACTCGAGCAGCGCCTCGACTCGTTTACGGAGGCGTTCATGATGAGCACCTTTGTTTGATCAGGGTTTAGCTGCAGAATGCTGTGGCGTTCAGTTCCTCACTAATATTAAGACAGGACATTTAATGCAGACATTTGTCCATGATCTTTGTTTAATCTTAACCATTATGTGGCAGCATTAGGTTTTATTTGATAATGATTCCAGCTGCGTTGAATGGCGTAACATTTTTCACGCCGTCGTCTTTACTTTCCCTTCTTCTCCTCTTTTCCCAGGTCTCTCCCTTGTCTTTTTACCTTTTTCATTTCTTTTTCGTTTGCTATACAGTTCCCATACTGTCCCCATCGCTTCTAATTTCACAGATGATCAAATTATAATTTCTTGGTTTCAGTAATTACATGCATTTTCACCAGAAAATTACCTTTTCAGTCAGTTATTGTTAAACGGGCGGGTTGTGATGATCAGCTGTTATTCAACAACAGGATGATCTCTGAATGTATTTAATGAGCAAATGCTATTTTAGCCTTGGTTTACAAACCCTGGGAATATGATGAAGTGAGTCCAGTTTGGACTGGATTAAACAGACCTCTGGCCTTACACGTGTCCCTGATATTTGACTGATACGCTTTATCATCAAATTGTATTGGTTAAAGTGCTTTTCAATGTATTTGTTTAATCACAGCTGTTGGTTGGCCGTTGTCAGTTTTGGTTCTGTATTTCAGTTCATATTACAGGGGTTCAGGGTTCAGTCCCTTTTTATTGTCATTGTTTGTAAATCCGTATTCAGGGTCTTATTCGTGCTACATCTTGCCCGTGAACAACACATTCTCACTCCCAGCTCGTCACATGAAGATGCCCGGGCTGGTCCGACAGGCGGAGAGGCAATGCCATGGTTACGGTTTAGGCATAAAAACAACTTGGTTAGGGTTAGAAAAAAGGTCAGGGGAACAGCTAAAATAAGAAAGAAAAGCACAAATAAACACAGAATGAAGAGACATGAACTCTGGTCTCCTGTTTGCAAAGTCCACAAACTTTAGTGTGTTAGCCCTGCGCCAGTGCTGTAGATAGGTCCGTCTCCCTCCACTGTCATTATGGAACAGGGGTAAAAGCTCTCTGGGTTGTCTGACTAGGTCCTGGCCTAAAATAGTGTTGGGAAAGAAAGGAAGCGTGTTGTGAAAAATTTAATGACTAAATCACTACGAAAGATAATGGCACATGAACAGTGCCTTTGTCAAAACGAGTTGCAGCTCAGAGGTTGTTGTTCTCGAACGCAACGAGGGGGACTTTCAAAGGGATGACGTAGTAGTGTAGAGTATGACAATCCTGCCACTGTGCGACAGAAATATTCACCCTTATTCGGGCAGAGCACTTCCAGCGAGCCAGACTAATGTTCCGCCATAACCGCCCACGTTTTGCCTATAACAACGTCACTTGCCTTAGGAATGTACGTTGGCTTCCATCTCGTACCCTGCACGTGGCAAGATGACGCTATAGGGGTTCCCCAGGTGTTGAAGGCGGGTGGCAGTGGGTCATGACCAAGCGGTGAGTGAGAACAGCCTCTAACACGTGACATCTTGAGTCAGCCCGTCTCCTTTTATTCGAACGTCTGCTTTACCGAGGCAGCGACCTACAGCCTCCACCGTGCCTTGGACGCACGCCTCTAGCATTTCAAATATTTTCTTATCATAAACTTTCAGAATGAGTCCACGACCCACCAGTTGAGAAAGCTGGGTTTAAGGTATCTGCATAAGTCAAATACACCATACAGAGCTACCTTTAGGGAGACCTCACTCTTAAATGTACTATATTAAATCATTACTCTGTTACATCATTTACCAATAGAGTGCTCTCTGATCTCCATTTAAATTATTTAGCTGCATTTCTTTAAACATGCTGTGCCGACACATGTTACAGTCAACTCATCCATGATTCATAGCGATAAATTAATTATCTGGCTCTATTTTCAGTTATTTAATCGACCTCCTTGGGTGGCTGCAACATATTCCTGTTTGTTTATATCTTTAGCTTGTGCATATTTGTGAAGGTCGACGTACGATTGCACGGGCCGTCGGGCATTCAGAAACATCGAAAAACGCTGCTAAAATCATGGATAGTGCCAGCTCTCTCAGTAGTATCAATGACTGAAGCAGGTTGCAACCTTTTCTCTGTTTCTGGCAGGATTGCCCCGAGAATCACAAATGTTAGAGTGTTATGAAGGGTGTTAATTTGGTGTGTGCTGTGTTTGAAAGCATCAGCTGTGTTAACATCCCATGAGGACGAAAGTAATTGCATTTCATGGGCTGAAGACACAGAAGAGCTTACAATCACGCAGCCATAAATCTTATAATAACTTCAAGGTCCGCATACACGGAAATCAATTATCATGCTTATATACTCGCACACAAAATGTAGATGTTGTCTGCGTAGTGAGCGCGGGGGCTTCTGAGATGATTTTGAGGGGGTACGATTTCAGATTCCCACAAAGATAGAGTAATAAGAAATATTCACCGTGGTCATAGTGCTGTTACGTGAGAGGAGATTTTTACCAGTTTTTATTTCAGACGTTTTATGGTCAATTCGCAGCTTGTGAAGAACGTCTGCAAATTCTCCCCCTAAAAGACAGCTTTGATGTTTGATTAATGAGAAAATAAAAGTCCAGTTCTGAGAAAGCGCTCGTTTGGGTCATGTATAAAGATGTGAATTAGTTTAATAAAAAGGAAAGTCAAATATATAAAAATACTCTAAATGTTAAAAGCCGTCCGTCAATACTGGTGTCGTTTCAGAAAAGAAATCGCAGCGACTGCTTAATGTAGCGTTTGCAGTGCTTCATAATTAAATTCAAATGAATTAAATTAAATCCAACACTTTGGGGCATTTTTGATGCTTGAAGTGTTAAGGCTGGGTTTGAGGAAAAAACAGTATATAAGTGATTCTAGGTGGGTCTTATGAGCTGATTCACAATCACTGCTCTGTAATAATAACCCCATGGTGTTTACTATGAATTAAATCAGTCCTAGCCAGCTAAGAAAAAAAACAAATATTCTCACCGGGGAAATTTTAATGCACCTTTGTTGACATAACAAATACTGCAGTCAGTTAATTTAAATAAAAGTCTAAGACTCACACACTGGTTAAATACAGTATAATGAGAAATTTACCAAACAAAAAACTCCTAATGATTTGCAATGGGACTAGGTTTTGTTCTGAACTAAATACAGAATATGAGGTGGCTCATTATGTTTGTTTAAGAGGTTGTTGTGGGATTTATTCTGAGAAAATATCTTTCATTCAACTCTGCGAGCGCTATTAGCAATTCTACAAGTTGTCGCATACTGCCAAAGTAAAGTGCTCTAAACTTAAAACATCCCATAGTCTGTAACAAGCTGAAACTTTTTCACCTCACATGGACAAAGACCCTGTCACTCTTCCATTCCGGTGACAAACAGGGACATGTACCAATACGCCATCTGTGCTGCATTAAGCAATTGTACAGGCTGTCAGGCTTGACAAAACTGGTAACAGCGACACCCATTCCATACTCCTGTCTGGCTCTGGGTCGGTGGAAATGAAGAGTGATGGCCTGTCACTTGGTCTCTCGGCATATATGTGTGAAGCCAGCTTCAGAGGGAAGGAAACAAGCTCATCTCTGGTGTGGATGAGGATGACAGCATGCCACATGCTTGATAATAGCTTAGGGAATAAACAGAGGGATGTTTATAATGAGTTTGTGCTGCAGGGCCTGTGCTGCAGCAGTACGAAGACACCGTTTAGTTTGCGTGTTGCTCTAAATAGGAGGGATGGGAGAACGTCTCAGAGTAACTGGCGACAACACTTTCACCAGAGTAAATGTTTCCACTGCACGTTTCTTACCTGCACAACGTAACAATAATCAGCGTCGATTAATGTTGTAGGGCTTTTAAATGTACGTCTGTCATCCCTGGTACAGGTCAGTTCATCTACATGTCATGCTCCATTTCTTTAAATGCAGTGAATAAGTGGTTTATACAGAATGACCTCATGGAAAGGTCTTTTTACGCTTTTGAACTAGAAAGCCATCAGAGAGCGCAAACCTCCACCGCGGGAGCTAAATTCCCCACAGCAACATACCATCCACAGCGCGATTATTCGCTCAAGATTTTATTTTGGATTCTGGGCGACAACGGTCCAAAGACGCCTCAGTTAAAATGTGAAAGAAATATGTGTTTGTGGTATAGACAAACAAAGATGAACGCTGATAAAAACATAACCTCCTCGATGGAGGTGATAACTATATAGATACATATATATATATATATATATGTACGGTATATTTATGTACAAAGAAAAGAGCAATGTGCAAATCATCAGTTAAGCATGTAGCAAAATATAATACATTAAAGCAGACACAAGTCGCTCCTTTCGTATGTACGAGCTCCTCATATTGTCTTGTCTGACTGGAGTCCGCCTCCTGTTCACAATGACTCAATTCTGAACAACATTAATCTGTTCAGAACTGGGTAATTCATCGAAAAAAAAAAAACACAATTACTTTCTTTATCACTTTCACTCCCCTGCATGTTTGTTTGTTTGTTTGTGTGCTGCCTTCATGCAAATTTCCCGCCTGCATCGATGCCATGTGGAAAAATGCAAATATTGCCGCACAACAACACGTGCACCACCTCCACACCTGCTAAACAAGTCAAATGATGAGCTTTCAGCATCACCAAGCACAGAACCACAGCTGCAGGCATCAAGTTGCAAAAAGGCTTCAAACTACACTTTATTTAAATAGAGACCGATAGTATTTTAAGGGAACAAGATGCTTTTGAACAGCTTTTGTTGTTTGTAGTCGTAAATTTGTGCGAACGGACTCATAAAGCAGGGGAAATATCAGAGGAACGGTTTGTCGCTTACGTTAAAATGAGGTATGTAGAGCATCTCCTAAAAACATACTTTAGTATAGGTTTCACAAATAACTGTTTTGGATCGTCACAGAGTTGAACTTCAGGGAATGAAAAGGATCTACGTCTACGGCCAAATACAGATGAAGTCCTGTAAAACCTGTCAATCTCTCTGGCCCCTCCCTCAGTAATCTATTATATACAGTTGCTCTGCTCAGTTGTGTTTAGGAAAAGATCATGGTTTGTTACGCAGAATCATTCCTTCCATTATGGTATGGATAGAAATAGGGCGTAATATGAAATCATGCATATTTTTGCATTGTCTTATTCTGCAGCCCCAGCCTGGTTTAAAACATCAATCAGAAAAGTCATCGCGTTACATTACTTCGATGAAGCTAAAATAGTTGCATTAATTCCATTTTTAACAGGGTCATTAGTATCTGTAACCCTACATTTCAAAGCAAACCTGCTCCACATCCACAAGAACAAACCAGCTCGCGGAGTAATGTTCCAGCAGCAGCAGGGATTAGAAAACCCTTGTTTTAGGCTTAAATTATACACATCTGTCTGCTTATGAATAATTGCAAAACATGTAATTACAACACAGAAGCACCTTGGGATGTATTGTGATGAAATTAATTCTTGAATTGCCCTCTGCTCGACATTTCTGCGAGGAGGCTGGAACCCCATCAAGCTCTCACAGAAGAACCCCCCGTCCCTCCCCCCGTCCCTCCCCATGGGGCAGAACAAGCCCAAAGCTACATTTCTTTTTCCAGTGCTCATACCTGTTTTTTCCTTTACCGCACCTGTATCAGCAGCACCCCCCCCAAGGTGTCCTTTTCCCTGTTTACTAAGAGACTGAAGGCCTCGGATGATTAATCACTGCTGAGACACAATAGTTCAGTAGTTAAAACAACAGCAGCTCCCAGCTCCTTCACCTCCACCAAGGTTAATTAGCACCAGTCTCTCACTCTTAATTACACTGCCAGTTAAAAAGGGGCAGATAAGAATAATCATAAAGATCTCTGACTGAGCCAAGTGCTTTTCTTACTAATTTATGAACAGGGATTGGCTAAGACAACACTCCGTTATAGGCAGGAGACTGGATTGAAACACTCTACTCGTGTTCAAGATCAAGGCTTTCTGGATTCATTATATTAAAAAACGCTAATCTGGATATTGTTAATAACACATTATTAAGAGTCAGAAGGGAGTATAGATTTATAGATAGATAAAAACATGACTAAATAGCATCCCTCTGATCAGAACCAGCCAACAGAGCTGAATTCTGCCACCTACTTTACAATTCTCACTTAAATGTGAGTCTTGGCAGCTGCCTGCTCTAAAAATAATCCATGCTTTTCCCCGCACTGTGAATATGAGATTGTCATATCACTTCCTCTTCCCATAACAATTAGTCTGAGGTTTCCACAAATGTTGCAAGCCTTTTCACCAGACCGAGGATGGCTTTTGCGGAGAAATTGCCCTTAATACAATACAATATTTGAGTTTGTCCTGGGAGAACCGGAGAATCACTTCATTTCTGCAACAACGGAATCGTGCCAACAAGTTCTAATAGATTCTTTCTTTTTTTTCACAGAGAAATCCAGTTCTTCCAGATTGATGTTATTTCTGGCTACATGTGTGCCGGTGTCTAATGGAGAAGAAAAACACTGAATCAACACCAATAACTCAATACCACCTTGAACTGATGGTAATGGCGATTCGAACCACAGAATCCATTTCATCTAAACTGATTTGTCCATAAAGCACGCACTCATAAATGCCTTATTTCATGCACAAAGGATTATGTCAAGATAAAATATAATCACAAAGAGGCAGGAGTATGCATAATGCAAGTCATCGAGTTATAACACCTTATATTAAGATACGCATGTTCTCCATTAACTAGTTGCTTATCAGCATCTCGGTGAAGACCAACCTGAGGTTCCTTCGCCTCAGTTCTCCCGTTATTACTGTATCGCTTACTCATATCTTTAATACAACCTCTACCTCAGGCAACATTTCATGAAGATGTAAAACTGCACAGGTCCTGCCATTGCACAAAGGCGGTGACGCTGGTGATTTCGACAATGATAGTCCTGTCTGTCCAAAATCCAAAATTGCTAGTCGGAAACAACTACTTTGTTTCCTGGAGGATAATAATGTCCTTGACCCAATCAGGCTTTAGACCAGGCCATAGCACAACTACTGCTGCCATTGATGCCATTATTAATGCTCTTTGTAGATCTGTCCAAGGCCTTTGATACTGTTGATCCCAACATTTTGTTAAATAAACTGCTGTCTCTGGGTTTTGATGTCTCTGCTTACAACTGGTTAAAATCATACTCTCAAACTGTGTTTTCTGACAATTGAAATCCCCAAATAGTTGATAAAGGAGTTCCCCAGGGTTCAGTTTTAGGTCCATTGCTTTTCACTTTGTACACAACTCATATTTATTCTCCAGCTCCGCACTGTGCCGCACACTTTAATGCCGATGACATGTTCCTTCTTACAGTTACAGACTTCGTTCAATGACCTGCAGACGTTTCTGCGTAATTTAAAACTGGTTCTAAAAAAAAAAAAAAAAGGCCAAGTGTGTTCAGTTCACAAGAGCATGATTCATAAACACTCCTAACTCCATCTGTACTTTAAATGGTGATTTAAACCCCTGGATGCCACCAACCATAGCGCCCTGCGATTCATTACAGCAGACAGTTGTCGCATTCGCCGCTGTGAGTTAAATAAAAAGGCTGGACATCACTGCATAAGGCCTTGTTACACAGCAGCACGCAGCGGAAATCAATATTTGACAAGAAAATATTGATATAAAAATGATTTGATTGATTTCAAAAGGATTTTATTGCTTGGACTAAATAAAATAGTCTGTGAGATACAGTTCAATTGCATATAAAGCAGCAAAGATCTGTTATACAGAAATAACAGACAGTAGAATGTAGAATTACAGTGACTAATGCAGAGCTGATATGCAGAAAAGCAGCGGGAGATTCACCTCCCACTGCTCTTAATCATGCAGCGTAAAAGAAGCATGTGACATGATATATTTATATGATATAAAACAGGGTAATATGTATATAACTCATGTACATGTGCAGTTCCATTGTTTACAAAGGACAAAAAAAGTGTGAAGATATGTGACTAAATCTGAAAAAGAAGAAATGAAATGAAAAAATAAATAAAAGCAGAGGCCGTCAGTAATCCGAGGGTGTCACTAAATAAACTGTGACACTGGCGATAATTGAGATGCATCAAGATGGCTCCAGAAATGATCTGTCAGAAATTGGATATGGAGATACTGTATGTTGCACAAAGGGACTCGGTTAAATTTCATTTTTGTCCTGGTTTGCTTTGTGAATGCATGGAGGTGTCTTGGCAGTCAGCAATATTCAGCTAAATGAGTTTGCTTTCCCTTCTGTGCAGCCAAATCTATAAAGCTGCTACTGTGGCATTTAGAAAATCCATTTACCATAATTGAAACTATCCAGCTGAAACCACTAGTCAGTCTTTTCTCTCTCAAGAGCCAGTGCATCTCATAGATAATTTTATCCAATACATTTGATAACAAATACGTATCAATACATTTGATAATATAATAACAAAACCTGGCATCTTTTCTGTAATGTCAGCAGAGTATTAGATTCCTGATACAAGTGTGCATGGGAAGTATAAAAAGTGCATGCATTACTGTATTGTATTCAGGGCTGGACTGACTCGACAGTCACATCGTTCTCTGTTTTTGGCAAACACAACCTCCTGCACAACGACCTCATTTTGATACTGCCAGACATTTAGTGGTATTTTTTTCCTCCAGACGGCTCGCTCCCAACCCAGAATGTCAGAGGACAGAGGCAGCTTTGCCTGGATGTGTTTATTTAAAGGCCATGTTTGAGTGGCGTGTTTGGTGGCGTATGAATACACAGTGAGCCTATACACAAAGAGAGGCTGGACTCATTTTTACATCAGTCGATATCCATAATTATCACAATAAATGTCAAATCTGAACTTATTTCCAATTTAAAAGCAAATTCTTGGTCATCGGATTATTTGTACTCATTTCTTTCATTGTATGGTTTTTGCTGTTTTAATGTGTTGTTTAATTGAGGTATTTTTTGATTTCTGGTGTCATCTAACTTTGTAAAGCACTTTGTAAACTTTACACGAGTACTAGAAAATTAACTGATTTTGATTTGACACTTCTTCTCTTAAAGTCCTTTTAGGTCATGTTTAAAAATATCAATGACAGTCAATGGGGATAAAAAGGGCTCCAGGAGGACGGATGTGAGCCTTTGGACTGTGGACTTTTTTTTTTTTCCAGTGTTGATGCTGAAATTCCAAAATTCCTTAAAAAATGAACATCTTTGCCAGATATCGTCATCTCAGCATAAAAACTGCCAAAATGAGAGAAAAAAATACAACTGAGAATCCTTAAAAGGGTTAATGTGTAAATATATATGTACGTGACTAATGTTAATGGAGGAAAAGGATCCTTTTTCTCTCTGGACTAAGCTGTAAATTTCCACCACTCTCCGGGTACACACACCTTTCTTCGTGACGAATCGAGTGACATACTGTAGCCCTTTTTCTTTGCTGTCTTTGTTTTCATTTTTGGAAGCAAGATTTTATTTTTGGAAGCTGAGACAAGACGCTCCTCCGGCACTCCCCGCCCGACAGCACGGAGGCTCTACGCCAAAAAACAAAAGAAAAAGAAACTGTTAGTTTTATTAATACACTGGAACTAATATATTCAAACCATTTAATACTGAAAATTACATGTTTTAATAATATTATATTGTTATTTACGGGCCTTTAGGACTGTCCTAAAATAAAATAAAAAAACACTGAAGTTTGCTGTGGATATTCTAGTGGAAACTGACACCGACTATCCCTCATTAATACAAGTCCAAACCTTCATGATTTCAATGTTCAGTGGTGATCACATTTCTCAGCATTCAGAGACTCTTAGACCACGTTTCTATATATAAAAATATATCAATCAATCAAAAACTATTATGTAACTGATCGTCAATAATTAAACCCAGAAATCCTGGGTTTCATTTTGGCCGTCGATAAGACAAAGACCTCGCAGCTAAACAATAGATCCCACTGCAGATTATATGAAATCACTTCTACTTGGAGGACAGATTTGTTTGCTTCGCTGCTGTTGTAACGCAGGATGCAAACGATTTGGCCCGGAGTTGTGGAATCTGGAGACTCGTAAGACGTTAAGCGTAGATCAACATTTACGCTGAAATATGTGATCATTGGATTAACTTAGAGCAACACGCGTCTGACTGTCAGTGGTCGAAATGTGAGCTACCCGTACGTTCGCGTTTCCATTTTATACATGATGAAAATATTCTTCTTTTTACTCCTGCATTTGTCTGACCTGTTTAGTTACTGTTCATACCGTCCTGTCCAGTGAAACCCATAATTTAATACCCTTTTGCTGATAATTCTTTTAATACGTTTTCTTAAATAAGGGTTTGAATTCCGATCCTTTACTGGAGTATATTCCGTGTGGTGTTACTTCTGAAAGCTTCTTGGACCGCTGCTGTCCTGTTCAGTCTTATGGTAGTATCGACAGCTTCAAATATGCTTCTATTAAGTAACAAGTGATGTGAGGGAGAATCAATAAAAGAAAGACCGCGCTGTGCACAGACGTTATCGTGGGCAGGTGCTCAAATAAAAAAAAAAGGGCTAAAGCTGTGGCTTGTAGAACGTTACACAAACGCCTGAAACAAACGTCCTCCCAACGGCAGGAACTGTTGCAGAATAACACACAGACTGTTGCAGGTCAGCCCTCCTAAATTGGATCTCCTAAAAATGGAGACTATTTCAGAAATTCTCTGGATTTCAGCAATTAGGCACTGTTTTTCTCACAGTGCTGTAGCCAAACGAAAAGATACAAATCTGATATATATACCGCGTTTTGCTGTTAATTATGGTAGCTTCTGTCTCAGCTCAGGCCGTTGGACCAAGGGCCATGTTGTGCCGAACTCTGTTGCCCGTCGAGATGTGAATTCCTCCCTCGTCTTTGGCGTCTTTGGAGCACGGGCAGGGCAGAGGGTGCCGTGTTAGCGCTACACCAGGCTGACTCGTGTAAACACACTGGAGTCAAACAGGTGGAGGGAAGTGTTTTACCAACAACTCCAGTAATAGGCAGGAGATCCGGAATAATGATATTTGCACCTGCTTTGTCTGCAGTTGTTTTTCACTACCGCAGCTTGTTAAGCTACCAGTAACTTGTTAGGAATAAGCTAAAATAACTGATTCTCAGTTTGCCATAAATCTTAAAACGCGTCTAAAATGTGTCTACTCTAATGAACCTGGAGTAAGTTTCGTCCGACGGCAGCCCTCCCTCTCCTCTGTGAATCAGACACTCACCGTGTTCTTCATTCTGTCTTAACTCAGCATTATGATGTTGGGAATGTGATTTCTTTTATTGACATTTTAGAATAGTTTCCACTGAGATACCACTGAGTGCATGCAATGACTTAATGATTTTTTCTTTATTCTCTAATTTTTTTTAAGCGATAACCTGAACAAGAATAGAAGGCTATTGATAAAGAACCAGGCAGTAGATAAAATAAAGATGAAATCCAAATGATCCCCACCCCTAACCCTCCCAGAAACCTCTGGGTAGAAGGAGAAGAGGTTTGCCAAAGTGAAAGCATGTTCTGTTCATTATCTCGAGAAAATCCAAGATGAAAATCTTTTTAGACATGTTCACATGTTATGTGTTTCAATTTAACATAATGTCTAAAACCAGAATCAATTAAATCTGCTAAATCTGAAATCAAATGCAGTTTATGGGTCTTAGAACACACTTTTTGCTCATTTCACTGTCCCCACTTGGATCTTTCATTTTAAATGTCAGTAAAATACAATGCGTGGAACAGCTGCATCCGCATGCGTCTGTTTTTTTACACTTACAGCTGTATGTTATGATCTCTGTCAGATGAGCGTGATGAACGGTGTTCATGTAAACTGATAATTAACTTCATAATTCAATTCACAACACAACATAATGAGTCAAGTAGAGTACGTAGGGATGTCATGCACTTTTATTTAATACACAGGTTTAATCAGGTATTTCATCACTTTAAGAAGACTGTGAAAAAATTGGACTTGACTTCGACAAACCATAAACCTGAGTGTCCTTGATCATAGCTCCTCCGGCCGACCTCCTCGCTCCTCCATGTGCATTTTAGGAAATGAGACACGAGGAGGATCGAGGAGGATCGAGGAGTCAAGGAGGGACCAAAGAGCGAAATGACAAGTGCCTTTTGTTTTCCCTGAAGTCCCTCACCTCATTTCTCAATTTGTACATCCTCAAGTCCTTTCCTCATCTCCTCTCCTCACACCTTAGCTCCTCCCACTCAGGATGTAAGCAGAGGAGGCAAGAGACGAGATGAGGCAACAGGTATTCAGCAAAATGAGACATCCTTGCAGAAGTCCGTCAAATATGGTGTTTGTGCATCCTTTTGTTACAGCTTAACCCTGCAACGTATGATGTCTCTCAGATGAGCGTTAAGTGTTGTATTTATTTGCTTTTAATTCATTCACAACATGGTACAATGTGACAAGACTGAATGGATGTCACACACAGCCTACATGTGACGATCGAAGCATAACTACTGTCCAGGTGAAATGTTACGAAGGAATTCAGTTAGAGCACCTCTCTATAAGTGCTACACAAGCGATGACGGGCTGAAAGTTTGATCTCGCTAATAACCAATACACCTGTGCATCCTCACTCAAATGAAGCTCCTCAAGATTCATTTTAGGAACTGAGACATCCTTCAAGGAGGCAGACTGGGATCAATTTCTAGGTCACGGGAGGACGGAGGAGAGAGGAGATGAGGTGGCATAAAATATAGTGAAATGAGAAGCGCCCTCTCTCTCCAGCTCCCTTGCCACACATACCTACCTGCAGGCTTCGCTCCTGTAATCAGTTCTACCTGTGTCGCAGTCTCAGCTGCTCCAAATGCCGCTGTTGGCCTCCACATTCATTAATGCTGCAGTAGACCAAAAGTAAGTTAATGAGAAAAGTCCATAGGGCTGGAGGGGCTTGAAAGTGAAGACAATGCATTAGTATCTTTCAGTGTCTTTAAGACCGATAACGGCTTCAAAATGACCTGGCTCCCATTCATTTTCTGTGACTGCGTAATCCTCTGTAGGGTCGCGGGGGGCTGGAGTCTATCCCAGCTGACATCGGGTGAAGGTGAGATGGTCAAAAAGACGGCAGTCCAAAAACCGATGGGTGACGTCATGGTGGCTCCACTTCTTTTCTGCAGTCTATGGAAGAGTCTTAGTTGACCGAGTTTATTGGTCAGTTGGTCTCAGAGAAACCTAAGCCCTAACCCCAGCCCCTCTCTTAAGCCTAAAACTTACCAATCCGTAACCGTGGTATCGTCTCGCCGTCTGTCGGACTACTCCGCAAATCAGAAAATGATGCCTCTTGCACGTTGATAAATGACACTATGGGTTCCCTGTGTGTCGAAATGTGAAACCCTGACCAAGCAAACCAAGAGTTATGAGTGAGAACGTGTTGGCCCAAACAGAAAGACACGTCAGGAGGGTCCAGTAAAAGCATCACCTACTTATAACACATTTATCGCACCGGACAGAGGTGGCTTTCTCAAACATTACAGTAAAACAGTTAGTAGCATTCTCTGGGCTGAAAAAGAAACTCAGATACAAGAAAGTAGAGCAAACTCTGATACATAAAGTAACAGAATATGTCGTATGAAATGTGACATTTCCACTATGTAGTACCCTTTTTTTTGTGCTTAAAAACTATCTGACACGCGACTTAACATGACTTAAATGAAGAGGAAGAGTTGGGAAAAAAATGACACGTGAACATCTAATTATCTAAACTCACGTCAAAGCAAGAAGCTGCATTTTCTCATGTCATATTTCCATATTCTTATGCGCAGTGTGACCAGGCTTTCATCGTGATTTCTTTTAGATCGCTCGTTTGGACAGGTGTGGGTGCTCCAAGTCTGTTGAAAGAAAAATGACCTATAACATCTTTTAAAAGTATTACTCAAGCCATCTCATCTCCCTCCCTTATTCCTTAGGTTTCTCCACCAGGATGGCGCTTCACCAGTTGTTACTTAGGAGCGCACGATCCTAACTGAGCAACAGCGAGTGGATGTGCATTAATTAGCATTTTGGTTCGCAGACTCTCTGAAAATTCAAAGAACAGATATTTTGTGATATAAACGTCCCTTTAATGGGCATGAGAAGGTATAGACCAAATACCTTCAGAACACATATGGTTACATGGACTCGTTGGTGCTAAATTGGATTAGTAAGAGCAACTCTAACTCTGACGGGAAAAGTACATGACAGCACTGAGCTCTAATAACCTCTCAAAGTGCCCTCGGTGGATTAAGTGGTTAATATGGCAAAGCTGACATCCTGCTTTCTTTAATTGGCCCAGGGAGAAATCACTCATTCATCCTTGTGTTAATCATAAAATAATTTTCATTAGCAGACCATTTTAGCATTTCACACACATTATATTTTTAATGCTGTGACAAAAAAACAAAAAGTAATATATTTCGGCATCATCGCTGCACACATCACAAGCTGAATAAGTATTCTTAATTGACGTGCAGATTTTTAACCACTCTTTATTTATAGAACACCTTTCTCAACAAGGTTACAAGGTGCTTGAACAAGTAGAATAAAATAAAAGTACAAATAGATTGAGATTTAAGCTTAAGGCAAATCCACAACACCAAATAACACAAAATAAATACAAAATAAAATAATCAATAAAAAAAATAACACATTAAAACATTTAAAGTCCTGTGAGATCTGTGATGAGATGTTAATATAATAATAATTAACACCAGAGGCTCAAGGTAAGTGGTAATTTAAACACTGAGAAAGGAACAAGTAAAAACAATAAAAAATAGTACGTGAAGTGGTAGAATTGTTGAGATGGTGAGGGTTGACAAACATTAACATTGTAGAAGGATACTACCAGTACAATGGAATGTAGCGTCGATGTCGATCTTTACCTCACCGTGGTGTAAACACGAGGGAACAATGACTGACATAAAAACAATGAGCATCAAGACCCTCGCCCACTTAGATCATATCCAACATGCTGAATAATTCCACTATGTTGTGAACACACTCAAAGAAACATACAGTATCAATGTCTTGACCCCATGATCCCAGGATTTGGATTCATGTTTCTATCATCAATTCAAAGCTACTTGAGGTGGAGTGGGTGTGATTTCACTGAAGTACATTAAAGATGAAGACAAAAACCTTTAAAGCTGCAGCTTATATCAAAAGGGAATGTAAAAAGTGTCCATGCCAAATCTGAAGTTGCTATGTTCAAAACTGAGGTGAGGAACGGCCATCGATTATGGAGGAGAGTTTCCTGTGGTTCAGCGATGAGAACCTGGTTCCTCAAGGTTCCCCGGTCTCCAGTCCGGCCTCTTCGCTGTCTTCCTGCCTCCGACTTCATCCCTATCATCCAGTCACTTCTATTACGTGTCATTTCATTCAAAAGCGTAGCTCTCCCTCGATGTCGCTCTCCGTCGTCTGGCAGGCACCCCCTGCCGTCCCGCCTCCGCCTTCCACCAGGAGACTCCAGACTCCTCACGGGGGTGGACTCCTTCCTGCAGAGCGCTCTGCCAGGACCTGCTCCAGCACCTGCTCCAGCACCGGCCACGCCATCCTCGGAGTCTGAGTCGGCGCCAAAACACTCCCTCCAATAAATCAATTATATCGCTTCAGTTTCGAGCGGTGAAGTCTTTTCTAGCTGAACTTTATTTAAACGCGAAGAGTCACAGAAGGTCTAGTCTTCATTCATACTGATGTGAAGTACAGGTTTAAAATGACCCAAAAAAATTAAAACAATATATAAATGTGGTTCTGTGAGGTAAAATTGCTGTCTTTAGTTTGGAGAGCACTTTAGGACTTCAGTTCCTGACGGATAAAGCTGTCTGATGGAAAAGTAAAGTGATGAAAATATTCTAAATACAACATACTCTTACACTGATATTGATTTTTTGTAGGTGGGCCTTTTTAAGATGGCAAACCAGTACAAAAAACACAAACTAACCCTTTCAGACCTTCACATGGTTCTGCGTAGGTGTGTTACAATTCTCTAGCCTGGGGATGTCCCTGAACAACTCCCGTCTCACACATCCCGCCTCCTGTCTCAGACCCTTGCAGATTTTTCAGCACTTTTCAAATGCATGCAGTGTGGAGTAGCGGTGACTGAGGTTACACTTTAAAATAGAACAGATCCATCATTAATATTAGAAGAATCGTCCGTGTGTGTGTGTGTTTTTTTTCCTGCTGTGACAAGCTGTGAGTGTGGGTTGGCGTCCGGGTCGGTGACTGGTTTGGCGGTAACAAAAATAAAACAAAAAAAAAACTTAAAAACTGGAGCAAAGTGGAAAAAAGGTGTGGAGACGCTGGAGAGGAAACACAGTGAAGTGGCGCGAGTTTTGCTAACAGTATGTTAACTGGATTGCTGATCTTACCATAAAGTCACCAATTACTGTTCATACTGTTTCAGTCATAGAGGTTTAAAACAGTGCGACAGCGTTTCATCACAGACACAAAGACGTCCAAATACCGAAGGCGTTTTGTTTTGTTTTTTGATTGACAGATACTCTTGCTCTGCTAATTAGCTTCTCGTAATTGCCACACGATGACTTGCCAGTTTCTGTCAAATTGAAAATGACTTTAATTTAATGCCATTTAAATTTCATCATCATTCTGAGGAACCATTCACAACGAGGGAGGAAAAAAACCCCCCAAAAAAACACTTGTGTGGAGCTAAATTTCAGCATCGGAGACAAACGGAGAAAAGAAAAGAAAAGACGGCTGCGATGGAGTTGTTTTTCCACAGTTCGGCTGCTGTTAGACTGA
>JAPQRN010000015.1:5419381-5456204 GCA_037367275.1 Coranthus polyacanthus
TGACTTTATGATTCAAACGCTTGATGAAGATTTCCATTTTACCGTGTCGGTAAGCTAGCATTTAGCATTAGCTCACCTTTGACCCCTTTAACCAGATATTGCCACTTCTGGATCCAAAAAGCCAACGTGGTGACAGCCAAAGAAAACGCAAACTCCTGGCTTCAAAACCACCTTTCAAAAACAAGTTCACAGCGTTCGTTTCACCTCATAACATTTGTTGTGTGTTTTTGTCCCGTCCGTTTAGACTGAGACTGGTTTGAATGTTGGGAAGGTGAGATGAAAATGTAAATAGTACAAAATAAAGATATTTATGTTGAAATGTAGTAAAAGTAGGTGTTAGGTAGTTGTATTATTTATTTATTACAAAGTATTTTCACGCCTCTGCTCACACATCTCAGGAAAAAGCCACATTTCTATTTTAATGAACCTACACTGGTCACATATCAGCTTTGTAAATGTCAGAGCGTGTTCTGTTTTTTCTTTTTTTTTGCGTGAGGCTGTGTTGGGTTCTGAGCCCTTTAGAAACCGGAGCGTTAATGCCTCCAGTGTAGACATGTCGGACTGAAGCCGCTGCAGCTCTGCTACTGTACTTCTCACGGCACATTTTCAGTGTAGAGCGAAGGTTTTACAAGCTTATAAAACAGCTTCTATATCTTTAAGTTCACTAGAGATGCTACGGTGTTGGTCGTAGCAGTTCAGTGTGTGGCAGGTTTACTGCAGGTTTTACAGACTAGAAGCTGTTGTAAGAGTTACCAGCAAATACTAACTTCTGTTCAACTATAGAACAATGCTAGTTGCTGTATGAGCAGTATATCAATTAAGTGTATTTAAATATGTATTTAATTACTTTTGAGTATTCTGTAAGATGTATAAGGCATAATTGGTAATTAGCAAATGCTTTACAGACTGATCTTCCAGAAAAAAATGGCTTAATGTGTTGTACGGAGCGAGGGACAAAAGTAACAAAATATTGAACAAATCAAATACATTTTAGCTTTGTTGCTTTGTTTGCCGTTGTGTTTTTTGCACAGCCATGTTCCAGGTAAAATAAACCTCAATAACTACCTCATGTTCAAAGATAATGCTCAGGTCTGAGGACATTAAACTACCTGATTAGATACAAAAAGATTGCAGTCATTGTTTAACGAAACCAATTTCACTGTTTCTGTGTCAGTGTTAAAGTAATAAATAAATGTCACACTTTTTCCCACTCTCACAATGGAGAAAATGAAAAAGTAATTTTAATCATTTTAATCATCTGAATCTTGTGGTGTTTTTCTAGTGGTGACAGTCACAGAACGAGCTGCAGTCTCTTAAAGTAAAAGTGCACTTCGACTGGAATCTGGAGTTTTGGCAGTCACTCCATTTTTATCTGCCAAATTGTCACTTTCACACAAAAATCCCCTTACTTCCGTGTTTACTTGGAGATACTGACATTTTGAGTGAAACGGCTCAGAGACGGAAACTGCTGGCTGCTAAACACACGATATCTGTCAAGAAAGGCTTAATAAGGACAACAGCAAAGAGAATTTCCTTTTGAAGGACTGGCTAAATGGAAGCAGCAGGAAAAACATTTCCAATTGTGGAAATTAGGGCAAAAAACTTACTGAGCCTCAAAACTAAGCTCTGATAAAAGGTTTCCAAATGACTTGGCTTGTTTTGCTGTTTTTCTGTCTCAGAATAAACTTGTGATGCTATGCCGCCTGGTTAATCACAGCATTAACACACAGATTATTATTTTTTTGTTTGTTTTCCAATGGATTGCACTCACGAAGACTTGAGGCTATTTGGGTGCAGCCTCTGAACTGACTGTTACGTGATGTTGACTTAACAGTGTCCGCGGAGAGAAACAGCCTCTGTAGTTAATTCACCACAGCTTCAAAAAGAGTTGTGAGCCCAGTATGCCTCCTCACTTCTCTGCAGGGCTATATCAGCGTAGTTTGTTTTTGCCAATGAACTGCTAATATGATTTTGAGTGTGCTTGGCCGTTTGGGACCAGATAATCGCTCCCTCTGGCGTCATTGCAGCTTGAGCCGGTCACTGGATAATATTTGGTCCCTGTCCTCCTCTCCATTTTATTTTCTAGTTTGTTTGTTTTTTTTGTTCTCATGCAGTGAAAGCAGATGATAAAACAGAAAATTACTGCTTTTAGTCTCTGTAGACATTGTGTAAATGCTGATGTGACACCTGCCTTTAGCTTTTTTTGGTGAGATACACAACATGAGTGTCCAGCACATTTAAAACAAACCCACAAGGGTTCCCTGCCAGCATAGTCAAAAGAGGCTGTAGTGTTTATGAGACGCTTAATATGGAAGTGCTGCATGCTTGCTTAAGAGGGAGGCTAAATATGCAACTACTGTCCTGAGGGTGATGCTTAAGAACAGTGACACGGCTCGTTCCACTGAGGGTTTGAATGTACTTCGTTAACTTCCTGTTAGCTTTCCTACTGAGAGATCTTGTGTGCAAGTATCTTGAGGATGTTGCTAGAGGAAAGATAATGACGTGTCCAAATATAAAGGGGTCTCTGAAGAGCATGTGTGCTCTGTGCATCCATTAGATTAAATGAACATTTTGACTCCCTGGCCAAGGTTGATGAAAAACCTTTTCGTTGTTTTTTTTTTTACCAGAATGAGCTGCCAAAGTAATAAACTGCCTTTTTGTCACATATCCATTCGGTACATTTAAATTAGTAGTAATAGTATGATTTTTTTCTTAAAGTGGCAGAGGACGTCCTGTTAAGCAGACAGGATACATGTTTTTCTCGTCTCACTGCTCTGCTTGCTTATTAAATGCGTATCTCTTTGAAAGACAATACTCGGGGAAGAATTACCACAGGTACATACAAACAGAGCTGTACAGACACGTCGGCCACAAACAGACCTGCATTTCCTCAAACTCTTCCCTCACGGTTATGCAGAGGTGTGGGCGTATTCATGTGTGGTTTAAAACATAACCACTGTGAAACAACAAGCGAGAAAGGTTACATATTTTTCCTTTAAGGGTGAAGTATAAAAGTCAATTTGAGGGCTTTCTAAAGTAATCCGTTGCGTAATCATTTTAATCAACTTAAACCTCAGCATCAAACTCCTCACTTTACCCACAATCACCCTCTTCTGTGTGACCCAACCCGGTATAACACGGGGATAATGTACTTCTTTAAACCCACTGGCCATAATAGGCCTCAACTACCTGAGTGATGACACAAACAAATTTAAAGTTCAAAAGGAGGAGAGACGCATTCAGTTCAAAGTCGCGGGTTTATTAAAACTTATTTGAAGAAAAAAAGGGGTCCTTGGGCAATGGAGGACCTGAATGAATAAAAGGAGACACTGGTGAGTCTATGCAGAAAGTTTATTATACAATACTGATAAAAGGCTAAAATATTTTGCTGACACCAACTGCATAAAGGCTCCTTACGACTGAGGCTTCATCAGTCACTGTGCGAGGTGGATCTTATTAACCTGGGTATGACACGTATACAGACTGTGCAATGATAACACCTGCTGAATCTCAGGCTATAACGCGAGTCAAAGTACAGGAATACAAAGTACAAGCAGTGCTGCTCTAGTTGCAGTGAAGCCAAGCTATAGATGGTGCCGTTACAAAAGTGGTATTTATATGTAGTGGAAATAAAATCCAAAGAGAAATATAAAATGCTGATCAGTTGGTTCAGGGTTACAAAAAACATATAAAAATGTAAAAGCCAGACAGTGACAGACAACGTAAATGACAATATGATTTGGTCCAAGTGAGATCTCTTTTGCCAGATAGCATTGGTACAATTAGTTCTGGCAAAGGTCACATCAGCTCAGGTAAAGCACAAACCCACTCAAGCAAAACACAGCAGAAAACTCTGAAAACTTGGCAAATCAAAACAGCAGAATCGGCCAAGCAAAGCAGCAGTCTGAAATAAAATCTGAAAACATGGGAAAGAGAGCAAAAGTCATTACCTAAACTGGCAAAGAAATAGCTCAGAGGGAAAAACCCTCCTACATTATCCATAGAAGTTCAGGTTACCTTACTCCATAGCTGGCTCTGCTGCGTGGCTCAAACTCAATTAACAACTCCAACACTTTCGTGCTTTAATAAGGCTCTGACTTTCCATTGTACAGTGAGATACTGTATAATCTTAAAAACAAAAGGTTTAGACAGTTTGTGTAATGCTTTCTTTCCTCATCTTGTATTACCTGAGGAGTGTTTTTTTCTTTCTTCTCGTTTATGTAATCCACACAGGGAGGTTCACGGGATCTTCTAGACGGTGCTTTTATGCATTTTGATCCACTATCAGTTTTTCTTTCTTTTTTAGACTTTTTCCACTTCAGGAGTAGCCAGTATCACAGAGTAGAGAAGCACCATTTTAAGTTCTTCGGCATTTGTAGCCATGTGTGTACGTTGCTGGCAGCGTTGATGTAGCCGAGGGTTATGAACTGTGCCTATACTTATGAAAGTTATAAAATAATAGCACTGAGGCTGTCGTCTGAACCGGGACCAGCATGTTTTAGTGCTTCACACATTGTCAGCTGCTGCACATCTGAAATCCACCGCTTCCATTCTTATATTTCACAATAAAGACTCGAGACATACACACTGCATGACTGAACTTAAATTAACTCAAAGCATTTTACATTTACATACTTTTTACAGTCGTTCGGCAACGTTGGTCAGGGAGCAAGCATTGTGTAGTCTGTCATGTCACTCGGCTACGGCAAGAATTTATGGCTCTATAATCACCTAATCTGACACAGTGACCATTGTAACCAACTAAAATATTGTACAGCCTTGCAGCTGCTGACATCTCACTGTCGTGGAGAGCAGAGGTACATCCTGACAGACACCACCGTTATCAAGTTTTTCAGAATACATGATCTACGTATGGCTGTGTTTAATCTTCTCCTAACCCAAAGTGCTTTTATTGCCCTGAATACTAACGATGCAAACCCTGGTATCTGAGGTAAAGGTCCTGCACTTTTCACTCCTTCCATTCATCCCAAGCAACCTCCTCCAGTTACAAATTACACCTGCATCATAACCTGACATGAACTGCATGACATAGGAGACAACATACACAACATCTACAGCTGCCTGTTTAAAAACATCTCCTCTTAATATCACTAGATAACAACTGGTGACCTTTAAAGGTTGCTAACTCCAGAGAAGAGATCAGCTGTTCCTGGAGTTCACAGACTTCCAAACAGATGGAGAAGAAGAAGCTGTTTTCTTCACAATCTATTGAGTGATTTACATAGACTCGATATAAATAAGAGGCACGATGAAGAATATCTGTAGAATATCCTGTTGAAAATATATCTCGAATTATTTATCGCAACTAAATGATCCCACGTGTAGCATTTGAAGTATTTTTTTAAAAGAAAAGAGAGACTTTTTATTTATTAATTAATTTTGTTACAAGGTAGAAGACAGCTTTGTGTTTGCGTCTCCTCTTCTTAAAAACAGATCTTTCGTTCCGAACAATCCTTGTAGAAAACAAAAGGTATATATTTAGACAAGGTTTACTCACCACGATTGCAAGTGTGAATGAAATATAATTCTTAGTAATTTTGTGAGTGTGAAACAGATTTGAGGCATGACACTATCTGGATGTGCTTTTGGTGCTCATGTCTGTGTCACCTATATTTTATAGGATGCAGTATGCAGGCTGAGTGATGATCAGGGCTGATTGCATCCATCATGTCAGTGCCGGAACAGTGTCAATTCTTTCCCCTGAGCCAGTGATTGAACACGGAGAGTAGGAAATTTAAAACCAGCACAGCTGCAGTGAAACTTAGCATGATTTTGCTTCTCAGGTAGCTGCTGTGATTAATATTTAAAAGAAATGTGTGATGTTCTCATAAGATGAACAAATTAAAATGTCCATGACTGCGAGCAGCTGCCTGACACTTTTCCAATCATTTCAGACGATTTAATACAAGCAGAGCTATAAGAAGTACACGCATTCTGTACTCAAGTACAAATACATGTACGATATGCATCTAGATACACGGAGCGACGATACCATTCGGGAACGATGCGTTTGAATACAGAACGATTCGGTTTGGTTTAATTCAATGCAATGAAATGCAGTCTGCTCTTACTAACACTTGCTTAATGTAGACATTAATGTAAATTAAAATAAGCCAGTTCTACACAACGTGGCATTATGTACTAATATGTACTAATATTCATTTCATTAAAAACCTGGGATTGTGTGATTCGTTGAAGACTGTAAGACATGGCTCTTCACTCCCAGCCCAGTCCGCCGCTCGCGTCC
Source organism: Coranthus polyacanthus (assembly GCA_037367275.1). Classification (NCBI taxonomy): domain Eukaryota; kingdom Metazoa; phylum Chordata; class Actinopteri; order Kurtiformes; family Apogonidae; genus Coranthus; species Coranthus polyacanthus. The sequence continues at coordinate 5,425,650 of JAPQRN010000015.1, forward strand.
GTTTCACTGTGTAACATCTTTCATGTTGTTTTTGACTTATGTTTGTCATGTGTGATGGACAAACCAAGGGATTGTTTTTGTCTGTGGGTTATTGTCCCATGCATTTAGGTTGACATTGGTTTAGATGTTGTTAAGGTGCGCAACGACGCAAAAAATAAAAACAACCAGTAATTCCACTAGATCCCACAAAACTAAAGCAAGCAGCCTGTTTTGAAAATGTACGGAGTTAGAAAGTGCAGGTATTTGTGCTGAAATAAATAAACACTTAATACCAGTACTGATGCCGCTTGACTTTCACAACAACGGCGCCTGAAACCAAATAATATAAAACACGTTCTTCTCTTTGGTGACATTTTTGTGAATAAAATTTCCCCACCGACGCAGCAGAACTGTTCGCCTTAGAAGACAGTTGTATAGGAGCCTCTTTTATGCCAACGATCAAACCTCGGAAGCGCTCATCCCCTCATAAACAGGTGGATATTCGTTAGGCTGAAACAAGCACACTCTGATACGTTCGTGCAGTCACTTTGGTGAATCCAAATGTAAAAGTGTTCTTGCCTGAGGCTCGTCTGTGCTCAGATCTTTGCAAAAGATCTTCATAGATGCTATTAAAGGAAAATTATCTCTTAAAAGGTTGAAGTCTTCCATTTATGAAACATTCAAAGCAACATGAGGGCGTCTGTAATTACATAATTAATCAATAGTTTTGCTTTGTTGAAGCGCTACATAATGGAGAAAAGCCAATTAAGTATGTGTCAGAGTAAATTGCTAATCCTATTTTCTTCAACAAGGGCATTTAAAAAAAAAAAAAAAAAAACCTTTAAAGCTTCAAATTATTTCTTGAGCATCATCAGCTGAGTCACGCTCGCAAAGGATAGATCAATACATTTATTAATCGTGCTGAATTCAGCAAAGGGACACGGGCTATAATCATTTGCTTCACTGACACTTGTTTTGGAAAAGAACACTGCAATGCATCACTCCCTTGTCTCCTGTTAGTATCACACAAATTAGAGTGCCAAGAGCCTGCCTGAGTTTGTTCCGTCAGTATTGTTAACATTATTCATACAAAGAGCAACAGATGGATGCATTTAAAATTAGAAAAGCCCCGTTGTTGTTCTCACATTTGTTACCGCTCTTGCTTAACACGATGTAGTGTGCCGCTGCTCTGAAAATTTTCCCATCAAGTAGCGACTAAAGCTGCTTGAACGCCCAAGTCTTTTCAGAAAAATAAAAAAGGAAGGAACATTAGAACGGAGCCTGGTGTCGTCTGTTTACAGCAGCACCGCTCGCCACCATCTTTGTGTCAGTGTCCATGCTGCGATCGCTGCCTTTTTATAAGTAAGTAAGTTAAATAACTACGTTCATTGATTTTCACTCCTCCTTTTTCTGAATGGGAGGCCGTCGTACTTTGCAACTGCAACGTTAAAACCACAGGAAACTTTTAGTGTCAAGTAATCAAATAAGCTGCTTCAACGGAACAGATGCTTCGTCACAGAACAGATCGACTCGATTCCACCAAATATATGATCGGATTTTTTTTTTAAAAACACTGTGCCTTTTCAAATCACATTGCTGCAAATTAATGAATGAATGATGTATCTAAAATAACGAGAGAACTTTATTGCAGTACGTTCAGACACTCGGTGACGGAGCTGCTTATATTTTACTTTAAATATTAGAATAGCTACAGGTCTGTCTACAGCCTCTACCAGGTCTGTTTCCATCCAGCTGTTTTTAACTTGCATTTTCAATTTGCGCATAAAAAACATGGAAACAATGTAAATATGTGTCGATGAAAAGTAAATGCAAAGTCCAGGGGAAACAGATATAGTGAATAATTATGTGCATGCAATAAGGAGACTGAAATTTTTACTGAATTAATTCAAGAAACAAACATAAATGTCGTGTGAAAAGTTAAAGCCGGTGTCGTGTAGAGTAACTGTAGTGAATGGAAACATTTGGATGAAAACTCGACTCCTGTGACACCGAACTGTTGCTGTAGTTTGTCAGATATTTTCAACTGTGGATGGTTTTGTTTGTTCCCTTTACGTGACTTTTCACATTCACTTTATAAACAACGAGTAAAGAGTATATATAGATAATGACTACCCCAGATATCTGCAGCTGTTGTATTAACACAGTCTTTACGCTCTGATTGTCTGACTTGACATCTTCATTTTAACATCTCCTCCAGCATCGTGATTTATTATAAAGGAAACAAATGACCAACCTCATGTCATTATGTGGCAGCAAAACAATGTCAAACCTCTTCAAATAGGAATAACTGAACCACTCCTGCTCCTCGTCATTGTCCATTTGTGACCTTAGCCAATTTTATTTTATTTATTTGCCTTCAAGGGCCCTCTATCCTTAGACCTTGAAGAAGGAAAAACTCCAGAGAAAACCTTTAACAGAGAAAATAAATGGAAGAAACTTCAACAGAGGAGGCATCCCTTTTCCACAAGGTGTCATTTGAAAATGACAAATGAACATGCAAAACATAATCTGAGAGATGATAGGCAATTTCAGGTACTGCCAATGGAAAGGATGTGAGTCACACACCGTCATCAAGGGGAGAACACTTACCACACAGCACATCATTCACGTGGACAGGAGAAAATTAGCAAAGGCAACAGAGTTGTTGAAGATTCCAGAAAACATTTTTAGCAAGAAACAACTGCTGCTTCAAGAAAAAAAATGGCTCAAACTGGGGAGAATCTTCCTGCTGAGGTTTCTCACAAATAATTCTTATTTATGTTTTCACCCAGTTACAAAAACCTCTCATACAGAATGTCTGTAATATCCTCCTTGAATAGACATTGAACTCTGTCACCTTCCCACACTGCAAAATAGAAAGAAGAAGCCCTAATAGAAAGAAGCCAAAAACCGTTAAACAGAACCACATTCTCTAACAGCACAAACCTGGAAATCATCAAAATAAGTGAAAGGAAAAGCAGCAATTAAGCACATTAAATGTGTGTATCTTACATTTTTAAAAGTCTGCTGTGAAAAAGGTGTATTAAGAAGGATCTGTGGATGAGTGGAAGCTCAGTCAAAATCGCAGAAGTTAAAGTTAAACGCATGTAAACTGGTGCAGTTGTTTTACAAATGCCATGCATTAAATAAAACAAAGACAACAAATCGATGTATTTTTCTGTGGTTTGCAGAGTATCCACTGTTGGATTGTCCTAGCCAACTTTTTTTTCTGCCTCTCGGGCAACATTGATCTGAGTCCTTTAGTAATGTCAATATTCTAAACATAAGTCGCATGTGGTCTTTGTGTTTATAGCAGAGAATCTGTGTAAGGACCGCAGTAAAAGAAACAATACTTATGGTTAGGTTGGTAGTGCAATTTTAAGCGTGCTAATATTTACATAAGAGGATGATGCCACAAATCGCTGTTGTTAACACATGCGGAGTCAAAAAGACCGTATTTACATATATAGGCCATATTTATGGAAAATAGATGTACTGTAATTTCCGGACTATTGAGCGCACCTGAATATAAGCCTCACCAACTAAATTTTAAAAGAAAAAAATGTTGTACATATATAGGCCACACGTGTCTATAAGCCGCAGGTGTTCACGTTGTAACATGAGATATCTACACCTGTTTACGTAGATATCCATGGCCTGTTAGCCTTTAAAAAAAATAGTATGTAAAATGTAGATTAGCTGCATCATTGTTTAGGCCGCAGGGTTCAGAGAGTGTGAAAAAAGTAGCGGCTTATTGTCCGGAAATGACGGTAATTGTTTATTGCTAGAAATACTGGAACGTTCAGCAACAAGGGAGGGGAGTTAGCAGAAAGTAAAGTAAAGAATTAGTCAGAGCCGAGATCTCGGCCATTTCTCCATGTTCTTCACTGATGCAACGGGCAATGTTTGTGCCTCATTTCTTTTAATCATCGTGTCCCATTTGCCTCGTCGCCTCCGATACTGAACTAGCCTTTCATCTCAGCAAGCAGGAGTCACTCATAGGCGCCGAACATAATGGAAGAAGGAGGAACTGTCTAATCAGAGGTTTGTGAAAGCAATTTAGCCAGTTCTTAGAATACTACAGAGAAAAAATCCTCTCCAACTAGATTGATACTGTCTGAGAGGCTGCAATTTTACTCGACTCAGTGTGTGACACATTTAGATCCTAATGCTTTTCATTTATGACAAATTGTAAGCTTTGTTTAAATACATAGGCTCATAATTTCAAACGTATCCCAAAATTACAAGTAAAGTTAAGGGATTTTTTTTTTTTCAGGGCGCTGAAGAAAAAGAGAGAAAGTCTGTGTGAGCAAAGTAAGGTCAGTTTTCTGTGCCCCTCATATCTCTTCATTTGGAGGAACCATCTCACATGGTCAGATGGATCATGAAAAGATGAATGCTCCAGCCCTCAGATTTATAACATTTATCCAAACACATCAGCGGGTATACCTGCAGTCCTTGACTTCTTCCCTTCTGGAAATTACACCTGTAATATTTTCACCATGAGAATTCAGTTTTTTCGGGGGGGGGGGGCACATATTTCCAGAGGCGATAAGACTGTTTTGCAATGACTTGTTTTTGTAATGATATTTATATTAAAAGCCTAGTAATAAATCTGTTTGTTGAATGTGTCTTGGGTGTGATAAAAATAGGGTGAGAAATTCCTCTTGAAACATCTGTGAAATTGATCTGGCACCTGGTGACAGGCATGTGAAAAGTCTGCTGATTAAAGGAGACATCCCATCGTTTTCCCCTGACCAGTGCCAACCTCTGAGCCCTGGTTCTGCAGCCATCACTGCCACTTTCCTGCCACAAAATTGCTTTGTTCGCTAAGGTTGTTTATAACTATGAGTCACAGCTGATGAACAACAACTTTAACTTTGTATACAACCCAGAGCAAGTTGCTCCATGATTATGATTCAGTGGCTGTGTCCTCTGAATCGATCAAGAGTGGAAGATTATCGGACGGCACAATTGATGGAAGTTATGAATTATTATGTGGAGAGGAAAGGGGGTATTGGAGTACTGAGGATTAAAGACCTGCTGCAGAAATGACCAATGACTACGGTGCTGTGGTGTAAAACAGACATTCATGTGATTTATAAAGCGAGGGGACACCCCTGGAGGAAGGCCACGGCTTATACAATTACACCAGACTAGCCAAGCCCAACCTTTTCACAACACTTGGCCACTTTTAAAGCCTTCACTCACAGAGAAATTGGATCAATTTTACTTGACAGACAATTTTTCAGCAGCAGTTACAAATGTGTATACAGCTTCAATCTCCAAAGATGTGATCATAAAACCTAGATAGAGGATTAAGGTGGCATTTTCTAGGCATCCTGGTTGAATTTAGCCATGATTTGGTTTCACAAAGGTTGACTTTGGAATGGATGGCCTGTGATTGGTCGCTACACTATGGCTAACGGCGAACACTGACAGCTACGACTCTATGGGTTAGCTGTATTGAAAAAGTTGTTCTTTCGTACCACTCTGGCTGAACACTTGCGTGATGAAATGCAAACTAAATGTCAAACATGACGGCTTGTACTGCATTTCACATTTCAAATATTGCAGGTTTTATTTCATCACATGTATCTGACAGCTTTGGTAACTAGTTTTTGACACTGTTAATGATTACCTTTGTATCTATATAGTAAGTAGAGCTCAAATGCTTGGTTGACTGATGAAAAATGAATCCAAAACAATTTCTGTTAATAGTTTAAGTCACTTAGGCAAACTACATACATTTCATTGTGCTGTTGGTTGGACAAAGCAGAATTATGATGGAGTCACTTTGTACCACCTAAATGGAATGATTTGTACAAGTTGACATAATGGTCTCCGAGGGCAGAGACCTACCATTCATTCTTTCAGTCAGAGCTGTAGAAAACACATTTCAAAGACTGGTGCCTAACGCTTCCCTCCCGCATTCCTTTCTTAATCTTCTGACTGGCAGAAGTGCTCTTATACATTTTGATTCGCAATCTCATACGTAACCTTTTTTGGATTTAGGTTAATGAGGAATGAGGATCTGATTGGGGTTAGGAAGGAATGGTCATTTAGATATTGCCGAATACATTGGAAGTCATTTTTATTGCATCTTTGGACCTTTACTGTATCGGACAGGACCCTGGTATCCCTGCTGCCTAAACTTAACCATAAGGATCATTGCTTGCTTGGGGCTGTAGCTTCTGGGAGACACAGTTGAGAAGTGCCATAAGTGGTTGGGACACTATGGCGCCGATATCTATAAATGTTGATATGAAACATTTTTGGTTCAGAAGAGTTGACATTACATGTGTCTGTCGTTTGCAGAGTCACATAATGGTAACATTTTATTCTGGCAAATGGGTTGGGAAAAAAAACTGTCCTTTGTCTTGTTCTCTGGTGCAGTACTCAGGGGAAAAAAGATTACACTATATCAAGGGAGGACTTGCACACAGTGAACAAAAAAAAACAGTTCAGACTAGAGTCTAGCTTTTAAATATTTCCCTTTTATACATTACATAGTTGTACAGAGAGGGAAGAATGTGCAGAGTGCAAACATTTCATTGTATATTTGACTTTCCTCAGTGCTAGAATGAAGCTTGCATCGGGATTCACCCACATGTAGGTTACTCTGCAGGTGCATCCAATCAATGATTAGACACAGCCAAATGCTGGCAGGTCAGGTCATAACAAACACAATGAATGAGCGATGTCATTCCATAGTCACACATTCTCCTCCACGTACAAATATATAACTGTTCCACTGGGAATGAAACCCACTACGGTAAATGTGTGAATGCAGATAGATCGTCTACCTCGGAACTCTGCAATCCCTGTGGCTGTGAATTACATATGAGCTGTTTTCTGTGGCACTGCTTCATTGTCTCTCCGTTACCAGCGAGCCAATATCTGTGTATATATTGGTAATAGAGGTGTGAGTTTTCACTGACTTCACGATTCTTTTCAATTAAGATTCACCCTTCAACGATTCCAATGCACCGTGGTTCTCGACGCATCTCACGTCTTCACTTTTCTATATTACTGCACGTGACTACTTTTTCATCATTTAATACAAGCAGTGAGGTAAATCTGAACTCCCGTCGATTTAGGAAGCGCTCTCGAAGATCAGACTGCAGCTGTATCTGTATCGAGCTGCATCTTTTCAATCCCAGTGTCTGTGTGAGCCACCTCAGTATGGAAATACTGCAAAATGGCAATCTTTCTCCAGCGCATTACATCAGAGTAGAAGAATAGTCACTGGCCTCACAGTTTGATTTGATTATGACGTCTGTATCATGATGCATCTTTTCCACATCTGTAATTCTATGTATTGGAGACTGTGTGAATACGGTAGAATGGCTTCAGTCCAGTGGGTTTGGGATGACCTGACCTGTCGGTAATTAATAAATTAAAATAGTGATAAAACACGACTTGAGCAACCACAAATAAGAATACATTTTTTTCACCGCTTACGATAATCTCTTGTTTGAGAACGACTCATTTTGTGGGTACTGGGCTTTCAAGTAATTATACCATTTATAAAATTTAAAACAAACACGAAAACAAGAAAAAACATTTGGTAACCCTTCCTGTTACAGATCTATAATTATGAAGTATCTACTCAGTAAATACATCTTAAATTATAGTTTATTGTTGGTTGATTACCTCTAATGAATAAGTAGCGGACTGTAAGCAGAAGGATTACCAAACATTTTGCAAAAGACCCCAGAGGACCAACCCTGATTCTTTTAAATGAAGAATGATTATTTCCTTAGTGGGACATGTTTTTGCTTAAGTCTCAAGACTCAGTGCTTTGTTTCACTTTGATCTTCAGCTGCACATGATCCCAACACTTGCACAACTGTAGTACAAATATCTATCCACGGTTATGTTTGCTGCGCATTAAAAAAAATGGAAAACTTTTGCACGTTTATGAACAGAACAAGAAGAGAGTCTGTGTAATGAAGTAGCTCTTAAGAATTGTTAAACTTCTAAAAGGATTTCTGGAATGAAGTGTGAGCCATCGAAGAGGAAGCACTTCAGTCCATAAATAATGAATGTACTTGTGGATGTGGTTGTGTTTGAAGCATGAGCAGGAAGGAGAACTTTGTGCACTGTGCTGACATGACAGATTTGCATGTTTCCTCGCTGGTTTTCAGCCTTTGAAGAGCATATCCATAGTTTCCACAAATCTATGGAAACCACATCCAAACGACACACAGGCTCCTCTGAGAAAAGCTTGTCACATCCACCAATGAAAAATGTGCTCACTACAATATTCTTCTGATCTATACCTGAGCTAAACACCAACGTACTCCCATTGATACTATCACTGAAATTTAAAAAGCTGGGAAGTTTTGTATTTCCATCTTACAGGGCAGAAACCTGGACTAGAATAGTTCTCATCAATATTAGGTCCATATGACGGAAGACAAATTGATGGTGAGGAGGACGACTTTGACACTATTCAAGGAGAGACTGTGCTGATTGTGATTTTATAATGTCTAGTAATTGCTCAGATAAATGGTCAAAGATGAAGGAAGAAGCAGATGGACACTTCCTAAGAAAAAATACATGCAGGGCATTAGTTAAGCCTCGTGCAGCCGGTGCCTTCACCCAAGATCTATGTTTCGTTCATTTGTTCAATTTGTGGACTTCTGAAAACATGTTTGCTTTTCCACAGGTTAGAGAACCACATCATTGTATCTGTGTACATTCATAGGTGACACATATTCAACAGTGGTTTCTGCCCTTGGCCTTGACACACAGATTTCCCCGAGAGTCCCTGAATCTTTTCATTACGTACTGTAGATGGTCAAAGACCTAAATTCCTTGCAATTTTGTGTTTAATATTATTCTTTTCCAGCTGACTGACAATTCTGTCATGAAGTTGGCACAAGGTGACCCATCGATGTAAAGACTAAGCCTTCACTAAGCTCTTTTATGTCCAATCATGATGCCCTCATCTATTACCAATTAACCTGCTAATTGTGGAATCTGACAGAACAGAGCTACTTGCATATTCTATGAACTTTTCAGTCAGTCACGTTCTCTCTGTCGCAGCTTTTTTTAGCGTGTTACAAAACATAATCACAACCGCCTCATCACAGCAAGTCCTTTTCAAAAGTATGTTATGTTGCGTTATGTTACAGTGTTTGGAGACAACCAATTTCATGTCCATACTGAAGCTCTTGTTTTTCTTTTCTTTCTCTGGCAGTCACAAAGTTGTAGTTGATCATGTTGGTCACAATGTTCTTGCTCCCAGCCCCTGATGTAAGCAGTACTTGGTTAAAGACCAGCAAAGTGTTGGTGCCTGTGTGGAACCAGTTTTCATGGCCAAGACGTGGGTCTTTGGCTGTTGAAACACAAGACCTGGCTCAGGATTAGGCGCCAGCTCCAAAGTGTCCTGGTGGAAAAGGGGCATGTTTGACTCTATGACTGTGGTTCAGGTTAACTATTTAAGCCTTTTACTTTGCTTAATTTATTTGAGTTTTATTACTTTTCATCCCTTTTCTGTTTCTGCTCGTGGTGTCACATGTGGTTGTTTGCTGGTGATTTGGTGTGCAGTGTTTAACTGGAGGATTACTCTGGAAGAAGTGGATTGTTATTTTGTGCTTTTCTTCTTTTATTACAGCTTCAATACTCCCAGTGCTCCGGTTCAGATGAATGCAATTATAACCAAGGTCAATACTGACTGAATATCTGCTTTTGACCATTTTACAACACATATTACAACATGCAGAGGCACAGAACATAGGTCATTTTTTCTTTACTTATTTTTAGGGTGTTTGGCATTTAAAACACGCAGTAAATCTCATCTGTTTTGATCATTTTTAACCCTTTGAACAGGAATGGATGGAATTTGGTACACTTCAACCATGCAGTATGGTCATTTAAGAAGGATGTTTAGGAAATTAAAACAAACTCACTTGTACTCATTAATGGGGAAAAGGGAAAATGACATAATAATGAAATAATTTAACAGTTTTTTTTGGTGTCACATTGAGAAGAAATAGCAGTCAATATATAAACTGGTGATTATTTTTGTCAAAAAGAGACATTTTATTTACAATGCAGTATTTTACAAGGCTAAGCAGAGTTAAGGACTGTACGTAGAAAAAATAACTGATCGCTCACACTGGAATAGTGACACAGTGGAAGAATGAGATGCCAAGTGGCTTTCATGACAGCTGCAGTGTTCACACATACGTAGATCTACCAGCGTATGCTTTCTTGCCATATGCTCTTTCTTTCCTTTATCCGTAGCTGTGATGCTTTATCCTGGATCGTCAGCCGCCCTGAAGCCTGCTGGTTATTGGTCATCCTCCAACACTGTTCTGGATACAGCGCCATCGTTTTTTTAGCTGTTTCTCTGTGTTGTGTGCGTGTTCGTCCTGTGTGTGAGACTGCTGTGTTGTGTTATGAGCGTTTATCTAATTCTGTTTGCATTACCATCTGCATGTTCTCTTTTCACTGTTTACCATCGTCTGTACACACAACACCTACTGAACTGTCCCTCCGTCCTGGAACAGGGATCCCTACTCTGTCGCTCTTCCTGACGTTTCTACCATTTTTCCCAGCAAGGGTTTTTTTGGGCAGTTTTTCCTCACTCGAACCGAGGGTCTAAGGACAGAAGGTGTTGTATCTTGTATAGACTGTAAAGCCCTTTGAGGTGAATCTTTGATTTGTGATATTGGGCTGTATAAATAAAATTGAACTCATCTAATAGTAATATCCATTTGAAGAAAAATCATTTCCTACAACTAGGGTAGGAACTGACAGAGTAAATGTTTTTCTGTAGTGGGAAGGCAGTTATAAATTACACTCTGATTTCAAAATGGCGTCATTCATAAATCGCCTGGTGCAGCTGCAGCTCTGATGTGCAAGACTTGAGCTGTTCTGTGCAGGAGCCAGACAATAACGGCTTTGGTGTCAAAGTGCAAGTGAGATAAATGACTCGCAAGCATCTGCTGTTGAGCTGTCCTCCTCTGATTGTCACTGGGTCAGGGACATTTCCTCTCCTCTGGTCATATACTGTGGTTAGGCAGCACCGTTTAGTGATCTAACAGCATTACGCAGCTTTATACAGGGCAAAAGTCTATTACTTTTTTAATACTGTAATTTAGCAGCTTCTTGGCATCCTTTTCTGTGTACTGTTTTATGGGTCCTGAACTTTACTGAGGCCTTTGTCCCATTTGTCGTTTAACATTTCACCCGGGTGAGGAAAATAAAATAAAATAAAATACAGAAAATGATAAACATTTTATTTGTCATTTTAGTAAAAGCATCTATTTTAAAATGCTCTCTGCAGGAGTCTGCTGGCAATGAGTGCTGCTAATATGGAGCACCTGTGGAGAACTCCTCATAGATCCCATTTACATCTGAATGCAAATGCAAGTACAATCTGTATCTGGACACATTATCTAAATAATAAACAGTCTGATCTTTCCTTTGTATTTATACTTGGTATTTTTAATGTGTTCTCATTGTCCTTGTTGAGATCTCCAGAGAAACACCTGCACGTGAGTCATTTAAAGTAGTAGAAAATCATTACATTTTTTGTTACAGCAACATACTCTTGTTATAGCAAAAGCCCTTAAAGTCCATATTAACATTAGCATTACCATTAGCAGGATGACTCACCTTTTATCATTTAAAATCGAGTTTGTGTCACTGACTGCCACGTGCGCTGACAACCTGCTCTTCCATTTGTTTTGAAGAGTCCAGTTCTTCTTCAACGTTGCTTTTTCCACATAAAACCATTAAAGGTTCAATCAGAGTGCACGCTCACACGCCTGCGTGAAGGCTGTGTTGGAGTCGGTTTTTAAACTAACAGCTGTAATGACAACATCCATGACAACAAGCTATACACTGATTTCTACGAGGACTCAAGTCATTTTGTTTTCCACGGAAAGCCTTAGCGTCACTCTTGAGCTCCTCACCGTCTCTCCTCTTCTCCCCTACAGCTGTAAAAATACACAACACTAGCTACCGTTAGATTAAGAATGGTGTCGACTAACGTGAACAAAACAACCACCTCCCAGGACAACACAGACTCCAACGCAAACTCCATGTAAGCCGACAAGCATACCCGAATGTTACATATTGGGAATGTAATCTCATGGTCAGTTAATTGGGATTCTGGGAGAATAACAGTGCTGCATAAAACCACACGTTCATTATTTGCGAGTCACAGCACAGACTATACAAACTTTATGGGTCGGATGTGAGTTTTTGGATGTCAGTCAGCACAACTGTTGCCATTCGGTTTTCATTTGTTCACGTAAATCTTGGACCTGTGCAGTGATGATAATGCGCCATGTATTTTGATCATGCATTTTTCAGGTTTGAAGTAGACACAGACTCGCATCAACATGAACTGGAACTGGTAGAATTAGAATAAGTACAGTGTGGGTGGGAGCTACTTACTTAGAGCTACAATGGCTCTTGACGAGAGATAAGAAAAATAGAGTAGCGTAAGCATTCCAGCACGAAGCAATAGGCTGGAAGTGTAATAAAGTGTAGAATACAGAAAGAGAAGGTCAGTCAGTCTTTAAAGGTTACTTTATATATATTTATAAAGAGAGCTGAAAGAAAGAGTATAAAAATAATGTAGGTTCAGTTGTCACATTAAAGGTCACATATACTACAGGCCACAGGGGGAATTATTTCCAATTCATGCTGCAAATGGTGTTAGTTGAGTAATTAAATTACATGAGCTAAAAGGCAGATCCACCACAATAATCAGCCTCATTAGCTGACAAGTCTTCCCGCTGTAATGCTGATTGGCAGCTTTCTAAATCAGACAAATGCGATCATAACCAAGGCCTTGACTCGTGTTCAATGTGTCGAAGGTCTTTTCACCAATGAAATGTTTGATTGTTTGTTGAAATTGTTACTGCTATTATTACAACCTGCAGAGACACGGCACGGACCTCTTCTTGTACTTTGGGAATTGCCGTCTAAACTGTGGTCTTTTACACAGGAATGGATTGTGAAGTAATTTGCTACATTCTGACAAGTTAATATAAAAGCAAGCATACTAACCCTTTTAACATCCACTCTTTAATGGTACCCTAACTCTAAACTAGGCTTAGACTCATAACAGGAGAACAGTAAAACCACAATGCACGTCTTAGACTTCATTTGAAAAGGAACGTCCTCTAGTTCCTGTGCTTAGCATGTGGCTGAACCTAAACTATGGTTGACCATAAAGAGCCACCACCACCAAGAACTACAACTATAATAAAAAATATAACACTGTGGGCATCCACACCAATGAACAATAACATTCCATAAACTGCAGCTACACTCGAGTCTGAGCCCCAGAATGAATACTGATCACATGTTGTAGGACACAAAGTGTGCGCAGATGCAAACTTTAATGCGACGTGTGTTTCTTACCTTTAGTCCACAAAGCTGACACCGTAGAAAAGGCAAAAAGGGGTTTATTAATCTGCTTTCTTTCATAAAAAATAAACGTTGCGCTAAATATTTCAACACAAAATGTTGGTGGTTATCTCAGAAGGTCCATAACGAAATGCCCACTTTAATCCACAACAGGGTCAGACAACAGTCTGCCCTTTCCGTCACCGACTGCAGTTAATAGGCTTGTTAACTTAATTGTTCAGCACATGACTGTGTGGCCCAGCTGTTCTCATTATTATTCATATCCTCATTGAGTAAGAAAAAATAAAAGCTAAATCAGATGGCATGCAGTCCTAGCGTGATGTAAACGCGATTCCCTGCAAATTCAGATGTATTCTGATTGACTGTCAGTGTTTTTATCGTTCATCAAATCGCTCTGAAAGTGATCCCAATGATATGGTTCTCCTCTGTCGTTGTTGCTATTGTGGTGGTTTGGACAGCCCTCAACCATAACCTTAAAATGGGTCACCGGTGACCTGGTGGATGTGAAGAGCGTTTCTCATGTTCTCAATGATACTCTGATAAAACTGATAAAAGGGGAAAATGACATGGTTCACATAATCTATATGCTGTTTTATGTCATATTAAAAAGAAGTAACAGTCAGTCTATAAATTCTAATGTGTCATTTGTGTCAAAAATATAAATTACAAGTGATATCTTTATTTACAGTGCAGTGCTTGAAAGGCTTGGCAAAGCCAGGCGATAGCAGAACAACAGAATGAATAATTGATTACTCAAAGCTGACTTTTAAACTGGGCAAACCATTTGAAACAAACTGAGTAGACATAACTCTGACAGGGTTGCATTATTCATAGATGGATGCTGCTGCAAAGCCTTGGAAAAAGAGATGAAGAGCAGCTGTGTTGGATGGTTTTTGTAATACATAAAGTCAAGAATTGGCAGCGGGCATAAAATCTTATTTTATTCAAAACCTAATTCTGTAAAATACCTGAATTACATTGAAACTATGTCATTCCAACAAGAACCATGGATTCCTCTGATACTACCAGCATCTATTTAAGTAGTAAAATTCACTAATTGGAATCTGTTTAATGTGGACCACAGTCTACTGCAGCTACTTCAGACTAGACCTGTCATTATCAACTGTGTCAGGCTGTAAACAGCCCGATCTGAGAAAAAAAGACAATACTAGTTGATATTTTGAAGTATTAAACAACCTGCATTTACTTATGTCCTGCATTTGGCCTCTTCTTGTGATTGTATGAATAAGTGCATTTTTAAAAAACGTGATGTTGAACAGGGAGGTGGTTGGGAATGGATATAAAGTTAAAGTCCACTTTTATTATTCCTGTAGGGAAATTCAACCTCTGCAGCAGTAGGCTGCCACTGATAGGAGAATTAACCTAGCATACATGTTTTTGTAAAAAAGGGGGAAGCCAGGGTACGAGAGGAAACCTGCACAGCACAGGGAGAATATGCAAACTCCACACAGAAGGGCCCTGGTCCAACCTGGGATTGAACTTTGAATTTGAACCTTCTTGCTGAAAGGTGACAGTGCTAACCACTGAGGCACCGTGCCACCCCATATGGATATGGCGGAATAACAGACTTTGTTGACTTACACAATAAACCAGTGTTGGTGTCCACTTTGAAACCAAAGATAAATGCTGTTTGCATTTTACGTTGTCACACAGAGCTGGCAGACATGCTCACAAGCAGACTGGAAGGCGTTCACCTATCCAGTGGAAACCGTTTGCAGGCACCTCATTGGAACATCAATCCAGCGGTTCCTCAAAACTCTCGGCTCACAGACTGCAAGCTGAGAAAAGCTCTCAAAGACCTGGCAGAGCAAGGGAGCTTCTGGCTCCAAAGACAGAGCAAGAAATGGGAACCTAGGCAAGGATCCTGGGGCTGGCTGCAGGGGGCGGTAGTGAGATGTCCCTGCCGCTGCTCCACCACCCCGAGATGTTCCGGGATTAAAGAAGTGAAACATCTGTGAAGGGTGGCTACTGGCTGACGACCCTGGAGCTGGCCCAATGGCACCGTCGGAGATGCGTCAAGCAGAAATGCCTGGTAGGTGGACCCTCCTGTGCTTGCATCATGTAACTTTCTAATTTCAACCCTAACTACTTTGTTTTTGTGCCTAAACCACACCAGACACAGCCTAAATGCAGTCATGTGGTATTTTGTACCGTTGTCAGTTTTATTTTGTCTCTAATTTTCGTGCATATATGTTGTTTTTGGAGTGATTGGTAATTCTGTTGTGTAGGTGTTGCAGTAAATATTCCTTTATGGAAAAAAAACAAAAAACGTGATTTAATGGTACTGTTTGTTTCTTTATCAGGGAAGTTTTTTGTCACAAATGTTAACCCTGATTGCTAAATTACTCCATCTTATCTCCGAAAGTTTGTCACTGGCTTGTGAATGTGGCTTTGCACAGTCTTGTCTGATGTTTCCAACAGGCTGGACTGAACAGGTGCCTGCCAAACTTACTCCAGCCAATTTATTCTCCCTGACATCTGCTCGTTGGTGCAGCAGTGCCAGTTTCTTCCAGGACACTTTGCACATGAACAGAGCAGCTTGAATTTAGCCTGACAGTGTTCACAAATCCAGGTCAGGGTAGACAGAAAGTGGAGTTGTTCTAAAGTAAAGGACAGATGAGATGTTACTTTACTCTTGATTTTCCCTATAAAAACTTTTGTTTCATTGTAATTAAAATCACATCTAACATGTATACTGTATCTGCTTGTTTCAACACTTCATTAAAGCTATACTGTATATGCAAATGCTAAGCCATCCATCCATCCACCCAGACAGACAGATAGCCAGCAACCTGGCCTGTAGAACTCCAATCTGGCAGGTCCAGCCCTCAGGATGTTTTCTACTACTTTTTTTCATCATTACTTCATGTACTGCAGAAAAAAAAGAAATTCAAAAAAGTAAAATAACCCCATTTCTAGGAAACGAGTCTTATTTTTTTCTAAAAAGACAAATAATCTGTTTTCAGTTTTATTTATATGGCGCCAATCCCAATACATGATTATCTCAAGGCACTTCACAAATTCAGATTGAGACTATAGAGACAAAAAACCCAGCATATCCTCCAAGAGCAAGCCCAGGGTGACAGCTGGGGGAAAAACTTATTTTCTTGTCAAGCATGTTTTTTATTAGAAAAATAATCTCATTTTAAGAAAATATATCCAACTTTCTCTTTGTAAGATATCCCAGCTAATAGTGAAAGTAAAGAGTAAAACAATGGTTTGAATAATGTCTCTGCAGAGGAACAGGATTATGAGAATGTACATTTGTAAATGTGTACATTTTTTCATTGGCTTCAGATTTTTATTCTAGTTTTAAGAAATCTAACCAACCAACATTTGCTTACCCCATTGGCAGATGTTTTTCTTTTTAAATACAAGATTATTTGGCTATATTTCTTTTGGGTTGTGTGGTTGTGTGTTTACCCATACCTTGGGGCATCACAGTTTGACAACAAGCAGCTCAACATGGGGCAGTTTGGTCCCAGGTGTCCCTTGTTTTTTTGGCTTCTGGCAAAATGACATGAATGCTAATATTAAGGTATTACAATTGCATAGGTATATAGTCATACAAGCGATACAGAAGTATTCTGAAAGATAGGTGAAAGTAGTAAAATGAGGTTCTGGGCCTTGCTGCCCACAACGTTCCCAAAAAAGATAAAGAAATTACTGTCCACTTGATAATTTCTCATCAAACTATTTGATTGTTTCAGACTCTGGATTGTTTTCCAGCACATATCACGTATATATGGGAAACCTCCCAAGTTCCCTAAATCATAAACTTTGATATTAGCCTGGGAAAATTACACATGCTGTCCAAAATTCTTCACTATACCTTATTAAACCCCCCACTCCAATCAACAGTCAGTCCAGATGGAGGTAATCATATTTCTCTCTTAACAGTGTGTTCATACCTGTTACTGCTACCTTTAGTGAAGAACATGAGATTAAGTATTATAGACCAAATGCTTTTGAATGGTATTCAAATCATTTTTGTGTTGTATATGCACAGTATTTACCGACAGACCTAGATAAACACTGTAAATACAGCCAAAGGGAGAAACAACGACAGAAAAAGCCCAAGACGTGGGAGGATCAAAGCCCCCGTTGTCCATCTTTTAATCATCATTTATTATGCATCATTTTCATCCTCTTCCCTATTTGTATGCTTTCATCAAAGTGCATCCTCATTTGTCTGCTCTTCATCCAAGACATCGAGGGCTTCAGGGATGACGTCACCCTCAAACCACTTCTACAGCCATTTTTTCCATACTGGCATACTGGAAAGTCATTTTGTGCAGCCGACATGCAGTATCAGCTGCAGGGCACTTCATCCTCATATGTAGACGTACAGGCTGAGTGTAGTATGAGGGTGCAGTCGTCCTCTCAATGTACAGACACTGATAAATATTGATGGTGGAAGGCAGGCCTGTTGACATAGCAAGTAGCTGACACAGTTACAGCTGGTGCTGAGCTGGAAAGAGCTGCACCCTTGGCACTCATCATTCTCAATGAATGCTGGGACTGCTGAGCTGTGCAACAACCCTTCTATTAGATCACAGTAACATATAATAAAACCTGTCTCTGTTTGTTTTTGCAATATATTTCCAATACATGTAATTCGCTTGGGAAAATGTATGTTTGCATAAAATGGTGTAACTGTGTTTGTTGGAGTCATGTATATTTTGATTTTATTTCAGTTTGACCGTTTATTTGTTATAGCTGCACTATTAGGAAAACCTTTCCACTCTGGGAATACAAGGCAATTTATGTAACTCTCTGTCTAATTGAATACATGAAATGTATTGTTGAATGGCTTAGTTAAAGTGAAAAAAAAACAGCTATGGCTACAAAAATAAATAGTTTTATATAGCTTAATTTTATGACAGTCCACATCTTGAACCCAAAGCTTTGGAAATAATTATTAGACCACTTTGACAAAGTGGTGAGAAGTCAACATTTGTCATCTCCTCTTATGTCGGGGTCGACTGTAGTCGAGGGGTTTTATCACGGGCACTAGACGTCGTCAGGCTTGGCCTCATTTCAGATGTTCACTATATGACGCTACCAGTTATATATGTCAAGTCGCTGCATACGATGAACATATCACACAATCGTGTAAATTTCAAGTCAACTGGATGAAGTTTGTCCTATGACTTCCTTTTACCAGTGGGTGGCGCTATCACTGTAGGACACATCGATATCGTGTTCAGGCCTGGACTCTTATCAAGCATGAGACATTTGGGGCAGATTGGAAAATGTACATCCCACTTACAACTGCCATGGCAGTGTGACAAGAACTGTACAGGGTTTGAACAAGTTTTATCACAAAGGTCTGACACAAAGGTACAGAATTGAAGTCGATTGGGTAAAATGTCTATAAATCGCCAAAAATGAGCATGAGGATTGAAAATTTCTGAATTTTTGCCAGTTCTGATGCATGTGCAAACTTTCCTGAAGTTTCGAGCAGGTTTAGCCCTTCAAGAATGCGCTTCTTTTGACAGAAGAATGACAGTCCTTACAGATACGAGACGTGCTTGGGCCCTAAAAGTATGTAAACAATAAAACGCAATTAAATTTCGCTGCTTTAGTTACATGTTCCTGCTATTTGTGCATTCTGGCCCTCACGCCGTCATACTTTATGAAGACACTGGAATAGACTGGATCGATAACGCACAATAACACTTGTGCTGCAGCTGCTACAATAAATTAAAAGGCTGATAATGACACGCTAAAAAGAATTTGAAAAGGATTCTGATTTTCAATTAATGCATTACAAATCAAGCTTCACAATCTCTTCACTGAAACGCTGAACAAATCATAAATGTGAGAGGCAATTCAGAGGTCTGCACTCAGTCGATATCTGGACTAAAAAGAAAATACAAGTCTTAGCTCGCAGACTGATAACATATTTTGTGGATTGGATACTAACAGGCTATTAATTAAGGCTGACAAATTAAATTAGTACATGAGCAAATCCTACTTTCTGACAATAACAACAACAGTATGAAGTCCTATGTGTTCTTACAGAGCATTAAAGGTTGTTTTTTTTTGTTTTTTTCTGTCTTATCCAGTTCAGCAGCTACACCCTGCAGATGCAGTCTCCCTCACTTGAGGGAACAACTTGTTTACAAAAGCACTGCCTCTCTATGCCTTTGGTGTTGTTACGGTGAGATTCGATTTTTTATTGTTCAAAGAGGTTTGTTATTGCCATCAGGGTTTATATCTCATCGCAGGAGACATCAAAGAGGATTGAAGCATTCTTGTGATTCTTTAGTGTGCCGTCTGGAGGAAACCAGTTCTATCTCTTGGGTTAGAGGGACTCGTAAGATTCTTCTTCCCTTATGAGTCTTTGTTTTTTTTCTTTTTATTCGCCTGGCTGTGATTGCATTCTTTTGCTTTCTTGCAGGCTGCCTCATTGCCAAAGGAGAATCCAAGTTTTAAGAATTTGTATTTGAAAAACAGATATTTCAACGTTCTGTGCCAACTGTATATTACATAAAATTAGGTTTGTGACACACTGATTAAATGAGACGTGTGCATTTAGCTTTACTGAGTGTATTTGTTACACCGCTGCCTCTATAGACTGCCACATAACCACATCAGCTTTAATGCTGACGTGTAGTAGACGACAGTGTATTTACTGAGGTGTCAAAAGTACACACATTCTTTATTTCAGAAGAAGTACGGTTGCAAAAACTACTGGTAAAAGTAGAAGCCCTGATTCAATTTCTTTCAGTGAAGAGACAACGTACCTCCCATCATGTCGGTCTTAGTTCTCCTGATCTCGGACATCTCATTAAACAGGCGACACCTTTTCTCCATCTCTTGTTTGTTAGTCTTTTACATTGTTTGTTGTGTGTGATGTGCCCTGCTCTACACACCAAGGGGTCGTCTTTTCTATGTGTTATTGTTCCATCTATGTTGGTTGGAATTGGGCGTGTGCTATGATGCTTGATAAAAAAATAACTCAGAATCCCCCCTTGAATGCATTAAAAACACTTTTTAAAAAAGTAGGACAGACATTTGTGTTAAAATGTAGAAAGTACAAGTTTAACTGTGTTAAACGTTTTGGTCAGCAGGTGTCCTGAGGCCGTGCTCTCATTGGAGGCTTCACCTCTCTGTGCCCCAGACACTCCTGCTTTCATTGGCAGCGTATCGGAATTGTTTAGATTTTATTTGTCCTTGTGTGATTGGATAATTTTCGCTGGGTTGCCAACTCGTTTAGTGAGGGACACTCACTCCCAACTCGTCACATCCTGACGCTTGGTCAGGACGTCACATTTCGACGCATCGGGTACCCCTAGGGCATCATTTTTCGATGCACACATGAGGCACCATTTTTTGACATGTGGGGTTGTTCAGTAGACGTCTAGGCAATGCCATGGTTTCAGTTTGGTTATAGGTTTAGGCATAAAAACCATGTATTTAGGGTTAGAAAAAGGGTTGGGGTCAGCGTTAGGAAAAAAAGGCTCAGGGAATGGGCTAAAATAAGTAACACAAAAAGAGAAAAAAAATGCAAATAAACACAGCATGAAACGGGACATGAACCCTGGTCTCCTGTGTGTAAGTCCATAAACTTCAGTGGTCCACCATAACCACCCCAACCATCTCCTACTAAGGGTTTTTCTACTCTACTTAACGACGTCATTTGGGCTATGTTGTCAATTTCTGACGTCTAAAGACTTGGACTGACTTCTATCTGGTACCCTGCACATCAAAAATTGAAGCTAATGAAGCTAAGCTAACACTGAAGGTGGACTTGAGGAATAATTTTAGAGTGAGGTATTGTTGCTTTTATAAAGAGTCTGAATATCTCTATATCAACTCTTAGTCACCCTCCCAGCCAATACTTTCTCACATTAAAGTTGTGTTCATGAATTTCTGTAGCTTTTCCAATGCTGATAATCCAACACACCCACTTATCAGCAGGTGCGTGGAGGTGAGAAAGCAACGTGGCTTTAAACTTCTCACTCTTTTTTTCTTCATTCCTTACACAGTAATTTCTCAAACTTTACAAATGGTGCAACACCACCAATGCCTCTAGAGACACAAAATAAGTTGAGTTACGACACAAAAGATAGTGATAACCTCGACCGTGGACCTTTATCGGCTTTTCTTCATCGTTCTGAATTTGATAAATGTTTTATCTGACCCCCTCCTCTCTGTAGCTATCAAGCTCTGAAAATGGAAAATACTGTATCTGTCTTGAGGACAGTAGTCACAAGATACAAGCATACATGGTCCTCAAACTATTCATCTACACAGGGCTGTTTTTGGCAATATCACACCCAAAAACCATTTGCAGGAGTTGAATTAGACTTGGCAGCTGATGAAGCTGGCAAAGTATCTTGCGTCTCAAACTGGGCAAAACCATAAATCATTCCTCAAATGTTAAGTGCTTGGGCGAAGACATTTTACATCAGTTAAACTACATTAAGTCTTAACACTGTTGCTGGCGGGCTTTGACGATGACCTAGCAAGATGAAAGGTGTCATGAAAGGTGTGGTGTTAATTGTTTGGCTGCCTTTACAAATCAAAGCCTCCGTTTCACCAACAAAAACTGTTATTAAAGTGCAACTAAACATTCTATCTTCTAAATATAAATGTAGTTTGCCCTCTACGGGTTGAAACCCAACTATTACAACCTGTTGGCTTATCTGGTGGCAGGTGATGCGTACAGTGGCAGCTTTCAGCACCGTCATCACCTCCTTCTGTTGATAACGGCCGTCTCTCGATGTTACAGACTGTGGTGAGAGGAGTGTTCTAGTTAGATCTGGTCTGAGCTGACCAGTTATCATGAGAAAACAAACTTATTACTTTTTTATCTGAGATCAGGAGTGCCAGTGAGAGCCTGCATAGCCTGGTCTCTTCAAACTGAAAATGTCAGACATAGGAGTACCTAATACTGATTAACATAGTGGACTGCACTTCAATTAAGGTCTAACACAGGGACACAGAACTAGAGATAACATTAAGATCAGTCTTTGTCATCTCGAAGCCTGAAATCTGGTGTGATGAATGAACCAGACGCCCATTTTCAAATTCTCCATAATCATCTTATGAAAAATTATCTCATTATCTCAAGAAATAGGCCTTTTGTCTTCTCAAGATAACATAAGAAAATGTGTTTGTTATCTCGTGTTCTCGGCATAACAGTGTTCAAACAAATAATTGCAAGCACAGGTTTCTCTGCTTCCATGTCTTTGATACAGCGGCCGTTAAACTAAAACAAATTTAACAAGGGTGTTCAAGAAGAGGGTGAGGGATGCCCAGGTGAGGCTCGTCAGCTGTCGACTTCCACCTTTGGATCTTTAATTACGCGATGAATGCACCACAAATGATGAAAAGACAGATCTGACCTTTGTTTCGCATCATTTGTGATCTCTCTTTCCTTGTTTTCTGTCTCCTCCATGCCATCTACTATTCAATAAAGAAAAACCTCCAAAGGCAAATTATTAACAAAGGACTTTGTTCATCTTTTATTTTACTTACTTTTTAGGTTCCATGCTATCATTTATCAATAGATGGATGTAGATGTTTTATACATATTACGGGTTGTAAATTAATAGCCCAATTTTAGTGACACATCACCTTACAAATCTTTAACAAAAGACCAAATGAAAAAATGTTGTGGACGGGGATTAGGCGATAAAAATATACCCCGTTTTACTCTGCATGTGTCCGTCGGTGTGTATGTGAGGAGAATAATTTGCCAACACATACATCAATCGAACCTCAGAACGTATATTCACTGTGTGAATATCTGGAACACTAGTTTTTCCTGCATCTAGCTTCAGAATTAACAGAATAGCATCTAAGAATCCACTGTTTGCTCTGTAGAGCAAAACAACTCTTCCTGTAACTGTTTCAAATGAAAGGCCCTCTAGTGTTTCAGTGGACAGAGCTTCATTTTTCAACAAGGCTTTAATGTGAAAAGTGCTACAGGAATGTATTGTGGAAAACTTATTGAATTCTGACGCTTTGTCGACTCTGTTCTCATCACTTCTTGACGACAGTTTTCAACACCACTCCTACTCCTATAGCATAACATTTTGACGTCCAGGGTACATGATAGAAGTCAATGTAATTCCATAGATGTTGGAAATTGACACATACCAGGTGATGTTAAGTAGGGAAAAACCTTAGAAGGAGGTGGCTGTGGATGGTTATGGCCAAGCAGTAAAACTTACACAGACCGGGGTTTGTGTCCCGTTTCATGTTGTGTTTATTTTTTTTTATTTGTTATGTTTGTTATGTAGTTATGTCTCTTTGTCTTCTTTTTGCCCGTCCCCTAACCCTAACCAATTTGCCTTTTTGCCTCAACTTAGCTGACGTCTTTCAGACTATCCTGCAGGTGGAAAATGACATCTACCCCACGCGTTGAAAGGCGATGACCAAGCCCTGACCGAGTATGTGACGGGTTGGCAGTGAGAATGTGTAGCTTTGTCAAACTCAGCAAAGATAAACACTTTAATCACCTTAAAGTCTTTTTAACTGATTTGCAGTTCAGCATTAATCTTTAACTTTCTGGGTTTGAATTTGAGACATATTTTCACTCCCAACTTGTCACATACTGACATCTCAGACAGGGCGTACAGGGTGTCACATTTCAACACAGTGTTCCCTTAGAGCTTAATTTTTTGATGTGCGGGGTCGGAGTCATTTTTCAACATGCGGGGACATTTAGACAATGCCATGGTTACAGTGAGGTTCAGGCATAAAAACAACTTGGTAGGAAAAAAGGGTCAGGGGAAAAATAAGAACGACAAAGACCGAAAATGACCACAGCATGAAATGGGACATGGACCCTGGTCTCCTGTGTGCAAATCCACAAACTTCCATCATAACCACACCAACCACCTCCTACTAAGGTTTTTTGATGTCACGTGGCCCATGTCTTCATTTCCTGACATCTAAGGACATACACTGACTTCTATCTGGTTCCTTGTGCATTGAAAATTGATGATATATGGATGCCCCATGCACTGAAAATGGATGCTGAGGGCTCACGACCGAGTGGCAGCATGTGATGATTTGGGCTCGACTATCACTCAGAGCTCAGCTTCACTGTTCACTTCAGTGAATAAAGGGCTGAACATACATCATTCCCTCGAGTCTCTACACTCTCCTCCCACAAGGGTTAGACTAAGTTTGTGTTTATTGGGAAGTCTGTAAAAACTGCCGGGAACTTAAAGGTGAGCGTTTGTTTGCTTTGTGACTGTAATATTGATAACAGATGGGTGTTTTATCCACTTTCAGGGTTTTCATCCCCTCTTGGATGCATTTCTTTTTCATTAAAGATAGTGGCAGCAGTGAGAGTTTCAGCAGCACAACAGTTTCTGAAGAATTAGTACAAATTATTATTATTATCCTAATTGTAAGAGAGTAAACGTGTCTTTTTTGGCTCCGCAAAATGAGATTTGTTGGTGTCAAATGGCAGTGCTACTGAATTCCCAGTTGGAGGCTTTACTGCGCTCAATTAGACCCACAACAGAGCTATTTGATGGTGGAGGGCTTCACTGCGAATTAGCCTTGATGTGAGGCTTATGTCGCTTCGCTATTGGCAGAGTGAACTCACACTGACCTCGTCCTGGACTGGACGCAAAGGTAGAAAAAAATGCTGATGAAAATGCAGCAGTTCCTTCATAAAAAAAGTAAATTACAAAACAACAACTTCTATTTTGAACAGATGTCGATTTGCAATGAACATGAACATATTTTTTATAATACACAGAGGCTTCACTGGACTGGTTTCAGTTTTTTTTATTTATTTTTTCGATCTGTGCACACACAACGTAGGTGCATTTCTACTTAGTGGACAAGAAGGAGAAAAAAAAGAAAAAAATACAGAGAAGGATAAATAGACCAGAATTCAATGCAGCCACCTGCTTGTAGAAACTTGAGTGACTAGGATATAGGGATCGGTTCATTGCCGGGGAATATGAGATAATCAATGGCTCTTTTAAAACTAAAAGCTCAGGGGCTTTGTTCACAAAATATCTAAAGGCTGCAAGCAGAAACCAAATTGGCTATTAAGAAAAAAACCCTGAAAAATATGGTATGTGGCAGTTCTAACATTAAGAGTCTTTGGTGTGAGAGTAATTTACAAAGCCTTCCATCACTGAAACCAGCTCCTGCTTTGTAAGGAGTCAGAGATTAGCCAGCTAATAACGCACCTTGGCACAGAAACATGTGAACGCAGCCCCCAGCACAGTGTTGTGTTTTATTTTTCCCTTCTCCCTTTAATATAGGACCACACACACTCACACTCGTGGTCACACACCCACGGCTGCACAAGCTGAATCTGCAGATCCAACTTGTTCAGCTTTATGATTTTCAGCCAAGGTCCTCTATTCCCCTTCTCTCTGTAAATGCGAGCTGGTGGTAGCCTGAGAATGACAAAGAGTATATTTCTCCATGTTTGACAGGGTGACCCAGTGGGCAAGAAAAGCTTCTACAACTAGGGGAACGCATCTGGCCAGCTTGGTATTATGACAAATCTCCCTCAAAATGAGAGTATGCTTGCAATATATTAGTCTGCTGAATAGGAGCCTTGTGGCCCAGAATGATTTCAGCAGCTGCGTCCACCTGCCTCCTCCATTATCCACTTAAGAAAATGACAGTTCTCCTGAATTGAATAGCTAGGTCATATGAACGTGCTTTTTTTTTTTTCCCAAAGGATTCCTTCAAAGTGTGGATTTTAAAATGACAATAATAGAGTGATCATCAGGTTGAAACACTTTGGTTCATGTCCCTATGTTTATGTTTCTATACAACTAAACTGGATCTTTAATTAAAATATCTTAATAAAGTTTTGACTGGATTATGATAACAGGAACAAACCCGCTGTGTTGGCAGTTGACACGTTAATGACCTGTTCAGTGTTAAGGTATTTGCATATCAGTGTTTTTATTTAATTACGTTAACAGAAAAGGTAAAAATCGGACAGTAAAAACTACTTTAAAACATTCTCAGAAAAGCGAGGAGCGTCTTTTCACAATGAAAGAGCGGTGCATTGTGGGTCCACTTTGAGAATGCACTAATGTGTGCTCGCCTGCCCTAGAGACAGCAAGGTTAATGTCTGTCTCTAATGTCTGTCTCTAATCTCTGCTACAGAAAAGACGTTTGGGGCAGTGAGAGGATACTCTGGAAAGTTTACTTCAAACCACAAACACGGCGCATATTCAGTTTTCCTTCTTAATTTTTGTTGTGTTACGCTATTTGAAATGAAATTCGAATACTGCCACGAAAAGCTGCATATTGTCTGCTCTTACCTCCACTGTTTACTGTAGGAACAACGTAGGCGCTGAAGGTGGTGGAAGTCATGTTAGTCTTAGGTTTAAGCCATGTTAGTTTTAGTGCAACGACTGCTTTGGATTTTTTTCAGCTTCAAACCATTGTTACTCCAGGTTTGCACAATTGCAAGTTATCTGTTTATTCATCAGTACACAGGACCAACTACTTCTTATCATTATCACAGTCCATGTCTTTTAACGGTTCACGTGTGCACGTTTGCTTACCTGAAGTTTGTGTTGGAGTCTGTTTTGTGCTGGGAGTCATTAGCTGTTGATGAGTTTAGCTAACTCCATTCCTAAACCAATGGCATCCATGATTATAGCCTGTACGCTGATTTCTATGTAAAGGACTCTGGTCATTTTTTTCCCCAAAAATCCTTGTGCTTGTTCTTGAGTTCTTCTATGCGTCTCTTTTGCTCCAGTGTGAAACCCTGGCTACCGTTAGCTTAGAAATGGAGTTAGCTAATGTCAATCAAACGTCCAGCTCCAGCACAAAACGGACTCCAACACAAACAACAACAAACTTCAAAACCAGCTCACAAGCTCTTACACGGAGGACCTACAAAACCAAAGCACGCAGCACATCATTATATAATATCATTATGAAACAGGAGCCAAAATCAGGGGGAAAATAAACACCAGAATTTGAAAAAGCACACCTGCCTTCTGCAGCGCTCTCCTCTCGGTCCAAATCAAAAGACTAAACATGAGTGAAGAGTCCAGAGAACGGGGCAGAACTCTGGTTTCCCGTCAGACCACTTGAGTTACAATATGGCCGGTGACACCAAAAATCGTGCACTGAAGCTTTAAGTACGTCAAGATGATAAATAAACTACTTATTGCAGACATTTTTACCAAAATCTTAGCAAAAAAAACATTCAAACCAAACAGTACGGATGACGACGCTGCTCAGTTTTGTGTTTATCACCGGGTCTGATTTTAAAAAGGGCAAAGATTGTTTCTTTAATCTTTAACAAAGTAAATCTGAGGGATTACTAGGAGAGAGAGATTAACAACACGCTTTTAAGAGGGAAACTATTCCTCCATGTCTCTTAATATTATTCAAATCAAACGCTCTGAGAAATAGAAAACAAAAAACACCCTTTGATTTATCATATGAAGCTTGTGACACTGCTTAGTTTTATTATGTCATCAGCAGAAAACGCCGGTCGAACGCGTGCTCAGCAGGTTTGTGGAAAACACAGTTAAAGATAGCTTTCTTTTCTGTGTTGTTTTTTTGTTTGCGGTCCAGGCGTGGAGGCTCGGAGACTCGTGTCCAACGTGCTGCACTTTCTTCTGTTTCGTTGCGCACTGCGTTCGGCATCTCCGTCTCTTCGAGTGTTTAAGGCGCAGTTGGTTCTGTCTTGTGCTGCCTCGACTGATGCACAAGCTTGTTTTTCAGACACCTCCAGGGTTCAACACCACTTCCAATTGTCACAACCAGCAAATAAAAATCTCTCATGTCAGATTACAGAACGGGGAAGAGAAAGCCTGACGAAACTGGTATTTCTCTTTTGCAACTGCGCAATTTGTAATTATCTATTTTTCAAAAGCAAACGTTTTTTCTCCTAACTGCTAACATCAGTAATTACAATTTCCCATGTGGGCATTTCTGCAAAAAAAAACGAAACAAAACAGAACACAGCAGGAACAAATCAGCTTTCCAGGAGAAAGAGAAGCCATAAAAAAGTAATGATTTACAGAGGAGTGTGAAAAAGGTAATGAAACACAAAGATTAGCTTTGGGAACCGGCTCCATAATCCATCCAATTAAAGAGAACTGAAGAGAAGTGGCATTATAATGGCATTGCAGCAACATATTCCTTAGATCCTTTAATGTCTCTGTGGAGATCAAACCAGAAGATCCTACAGACATTTAGCGACAATTTCTATGAATGCAAGAATTATGTTTGCCTCTCTGAACATTAGGACCATTTGAGATGAGGCTAATTTGCCTTCAAATCCTGGAAACTGCTCGTGTCTACTTGGCTGCTGTGAAAGCCTTCCCTTTTAGCTGCTCACAGATCACCTGAATCTGTGACACCTCTCTTTTTTTTTCTGGCACAAAACTACTCAGGCAAGGTGGAGAATTTAATTTGGGAAACACAGACACTGCTGAGGGTTTTACACTTACAGATGATGGATGAGCGGGAGGTTTCAGATGCAAAAAAAAAGGAAAAAAGTGCCCACATTTAGGTCTGAGAAGTTGTGACAGCGTCCTTGAGCAAAGTGTTCTCCTTCACAATCAGTGTCTAAGCCGCCAGAACAAAAGGTTCAAGTAAGTTACAATTATACTTGTAATTACACCGAGTTCAAAGGTGGACGACCATGAGGCAAGAAGAAGAAGAAGAAGAAGAGACGTTCACATCAAGACAGGACAGAAGAAAACGATGCCCTTTACACACGTTTTACTGTGAAAACTTTAGCCTCCATCAACCGCGCTTTTACACAACATCAAACACTGAAAGACCAGCGGTTACAGTACATGTGACACTCCATTAGTCAACAGGGTTGGTCAAGTTACTTGGAGAAAGTAATTAGTTACTGATTACTTCTCCAAGAAAGTAATCCAGTTACTTTAGTGATAACTTTACTTAGTTACTTTTCAAAAACACAATGCACAACCTGAATGCGTTATAAAGCAACAAAGCCTTTCAGCCGAATTCTATTATATTCCTTCATATGAAATTGAATCAAATGGAACTAGATTTTTTTTTTTGGTCGGTATTTTCTGCGAGTCTACGGCGGAAATGGACAACATGTCCTCGACAGCACAGCCGGCGACGAGCTTCTTCAGTTCAGCGGCTCTAAGTCACCTGTTCGGCGGGAGAGAGGCCCTCGGAGGTCCGCCCAGTGGAGCTGGACGCGGTGGGTGGAGCTGGACGCGGTGGGTGGAGCTGGACGCGGTGGGTGGAGCTGGACGCGGTGGGTGGAGCTGGACGCGATGGGTGGAGCTGGACGCAGTGGGTGGAGCTGGACGCGGTGGGTGGAGCTGGACGCGATGGGTGGAGCTGGACGTGGTGGGTGGAGCTGGACGCGGTGGGTGGAGCTGGACACGGTGGGTGGAGCTGGACGCGGTGGCTGCAGCGGGCTCAGGTCAGCGGGGTCGCGGGGATCCAGGTGGCATGTCGGTGAGCTTCGCATTCCCGTGCCCGGTTAGCTAGCTAGGTGCTTGCTCGGATTTGAGGTGGAATTTTTCGGAAGTTTTCTTCCCGCGCAGAGTGTAACACCGGACGCCAACGTCTTCGTGACCGTTTACCGGGTCAAACTCAAAGAAACGTCGTCACTTCGAAACAGGAAACGCTCCATGTCGCTTCTTGTTGATCACTGCACGTGTCTGTTGTTTACCGCTGACGTCGCGCCGCTCACACGTCATGGTCACGCGACAGTCTCACGAAACAAAATCACGGTTTAGTGACGCAGTGACGCAGCCTGCTGGCGGGAAAGTAACAGTAATCTAATTACTGTTTTTGCAACTGTAATCCCTTAGTTTACTCGTTACTTGAATAAAGTAACTGGATTACAGTCACGTGAAGTAACGCGTTACTGCCCGTCAGTGGTTGTAAATGAATCGCCAAGTGTGTTGATGATCGATTAAAGTTAAAAACAAGTCACCTTCTACCACAAGGTTCAGATCAGCTACTTATTTCAATTTTTATACATTTTAATTTAGTACTTATTTTGATGTTTGTCAATTGTTTTGATTATTTTGTTGATTTATTTTTAATTATTTTCTTAATTTTCTCTTCATTCTTCGTTTTTTTTTCACTTAGTGCTTATTTTGTTCATTTTTTTTAAATTTAGTATTTATTTTTTTCCTTTTTTGTCCATTTTATTGTATTATTTTGTAGATTTTTTTT
>JAPQRN010000015.1:5478227-5490848 GCA_037367275.1 Coranthus polyacanthus
GGTGTAGGTGTAGGTGTAGGTGTCCCAGGTGGTTGTTGGAATGGGGAACAGCTGTGCGGCAGGAAGACTCCGCCCATAACGCCATGACCATGACCATAACAAAACAAGGCAAACAGACGCCGCACACGGGGAGCAGGGAAACACAGGAGGGAAATACTCATCCTAACATCGACTATTCGTTTCTTTTTGAATTGTAAATTTCCAGCAGTGTTGGATTGTTTTCTGGGGGCTTTGTTTCCCGTTTAGAGATTATCGTTGTTATATTGGCCTTTAAAAATTCATTACTGGTTGTCATCTAGTTTTTATAGTGTTTGCTAGATACTACATTGCCCAGCTGTTTTGGGAACTACTGACCTTGAGATTCGACAGAGTAGGAATGTGAACATTTATTTATTTGTTTATGTCAAATATGACCTGAAGATATTTGGGAATCAGTCTGTCTAAAGAGATGTGGTTTAGAGTCAGTATGCAGGCTTCACACTAATATTTTAATATTATTAAACAGTAAAACTTCTGGTGCACTTCAAGCCCAAATGCATCACTGTGATACTCCTTCACCGTACCGCCACTGCTGTAGCTGTAGCCTAAAGCACTCGCTCAACAGTTGATGTACTTATGATTTCAAGAGAGATTAAGTTCCCTCTTAGCTGAAGTTATGTATGTGTTTGTGTCCGGGTTCATTTGGCTGCAAGATTCAAGCCCTAGCCTTGCATTTAGATCGTGACTCAGCTTCGGGGGATTTTCAGTTATCCCACAGGCTGAGGAGGAGCTTTGCAGACAAATCAGCCTTCATCCATAAGTCTTCCTGACCGACAGGCAGCCCTTTGGCTCAACAGCAGGGCTGTAGATTGAGGCTGTAAACAACAACAGACACACATTTAGCACATGGGGAAACTGTCTCTGCACTCACATGGCCTGTGAGTTATGATCCACATGTCAAAGTGAAAACTTTCAGTCGTATGATAAAATATGATTGGTTTGTTTTCCCCTTCCCGAGCTGTCAGGGCCTCTTTCGTTGTATGCGATATGTTGTATGAAGTATAGATTAGAGAGGTCAGGTCAGGTCTACATCCATCCAAGCGGCCTGCAGGGGATGATAGATGGATTCAGAAGATGTGAGGAGTGAAATTTAGGGTTAGGATGTGAGAGACTTTGACAGATTAGGACTGCTGCGCTTGCATAATAAGCCCCGTTCCAATAGTGGGACATTGAGATGCCATGCCAGAGTTCTCATTTCCCCGGTGAACATCTGCAACTGCATTGCAGCTCAGACATAATTTGAGCCTTGAACAAAACAGCTTGATCCACTTTAGTCACACTTGAAATCAGGATTAGAAAAATCTCTTGGCAACTCATCTGAAAGCAGTCAAATCAGGTCAGCTGAAATTCGGCGGTGGAACACCCAAAAGGAGAACACGCTTGTGTTGTCAGTTCTTCCTGTGCCGTTGTCAGCCAGATGGATGTCCAATCTCCAGAACAGGTGTGCTCAGAACGTAAAGCAGAAAGGCATCCAACAACAAAATAAGCGCCCGGCACTCGAGAGAAGTGAACTGCGCTCGGATGGAAAGAGTACAGGGATAATTGTAATCAGGCTGGTGCCAGTTTTCATTACATTCTCAAATAGAAGCCTTAATGTAGCTCCACACTCACCAAAGCCAAACAGCACAGAGGCTGCTGTTGTACAAGTGACTGCTCTTATTATGGTGGACGGGGCAGATCAGTTGAGACTGACAGGTCTAGATCACTGGACTCTTAATCTGCTTCTGCCAGTTGGACGCGGTGTAATCCCACACAAAAAGAACAGACACATACACACAGAAAGAACACACGCTTACACACAAGGAGTCGTATCATTTTCTGTGCAGTTTTCAAGGGTCACTACACGGGTTAATAGACTGTTTGAAGCATCTGAGAACTGGATAAGTGAGGCGGCCCCGTTATTTTCCACAGTTCTTGCTTTAACAACTCCACCGACAGGTAAAGGTGTACTATAGACGGGTGTGTTTAACCGCTTATGGGTACATTTGTTTCTTATTTCCAGTACCTTCTGAATCTAAATAAACACGTCAAAACTCCACGTTCTTCTTAAGATAGTCATATGTTTTCAGTACAGACGGAGATAGGCCTCGGCTGTTTATCAAATGAATTCAGTTCATTTGACTTTTTGTTTTTGACCGAAGTTAAAACTTCGTACTCAGAATGCGCTCATTTTCTTTATTTTGATACATTGAGACACATTCAGAAAATCAGACCACATGTCTCGTCACCTCTTATGTCTTTTACCCTGTTTTCGTCGTATATGTCTTTGTCACTGCGTTACGTCGTCACTGTGGCGTCACAAAACGCATATTTGGACAAAACTCAAGAATTCAAATGCTAAACGTCTTGACAAACGGAGCGATGCCTTGCGAGCCTCTTCAGGCATTCGACACTGCTGCCTCTCACTCCGCACGCCGTCTGCCAAGCACACCCTCCAATTTAGCGGGTCAGTTTAAAACTACAAGACTTCCCCAGCTCTCCCTCGGACACATCAGTGTTGCTGCTGCACTGCCTCGCTGATGCCTGCTCTTTAAGCCCCCTCCTCCAACCCCAGCATCCACCTCCGGGCTCCGGGGGGGAGATATTTATTCATCACTCCCCAATACCTATATGTAAACATATCTGCGGGGAGTGATGGGCTCGGGGCCTAGATGCCAAACTAAATATATTCTGCTGCTGTAATAAACATTTCAAACTGGCTGACTGAAATATGTAATAGGATAAAAGGAAGAAGGGTTGACATTTTATGTACAAAATGTCAAAATCTGTAAGTGCAGACAGCATGTGATTCATGTCAACTTTCTATTTCACCAAAAAAAACATACACTTAACACCTTTTTGTTAAATCCCTTCAAAGTCTTCGCTACATATATAAGTCATGGATGTAAACTGTCAAATGCCTGCTTTTCGGAGGCAAACACCTACAGGGCAGTAACTCTAGTTTTAAGTCATTGTTATTTTTAACGAATGAAGCGCATTGACATCCTTGCAGCGCTGTTTTTTTGCATTCTTATTTGTTGACATTGCACATATACGGTGTGTAGTTGTGACCTAGAAAAGTATTTCTGGGTCACGCTTTGTGTTGACACGGAGACAGGCAAAATTGGGTTAAAATCGTGAATTAGCCTTAAGAATGAAAAAAGAACAAGAGTTAATTTTTTGGCCGTATCTCCCGTCCCTGGATGGAGATATTTTCTTAACCCCAAAACTAACTTTCATGTCCTTTTTTAAATTAAAATTTTATGTTAAAAACCTGAACCTTTGTGTTTTCTTTTGCAGATAATTGCAATGGCCCTCTGGTATCCACGTTACCGCATTCATCCTTTCAGAGCTCGTCTCAGTCCTCAGTCAGTTACGCTGCTTACAAC
The DNA here is from genome assembly GCA_037367275.1 of Coranthus polyacanthus. Taxonomy (NCBI): domain Eukaryota; kingdom Metazoa; phylum Chordata; class Actinopteri; order Kurtiformes; family Apogonidae; genus Coranthus; species Coranthus polyacanthus. The sequence continues at coordinate 5,481,635 of JAPQRN010000015.1, forward strand.
GCCAAGCTGAACAGAAGAGATGGTGAGTACAGCAGATGACGTCCCCGGCACAGCTTCCCCTTTGAACCGTCCGTTAAGTGAAACATGCTCTGCTCTCCTTTGCAGTTATTTTGTCATTTGCTTTGGCATAATTCTCAAATGATAATCAACAGTTTCAAAACAGCATGTCCAAAGCTATAAGAACTTGGCACTCGTTCACAACAGATTTGAATTCTCATTCGTTTAAACAAATTGCAAATGTTTTAGCACATCTACGCAAATGAGTGAATACAATTATCTACGACTTCCAAAATTACCAACCGAATACATCTCGCTGATCAACAGTGAATAGTTGCCAGAACACATGTTAATCCTTTCATAGTGTAAGTCATCACGTGCATCTGTCAAAATCTGTCAGGCATTTATGGATATCATGCAGTAATATGGATTTTTCATAACGTCGGCTAAATTTTCCTGGCAGGTGAAACATGAGCTTCGCTAACGAATGGGGACTTTCTCACATCTTACATCAAGTATGGATTTTTCTGCACATATTTGTCGCGCTTGACCACAACAGTGACTTTTTGTATTGATGCATTTCTGTGTTTTATATATATATATATATGTACGCTGTGTAATTTTTCTCATCATTTCTCCTGTTGCATCAACAAGTTCAGTCTCACAGCTGTGATGCAGACGAAATCCAGACTGAAAAATGTTTTACAATGTTCCCAATAATGTGTTCATTTATCTTAACTAAAAAAGTTATGTTTGGTATAGGCCTGTAATGATTTATTACCAAGGTATCAGACTTAGGCTCTTTTGTTTTGAAGAGGTTTAATAACTCTGCTTTTCAGAGTTAAAAGGCCTGACAGAAGTGAACCTTTGACTGTCTGTGTCTGCTGCTACGCAATTAAATCTTTTAAAATGCTTGTAGGTCAAGGAAGCAGGTAATAGACCTGAGGTTTTGAACAGTTTCCTTCAATGTAACCCTAACCCTAACCCTAGGAGGTGAACGTATGCCATATAAACACCCATTGTCAATGAAAGAATCCGACTGAAGACTGAGATGTGGATATAAGGCACATTTACAGCATCCACTGGCTTCCTGACAAAACATGGAAACATTTTGACCACCGAGGGTTATATAATGCCGAAGGAACTTTTCATTTTGAGGATGCTGTCTTATATATGAAACCATAACTTGGCTTTGAAGCATGACTTCGGTGTTTTGTGTGAGTTATGACCTTGAGTGGGTCAACTGTGGTGTTGGGCTGCGACATGTAAGCTGTTTTGACAAATGCATCAATACTGTAGAGCTTTGAGAACACGCTTTCAAGAAATGGGCCAAAGCAATTCAGGAAAACTGGAGTAAATATTGAGCCTCACAAATAAGGTTTGTACGCATTCAGAATCTCATAACAGCTGCAGGTGGTGAATGACAGCAAAATAATTGTCGTGTGTTAGGGCTGAGAGATATGGCCTCAAATATTAGTGGATATTGAAAATGCATTGATAATATAATATGTAATATTGTGTGTGTGATTTTTCTTTTGGTTCTGAGTGAAAGGTAAAGAAGCCATTTTTGTTTTTTTAGAGGTTATATTTGGTTTTAAATTATTTTGTGAAACACGTAACAAGAAAAAAAACACTATAAAAGACATAACAACATACGACAAGACAAAAACAGCCTCTGATTTCATGACTAACTTCTTATTTTGTTAATTTTGATTAAGGCGTAGTTTGGCTTTCGTTACATTAAATTGAAATAAAGAAAACGAGTTCAGTGTAATGACAGTCAAATGGATTATGACATGATCATTGTATTTGTTTTTGAATTTCACGACAAAATTATAACTATAAATGACAGAAATACAATAAAACTTATATTATGATAAATGCAGGTCAGTAATGGTGTCATATGGCTGATGTCTCATCTACTGTTTTCATGACAACAGTATGATAACAATACAACGTTGGCTACATTTTATACAATGAGGAAAAACTCAATTTAACTGTATTTGTCCCACGATCGAATCCGTCTTGACAAGTCTGAAATGCACAGTCGTACTTAACGACAACATACTGAACTGAACTAAGTCACGGTCCAAGGTGTAGCTGCTCGGGTGAGGAGAAGCTGAGGTGCTGCTTCACATACAGTTCTGCAGTTCATCTGGGGAAACTGGAAACGGTATACAGCTGCTTTATGTTGTGCTAATACAACCGAAGGCACAGCAGCAGCAACTCGGAAATGCTGTGAAATATTTGCATATGAGAAAAAAGAAGGTGTCGAGAGAGACAGATGCTGATATATCTGGAATGAAGAGAGATGTAAATCCCCTCATAATGACAAAAAACTATAAGCTACATCACCGCATTTTTACAACAGGCTATAATCAAAGTCTCCTCACGACTACAATGCAGACACAAGGATGCATGTCAACATACCTGCGTCATCTACCAGCTACATCTGCAGCTCGTCTAACGTCAGCACTGAGCTAAAACACACGTAACTATCTCACTACATTGGGTAAATAGTTCAGAAAAGTAACAAATTCTCCCCTAAAAGAAACCAGTTTTGTACCTTTTTAACAGAAATACGGCAGCCGTGGCCTCAGCTCATCCCCCTCAGACCCTGCTTTATCCGTGGTCGTAGGTTGAGGTTTCATTTAGATTCTGCCTGTACTTTCTCTGCCTCTGTCATGTGTGACTAGCTCACTAGCTTTAGCAACATATCTACATTCAGCAGGTGTTGCAGTGAGCGCCTTTGCTGGGTGAGCGCTGGTAGACAGACAGGTCGGCGACTAATTCATTAGCGCAGATCGGCTTTGTTCGTGATAGCCGTATGACTGCCAGTATTTGGTTTATCGATTAATATCGGGATGCGAAAAAAACATTTCAACAAATATAACAAAAAACATTCCTCCTCCTCTGCTGCTTTAAGCTCTCTTGCAGGTTAGTTAGGATAGGAAGTGGGACTCAGAGCAGATATTTTCTAATCCTCCAGTGTAACTTCACCTGGAGGCTCTCTTTCCACAAATACTCCCTGTGCACATATAAGCATTTATACTTTTATGTAATGTGAGCCCAGAGTTGACACTGACCACAAAAAAAAAAAAAAAACAGATCACGTACAAAATTTCAGCTTCTCCTCTGCCTCTATTTTCTCCTCTCTCTTGCAGGAGCCGGGGGCTGGTCTCCCTTGGTAACAGACCAAGAGCCCTGGCTCCAGGTGGACCTCAGGGAGCAGATGGAGGTGACGGCCGTGGCCACACAGGGACGATACGACAGCTGGGATTGGGTCAGCAGTTATCTGCTGCTGTACAGTGACACGGGCCGAGGCTGGAAACAGTACAGGCAGGAGGATGGCGTGGGGGTAAGTCTATACAACAGTACATCTGTGATTCGTGTGATAAGCCCGGTTGTTTTAGCCAGGTCTTCTGCTGTCAGTTTAGATGGACTATACGCTGCTGTACTGTTGCACTATATTAGTGTGCTGTCTGCAGGCAGGGACTGTGGAGGTGCTAATTGGAGTTCCAGCATGGGCATATATTCTAAAAGTTTAAACAAGAAACCAGATTTAGTGTTGAGATTTCCCAAACGGCTCTTCGTTTAGTACCACTCCTGGGTTTTATAATTCAGACAAACTGAGCAATGTTTTGACCTGTGATTGGTATGTGCGCATGTATGTCCCTCAAATAAAATTAAATAAAGTAATTATATTAAACCTTTTTTTCATTTTTTTCCAGAATGCCATTGTTTTGCATTATGTTTGGCATAAGAACATAAAGTCAAAACAAAACAAAACAAAACAAAAACAAAAAAAAAATATATATATATCGACATATATATAAATGATCCAAAACACAAACACTTTCATGGAAATCACAGTCAAAACACAGTATGCGACAGAATAAACCCAGACAAGGTGACCAGGTAGCATCATAATTTGTTAGTCTATGGATAAGATATTAAAGACCATCACAGATTGTTATGGAACCAACTATTCTCACCAAACAGGAGTTTGTTCAGGGAACTGAGCCACTTCTCCCATAGGACTCCATTCAAACAGAACAGGTGGGGATGTGTTTACACCTGAAAATTGGAATCATCCTTCTTAAGCTACGTGGGAGCTCCCATCTGAGGCCCTATTTCTTTCTTTCTATCTTACATGGCTTTGTTGAATGATTTGTGAGACGACAGCTTGAGGTGTTGCAACGGGAGGCTCTCATTTACAACAGCTCTCCAGTCAGGTAGTCAAACAACACATGACCTTTTATGTCTCTACACCATGAAAACCAAAACACTAATCTCTACCGTCACAGCTGAGAGATCTGCTCTGCCGAACCACACGGCTAACTGTCATTACGAGATCGCTGGGTGAAGTTTAAGATAATTAGCCGCAGGTTTGCTGCTATGTTTTCATCAGTGGTGAATCTTCCGTCTTTGGTTACATCATCCTCGGCTCCCACGAGCTGACTCGCAACAAAGGAGGCAACAAAGAGTGGAGAACAAAGAGGTGAAACTCTCTGCTTCTCGTTTGCCATGGTGCAAACAATTAGCTTTCACTATCAATATGAGTTTGTCAGTGGAAAAGAGTATAGACAGAGAGATCAGAGGAAAGAGACAAAACTGTGGTGCTTTTTGAGAACTGCGTTTAGTCCAAAATGGTGGAAACGTAGCTCTGTTGCTGTGTGTTCTGTTGTATTCACATAAGTTCTTTCACTGGTTAGAGACAGTATTCACTATATTTAGGTCTAGTTTTTTTACCCTCCCGGTAACGCCAGAGTGTGTCATGCAAGCCTCTGCAACAACTCACTACCTAAGAACATACCTTGTTTAGTGCATATGTCATTAATTCTTAATTGAATGTGTCTCGGTCAAGTGAAAACCGTTAACAAGATGTTGCAGTCGCTGTTCTTAATTATCAGCCCCATCAACAGCTAATAAAGGCACCCAATGGCCTGTCGCTGTGTTGAAAGACTACTGAGGTGATGGTGAACATTATTGATACAGTGTGTTTTCTTAGATTATTTATAATTGTTTAACTTTTTAAAATGCAAGGATGTGGAGAGTCAAAAACAATGAGCTGATTCATCCTATCGTTCCTGTCCTGAATGTGTATCCATTAAACATATGTCCCTCTTTTCCACGACCGGGTTCACTTTCTTCTTCTCCTTCTCCTGTCATCATACATTATACAGACTTGGCTCCGCGCAATTAACCGAATCACAGTCACAATCACAATACGAGCCTGTGCAATTATATCATGGTGAAAGGCTGCAGTTTAAAGGTCCAGATTTAGGAGGGTTTAGGCTGCTCTAATTGCAGAAATGGAAAAAAAAAAAAACAAGCACAACCTCACACACACTGGACGGAGAGAGTAAAACATGCGAAATGAAAGTCACGACATATTTTTTTTGACTTGACAGTTCTAAACGAGTGATCTGCACATTTTCCTCGATTACCAAGCAAGTAGACTCGAATCAAAATATCAATCGCTGCACTGCCCACAATAATCGCAATATGACTTTTTCACGAAATCAAACTTCATGTCGTACTCACGTTTATGTCTTCACACAATGTGGATTGCGATAAACCTTTAAGATGAAGCTGAAGTTTCACAGTCTGTAGGCGCCTTTAAATATTTATACATCTCTACATTATACCAGTCGAAACAGGCACCGTGCTCTTAAGGCTGAATGGTCTTCATTTAGTGGTATGTATTTAATTCACATATTATTTATACCCTGTGCCTCTCAGACTCTTTGCTGGTGTTCACGTGGATTTATAGATGGTGCAGGATGAATGTCATCTAATAAATCAGCCGCAGCTAATGAAACACACACTCACTCACTAACAGCAGCTTTTATCAAGACGTGATACTAACACACATCCGCCTGAGATTTTAACAACTGAGGCTCAAAGGTATCGACTCATGGAGAGGGTCTAATGAGAGAGCAGCAGCTGCTGATGTTACTTGTAGTTCTCAGCCAGACTGAGCCAAATTAGCTTCAGGAAGACTTGCTCTATATAAAAATAGATTATGATCGACAATACCACTGGCTTGGAATGTGTTAATAACAATGACATCAGACAAAGATTTACGACCGTTATCGCAATGTTCGGGTTCTGTGATTATTACTCCTTTTCGCATTCACTGAGTGTATCACCATCAGCTGTAAACTGAGTTGTATGACTTAATTGTGATGAAATCCGTCAGTTCTGGTGAAAATACACATAAGATTCATAAAACAGATCCTGAAAACAGTTCAACGTCACTTGTTTTTCGTTCAGAGTCTGACACACATTCATTTACAGAATGAGAACTGAAGCTGTAGTCGCATTGCTCTCTTCAAAACCACCGCATTTGTTTAAAAAAAAACCAAAAACCTGCAATTGCATGTGTTTTGCTGTTGCCTCGATCAAGCGATCAGTCCGTTTGGTTCTGAACTAATGTGTTAAAACACCAGTAACACAAGAGGACTTGCCAATCAAGGCGGCTGCAGAATTACTGTTATCGTCATGTCTGATTGGCCTGAAGAGCACTTCAGGGCTTCAGTGAAATGTGGGAAAGGAATGTAAAGCAGTGAAAATATTTTAAATATAGTGTGGACTTACAGTGTAATGGATTTTTTTAGGTGGGAAAACAGAACAAAATCCTTTCAGACCCTCGTATGGTTCTGTCCTGGTGATGTCTCTGGACAACTCTACAATCACTGGGTATTTGTGTAGATTTCAGAATAAAATGTACTCTGTTGTTTCCCCAAACAGTGTTATCCTGTCACGCTAGATAAAGATTTAACACAGGGAGCTGACACGCAAAACTGTGAATCTATCGTTTAATTTAATTACTTTATTTGCTTCAATGGACATGAATGTGGTTTAATGGCAAATAATGCTTGGAAAGACACCGTATTTGTCAAGATTAATTGTCACTGGTTAGTATCTATAGCATAGCCACACAAAATAATTGGCTTAACTAATTATATGTAACAAGATTCATTTAAATTTGCCTGATGGTGGCACAACACAAAGCCAGTTATCGCTTAAAACATTTAGATAATCATATCCAGAGTGTAGGATATTACCTTGGCTTCATGTTCCAACATTTAAAAAGTTTACAAAGTCCCTGCCTTTCGTTGGCTTTGTCTCATTTAATGATTCACTCTCTGGTTATGTCTGACCTCAGTCACAGTCTCGAAATAACCATCTGTTCGAACAAACAGTTTCTTAACTGTGGGAGTGTTCAGAGCAAAGTCTCATTAAACACGAGACTAACATGCAAAACAACAGGATGACACTCCTCCACAAGCTGATTATAACATAATTAGTGCGAGCCAGGGGAGAGAATTTGTAAAGTAACTTATGTTAAGCTTTGAGAAGATTAATATGAATTATTATGTGGCATTCAACCAGCAAAATAATAAACTTAAATTGAAAATACCTTGAGAACTCAAACTGAGAACTGTTGGTTATTTTAAAGTAAACTTTTCAGTCTAAATCCTGCAGGAGCTGAAGTCAGTGGTCCAGACTGATTTGCAGACAGCTTTTGGATTGGTTGTCACTCATATCATCTCAAGATGACACTCATACTCTACATGAGATACTTAATGTAATTATCTGAACGCAACAAGCTGGACGTACTACAGAGCTGATGTTAGGGACTGGAAGCCTCTTTGCATCTAAACTCGGATCAAACGAAGGTGCTTGCGTAAACAAGTCCCGTATCCCAAATATTAAGGGCACGGCTGAGAACCGGGGTGGTATCTTCCACAGTGAGCTAAGCTTTAGACATAGCACAAACACATTGGTACAGTCATGCTTCTACCAATTCAGGAACATTTCTAACATCAGACCAATGTTATCTTTTAGCAGCATGGGAAATCTTCCATGGTTTTATTTCCTCACATCTGAAGTTCTGTAACATTGTTTGCTTGCCTCCAACTTCAGACTGCAGAACGCAGCAGCCAAACTTTTGACAAAAAAAAAAAAAAATCCACTCTCATTTGAAAATATTTTTCTGAATATTGCTTCTTATGATATTTTCTCTTAAGTACAACTCAGTATTTTACTTAAAAGTGTAAAAATCCCACCTCCTCCGGTACAGTCCAGTTACAGATCTACTGCCCCACATTGAATTAAGCAAACAGTTCACTGTACATGAGGTGCGTTTTACATGCATCCTTTTAATGGATCAGCTTGACATCAGACTTCCACAAAGACAAAGGAAAAGCCTTTCAGCTCAGGTCATACTGTCGTTATGCTGTCTGTGTGGAGGACGCTCTCAGCAGACAGCAGTCAGTTGTCAGATGAAGGTGTATCAGCCAAAGCAGTTTTGACAACTTTTCGAACATTTATCACTGGAGCCGAGGCCTCGAACAGCTGAGAGAAACACACTGCCCTCGGGTTTTGTACTAGTTTAGGGTTCAGTCCGTTCTGGACCTTCGTGGATCATTAGTGGACTCTTCTGTCTCTGTCTGTCCGTCTAAACCTCCTGCAGCGTCGTAACACAGTGTGGCGTGACTATGACAGTTACACCTTACTTTCTGCTGGTGAGTATAAATAGTTTTGCCAGGAACAGACATTCACTCCTGGTTTTGTTTCTGCGTAATATGTGATAGAAACATGTTAACACAGTGTAAACAGCGTTCAGCTCTGCTCCCTTTTGGGTCTCACCTCATAACTCCTTTTTCTCCTCATCACAGTTATTTGTCCTTATCTTCATCTGCTTTGGGTTCTCTTGATGCATAATGCGCAAAGTAATATATTTTCAACCACACTGTCAGAATTGGCATTAATATCCAAGTATTTCTTATATGCGTTAGGTTGACTGACTCTTTTCTTACGTGATGCTACTCTCCTCCCTTTTTGCTGCAATCTATAGTTTTCCATCTGCTGACACTGTTTCTGCTTTTAAATCATCTCTTATGACTCATTTTTATAGACTTGGCTTTTTCCCAGACAACTAATTTTTCTCTTTAAATTCATCTTCTTAGTTTGACTTGTTCTGTCTTTTAAATGATTTTTTGTCGCTGTCCTTTGTGTTTTTCTTTTTCTGTTTATGTTTGTGATGTTGTCCAAGGAAAACACTTCTAGCTCCAAGCTCAAAACGTACAATACAAATTAAATTATTATTCTTGTATTATTCTCTTCTATTCTTCTTCTTCTTCTTCTTCTTCTCAGATTAATTTGAAATATTTACAATATTTACATTCAAATAGTGCAACGCTGC
>JAPQRN010000015.1:5501303-5514644 GCA_037367275.1 Coranthus polyacanthus
TTTGTTTGTTTGTTTGTTTGTCTGTCTGTCTGTTTGTCTGTCTGTTTGTTTGTTTGCTTGTCTGTCTGTCTGTTTGTTTGTTTGTCTGTCTGTCTGTCTGTCTGTCTGTTTGTCTGTCTGTTTGTTTGTTTGTCTGTTTGTTTGTTTGTTTGTCTGTCTGTCTGTCTGTCTGTTTGTCTGTCTGTTTGTTTGTTTGCTTGTCTGTCTGTCTGTTTGTTTGTCTGTTTGTTTGTTTGTCTGTCTGTCTGTCTGTTTGTTTGTTTGTCTGTGTATTTGTTTGTTTGTCTGTCTGTTTGTTTGTTTGTTTGTTTGTTTGTTTGTCTGTCTGTCTGTTTGTTTGTTTGTTTGTCTGTCTGTCTGTCTGTTTGTCTGTCTGTTTGTTTGTCTGTTTGTCTGTCTGTTTGTTTGTTTGTTTGTTTGTCTGTCTGTCTGTCTGTCTGTTTGTCTGTCTGTCTGTTTGTTTGTTTGTTTGTCTGTCTGTCTGTCTGTCTGTCTGTCTGTTTGTCTGTTTGTTTGTTTGTCTGTTTGTCTGTCTGTCTGTTTGTTTGTTTGTCTGTTTGTCTGTCTGTCTGTTTGTTTGTTTGTTTGTTTGTCTGTCTGTCTGTCTGTCTGTCTGTCTGTTTGTCTGTTTGTTTGTTTGTCTGTCTGTCTGTCTGTCTGTCTGTCTGTCTGTCTGTCTGTTTGTTTGTCTGTTTGTTTGTTTGTCTGTCTGTCTGTCTGTTTGTTTGTCTCTGTTTACCTACCTCGTCAATAAGCTCCTGTTATTAGAGTTTTACGAGAGCAGCTGCTAAATGACAATATAATAAAGGCCGTTAGTGCTGTCAACCAACTGAGTCCCATAATGCGTACACTGGGAGTCGGTGGCTGGAGTCGCTCTTTGATTAGATGATCGACACGATCAGTTGGTTGAATTGATTTCACATTGGCATGGTGGGTCGCCACAGAGAAATGTTACCAGCGGATTTTCACTATGTGAAACGTGTCCCTGCCACATGGGCGGTTTCAGTTTGTTTCATTCACTTTAATCTTTGTAAACAGCGAACCAATATTCCAGATAGATAGCTGAGATGTTAATACGCTCATCACTCAGTGGATGTTATTTTATCCCTGCGCTCTTGGTCAAAGCTTTTGAAGCCGTATCAACCTGCAAGTACTGAAAAAAAAACAGCCATTCTGTATTTTTAGGTAAAATAATCAAAAAAATATAAAAGCAGTTATTATGTTGTTGTTATTGTTCCAAGTAATTATTAGTCAAACATTTCACAAAACCTTTTACAAGACTTTTACTGTCTGTCATCCTTTGTTAATTACCTTTTTTTGCTATTATGATGGTAATATACTAGTTCCTGCGGTGCAAAAGTGTCCAAATATTGCTTCATGTGGTGTATTTACATGTTATATCCAAACACTGCTTTTATACAAACAAAAGGTTTGTAAGTCATACACAAAAGTCAGGACACCTGCAGAAATGATATACATCAATATTCAAGACTTAAATGCAGCTCTGTTGCTACAGAAAAGCTGTAATTTGTTACAGTCTCTCTGAAAGCCTTTGTTATAACTCTAAAATGTACATTATATAGTATATAGTATAGTTTTTGGTTAAGTATTTTTCAGACTAAGGCTTAGTTTTGTTCCATTTTATGTCATTCACTGGAATTGAACTGTTTAGATTTCAATAAAACTGTAAAATGGGGGTGTTCTAAAACTAAATCTGGAAATGTAACAGGATGCAAAACAGTGTTAACCACAGAGTTGGGGGGGGGTTAATGTCATCTGTCTTGAATTCAAAGTGTTGGATTCAAGAAATAAAGAAAGAAGTAAAACATCACTCATCAAATGTTCAGTGATCATCGTCAGCCCTTTTATTGGAACCTTTTTTAACTGCATTAAACTGTGAAGAGTAAAACTACGTTGTGTTGCTCTATTTCACTGTTGAGGTGTTCATAGTAACGGGCAGATGCAGAGCGTCCCTGTTACCATGGTACCTGCGTCTTCTGCTCTGCCTCATCTCGTGGATGTATCATGAGCTGTCACTGTCCTCTTTTTGCTACCGTGAAGTTATTATTCAGTTCTAAAGGTTTTTTTCCACCATGTGAGAAAATGGATGTTTGGTGTGAGAATTGGTACCTGTTGGCTTCGTAACTTAACTGCTGATTATCAAATTTGTCTGGGGAAATAACGTATATGTTTTTCAATGTGTCCTTGGAGAAGATGCTCAACTCACTGTAGACAGAAAAGCAGAAGAACAGTAAAGCACATAATAGTATTATGTGTGCGTCAGCCAGGTACATTATATGGTTATAGATTCAGTGCATTATACATGCAGAGTCTGAGAACTTGTATTATAGGTAGAAGCTGCCTGTCGGAGCTGTATTCTTGCCGCATTAGCAGAGTGTGTGAATGTAAGCACAACTTTTAAAAAATGTCTCCGTCCTTTTATTGCGAGACACTGGTGAGTTTTCATCAGCCTAAATCACAACAACACAAAGGCTTCATGACTGCATTAAATATCATTATCATGACACAGGGTCTCTTTTTTTTGCTGTTTTTTCGCCGTGTGCCTTTTATGCCGTTTCCGCCTCGTTGCATTTCTTTCGTCTCGTTGTGTCGTTTACGTATCTTTTAAAACCACAAATTACCGTCCGGTTAATTCAACTTTTACTCAGCCTCTAAAGATGAAAGTAATAATGATTTGACATTTACTGTGCTAATTATCAATGTCGACTGATATGAATATGTTTATCATGATAACATTTTTGACCATATCACTCAGCATTAATTAAATGCCGTGAGTGTGTTTCCCTTGTTTTCAAAGCCAACAGTGTTCCTGAAATCCGCTTGATAGTGATACATGTAATACAGAGTGTTTTCACATGTGTAAATGTAAAACTCTGTGAAATTTGTCAGTACCTTCCTTGTACACGTGGGTTTCTGCGCATGTATAAATCAGCCTTAAGTAGCTTGTAGTTGCTACCGAGTTCTACTTAAATGGCTTGAAATAGGAAAGTGGTGGCGTACATCACAATTACAGCTTCAACAGTCGCACTGCTGCCTTGATTATCTACTAAGAATTGTCCTGTTTTGGTTTCTTATAATGATGCCTCTCCTGCCTTGTTACAAAAACAGTCGACAGCCTTTGTTCTGCATCTCTTACTGTATGTCACTGTGTTTCTGTTGCTTTGGGAGAGCTGAATTATTGGCCTTGTCTGACTTTGTTGTCTGCAGAGCTTGAAGCACTGCTGTCAGTGATCTATCTTTATAGCTCTTTATATTGTGGTCACCTGCCTTGAATTCGTTATGAAGAAGTTGCTAATCAGTCATTTCCAGGAGGCATTGTTTGTTTCCTGTTTTGTCGCCATCTCTCCCACTCTCTCTGTTTGTCTGTTTATCTCCTCTGGCTTTGTACAGTGTAGTAGAAGAGGACTGGAAATGAACAAGAAGGATGACATCTCACAATTGTACTCTTTTTTTTGTTTGTTTGTTTGTTTTTTTACCTCTGTGGGGAGAAAAACAACGTGAGAGCCTTATTTTGCCAGTGGCTGCCATGGTGGATATTTTTCCTCCCTCTCATGCACCTGTTTGAATGGTTGTTCTCATATTTCTACAACACACGACGATTCTTATCATTTTATATCAAATACTATATTCAAGGACTGGAAAAAGACATTGCCCTTGGGTTTGCCTTGTCAGCACCTTGTAGGTCTTCTAGGTGCTTTTCGAGGATTTAGTGTGTATTTTCTGCACTTATATTTCAAGTGTTCAGCTGAAAAGCAGACTCATTTACCCCCTAGAGAAAATATGAATATACTCTTTCTTGAAATCTGATGATTTGTCATTTCTTAGTGGAGCTTTGGTCACTTGTTTCATATTAGTTTAATGGTGCCATCACAGTCTGTGTCTCTCTGGTCCTGCAGAGATTTGCTGGGAATGTGAATTCGGAGGCTGTCGTCCTGAACAAGTTGTCCCACTCCATAAAAACCCGTTTCCTGCGTTTCATCCCTTTCAACTGGAACCCCAGCGGCTGGATGGGCCTCAGAGTGGAGGTGTATGGCTGCTCCTACAGTAAGTAACACACACTCCAGCTGATATCATACTCCCCCAAATCCCTAATCACAACAGCCAGACAGATGTGTTCATTTGTACTTGTAGCTTTTACAGTTACACCTATAACTGGGACTAGTGACGACGTTTTGCATATTCATAACAGATAACAGATAGAATAAAATGCCAGCGTAAACACATCCATAGGTTTTGTACCTGTGTGCATTTTGCACTTCTTTTGCATCTCAGCTCTCCGACCTGCTGAGCTGTCTGTAGTGTTTCAAGCTTTTCTCCACATTTACAGACTGGGTCATAATGAAAATTACAGATAGCAAAAAGCCTCAAATTGTCCTCTCTGTCAGCTCCCCACAATCACAAACCAACTTGTCATGTGTCTTGCTTCTTTCTTTCTCTAATATTTTGCATCTTTAACACAATCTACTGAAATGTCTGTCAAAGTAAGCTATTAATGTGGCTGAATGCATCTATGATTTCACAGAAACATTAGTGCTGATGTTTTGATTGGTACTCACAGCTGGCTGTGTGTCACAGCTGAAACCATAAGTGTGTCTCCGGATAGGCCGTTCACATTTAAGGCACAGCACAGCAAATACTTTCATTAACACCAGATCACTTAGGATCTGACAGTTATTAATGTTGTCTGGTCTGTAGCTGTTACACTCAGACTTCAGGTTTATAAGGTGAAGTGTTGGTAATGAAGCAACCTGATCTCCATCAGGACATTTTGTTATTTTTAAGAAGCTGAAAGTCTGAGATAAGCCCCCTATGTACCCTCGTCTCATTTGTGCCTGTTTTAGGGGTTGCGAAAGGTGCGCAGTCCTTCTGTGAATGTGGCCCTTGGTTTTAAAATGCATCTAGGGCGATCGGCTCACAAGTGGACAATGCTAAATACAAGTGTGCAGTGAGCGACCACCAAGATGCATTGTGGTCCGATCATTGAAACCACTTCCCGAGGTGGTCTGGGACACACTTGACCACATATCTTTTTTTTTTTTTTAAATGCTAATGCATGCTGATCACATCCCCAACAAGCACGTAACACCGTCGCTGTAGGATGTGGTAGTTTGGATTACAGCATGCCAAAGCTCAAAAGATGGAGAGAAGCACTCATTTTGAATAGCAGTAGGATAGAAATGAAAGTATACAAATATATTAGTTCTGGAAACGTTTTAGTTTTCTTACGTAGTCTTAAGGTGGTTGTCTTTCAATGTTAGCTTTTCCACTAGAAAAGATATATGTGGTCAAATATGTCCCACACAACCTCAGCAAGTATTTTGAGTGATCACATCACAATGTGTGTTGATGGTGGTTTACAGTTACAATCACCCAATTTGCATTTTAAAACCAAACGTAAACCTGTCTGAGCCAAAAATACATCAGATCAACGTTTCTCCATGCCTGTATACACGTACTTGTGTTATAATGTTGTTATAACAAACTCAGCCGCCACAAGTGTTTTACTGACACAGCTTAACTGTAGTTGCGGTTTTTTACGTTACACTAACTAAGACTGTCAAATGACTGTTTGAATGAATGGTTGATGAAGTTTACCCCTTGCACTCCTGCAGCTCCGCCCACTTGTCCAAATATGGTCACTTGTGGCTTCAAAGAGACAACATGGCAACAATCAAAACACATCCTTATGTCTAGAAAATGGCAGTCCAAATGAGGGACATCAATGTAGCTCCATCCACTTCTTATGTAGACTCTATGGCATACTGCCTTGCTGAAGCCACACTACACTTTTTAACCTTCTGCCACTTCCCCCATATGCTGCTATTTATTATTTATTGCACTGAAGTGCCTTTTAATTACTGCTGATTCCTTTTTTCCAAAGTTATTCTTTTGTTCTTTTATAGTTGTTTCTTTTTAGAGTTATTTATTAATAACAGATTGAGTGACTGAGTACTGCATTTCGTTCTTTTCATGTTTTTTACATGGTCGAATGACAATAAAGTTTCCTTATCCTTATCCTAACATGATTTCAAGCACAAGAATAAAACAAGAACCAGTGCTGTCTGCATGTACAGCCTGTTTTTACAGAGCAGCATGGTGTTGAATAATGGACAGAAAATGACAGCCACCAGCAATGAATGTAAAAACCATGTGTGGGTGTGACATATGTCACTTATGCTAATGTATGTATATAAGGAGGTTTGTCACGATGGAGTTCTCTTTTAATTATTAATCAGAAATAGCGAGATGTGAAAAGAGACCAGGATCCCTGCAGCTGAATCGGGGGCTTCTGTTCAGGCACACAGTAACATTTTATCCTGAACAATCCTCAATAAACTACATTTAATGGAGATTCACTGGAACAGCTCTCCCACACTCTGTAAAGCAGCACTAACTGGAGGGCTCCGTGAATTAATGCACTGTAAAAGACCATCAGAATATCCCACAGTGAGCAGTTTTATGATGCCCAACTGCCACACTGTACAATAGAGTATAAATGTTGGATGAGCAAGCAACAACACTAATGCTGCCAGCTAGGCTGTTTTTCTTTTTCTTTATATTTTTGATCATTGTGGCTGTCTGTATATGTACACTGAATGTAGAGAATATTTTAGAAGATTAGTATGGACTAACCCAGTGAAGAGGGGGGTAAAATTGTCATGTAACCCTGTCTGCTATTACAGAGTGGAATCAATGCTCTCTGAAGCAGGACTGTATGGAGGTGAAACTGAAAGGCTGCATACTAATAACTGATTTCACTTACATTCTTCTCAATTGTCTATAAATGCTGGCTGATGATATTCTATTCATTTTGACGGTGAGGCTGTTGTGTGCTGTAAGTAGACCAAAGACATTTGTAAATAGAAAGGCCCTCATCATTGTGTGCAGGACTGTTTTCCCCTTGTTCTCTCAGGCTGCTGTAGAACAGCTCGGCTCACAGTACTGCCGCAGTGTGACCACATTGAAACCATGAACACGGCTGCAGAGACCGTCTAAAGATGGATAAACCTGCAGTTCACCCAGGCTCCACTGTTGGCACGCCGTGGTGGCTGTAAATTATTCATTATAGTTTAATTACAGTTTAAATACAAGCAACCGGCGTGTTATCCCAGGTGTATAGGCATTATATTTTGAGAAAACGCTATGTTAACTCATAGAAAAAAAAAACCTTCAGGCGTCAGGACAAGCGGACAGGCGAGTGTTTTCTAAAATATGAATGTGAATTATAAGCTCATACAAACACTTGATTTAATCAACGCTGTAATCAGTTCTGTTCAAAATGTGTCCTAATGTGCCCTAAAAACATCCAAAAACACGATATGTGTGATATGTTTTGAATGCGCAGAACTTCTCGAACATGAGCACAAATGAAAGGGGTTTATATTCATTAAAATGATTGAATATGTCATTTACGTTATTCATGAAAGTAGTGTTTTCCATTTCCTCTGTAAATTGATACAGAAAAAGCACCAACTGGTGCAAACAAATTCACCAGAATACCTGAAGTGAAGTGTTTGGAAAAGAAACTTCTACTACATTTTCAATGAAATGGCTTTTATCAATCATACATAATTACTCAGATCTTTTTCTGAAATCAAAGCAAGAATACCACAGTGTGGAAATGGTATAAATACTCCAAGTTAGGGATGGCCGATGGCAATCAAAATATTTTCTAGCTAAAGGTTCACTTATTAGTCAAAGTCACATGTGAGATGTTATAGAGCATTTCATTAAAGCAGACAAAATAAAATGCAAACACCGGGTTTTTATTTTCCTGCTTGAGCTGCAAAGCATGTAAAGCAAATTTTCTATTAAAAACGGCCTGTATTAAATAAAAATATGTTTCTGCGTGTCCTCCTTCATTGGGTTTGAACAACAGACTCGAGTACAATACCAGCTTTTCCTCCCCTACTTAACAAAACATGCAGATGTCAAAATAATAACAAAAATGTGAACAGAACGAACATAATAACAGGCCTTCCAGACAATAGTAGTCAAGTGGACCGCCGCTGGGAACTTGTCAACGAGTGGAGCTTCTGCAAACAGATGCAGAGGTAGAGCGGGGGTTGAGGGGTGGGGTTGAGCGACAGTACGAGAGAAGACACATGGAAACCACGTTTGAGAAGAAACAGGAAACATCAGACTATACTGATTTAAAGGATACTGTCTCGTCCTATATCTGGCTTGAACATACACTCATAGGGCTGTGAATAATGATATTGTAATTGAATATTCATACGTGTACTTGCAATTAATGATTCATTTGTCTCTTTCTGTTCATTTAATGCCTCTGGTACAGTATAAGCGTAACATTAGTCTATTTATGCACATGCATTACACCCAATGAAGGAGAAGAGTCTTTTATTAATGTTGAACACTGGAGTGCATAAATACAAATTGAATTTGTGATTTTGTAAATGTACATACCATGTGCCCGTTGTGATTATTGTTGTTGTTCATTCACGTCTTTGTTGCCAGACTTTTCCTCCCACACTTCTGGCAGCATCTACATGTAACACGTTACCATTTGAAGACACCTCGAAGCAATGCATGTGTGTGTGTGTGTGTTTTAATTTGAACAAAGAAACAAACACGTATCATTACTGTTATGAGGGTTGATCGTTGGAGTTGGAGTAGAAAAGGTAGATAATACATCAAATTACTGACAAAAATGACGCTTTTCCAGAGCCGTTAAAGAAGCATGACAAGCAAGTATTGTGTATGTTTGTTTTTCTTTCCTTCTTAGGAACAAGAATAAAGGAATAACATTCAAAATGCTGCAGTTTTAAGTAGTAAGTGTTTGTCTTTTTACCCACTATGTGTACGCTAGTAGAGCGTTTCTAACAAAGTGCTTATTTTTCAGAGTCTTTTGTGGCAGACTTTGATGGCAGAAGCTCCCTGCTGTATCGGTTCAACCAGAAGTCCATGTCGACGGTGAAGGACGTGATCTCTCTGAGGTTCAAGAGCCATCAGGCTGAAGGTGTGCTGCTGCATGGAGAGGGACAGAGAGGGGATTACATCACACTGGAGCTTCACAGAGGAAGACTGGACCTCTACCTCAACTTAGGTGAACGTACTCCTTTGTCTTTCTCTGAACACGCAACTTAAACATCTACTCCAGTAAGAACGCACAAAGCTTTAAAGAGAGGCGTATTTTGGATCGCGCTTGCATCCATAAAAGGTCCGGTATTGAGCGTTTTTATGATTATCGGTATCATTTTCTTTTGTTCGATATCTGATAAAATGCATTACTGCGACACGCTGAGCAACTCTTCACCACAAACCGTTGGAACAAGTAACAGAGACTCAATTTTTGGTATAAATGTAAGATTTACGAGTTGTATTTTAATTTCAATTTTAACAATTAGCAAGGTTTCAGCCAAACACACACATATACATACACGCAAATGTCAAATAAATGACATGGCAATAAAAGTCAACTATGGAATCATCAAATATAATCAACCAATGTTTGTCAAGAGTCTTCGATATACAAGTGAATCAGGCTAAACATCTGCAGCCAGATGTACCTGCCTCCAAATCATGTAAAACCAGCTCCTTAAGTTCCAGGTCATTTTAAATTTGGTTGGAAGCAGAGGGAGCAGCATATTTAAAGTTAAAGTTAAAGTCTGCTTTTATTCTCCCCGTAGGGAAATTCAACCTCTGCGTTTAACCCATCCAAGTTCACACACAAGGAGCAGCAGGCTACTACTGAAGGCGCCTGGGGACCAAGTCCAGATCTAAGCCTGTACCTTGGTCAAGGGCACTGACAGGAGAAGTAACCTAGCATACATGTTTTTGATGGCGGGGGGGGGGGGGCATACCACCCAGAGGAAACACGCACTGCACGGGGGGAACATGCAAACTCCACACAGAGTTCAACCGGGGATGGAACTCAGAACCGTCTCGCTATAAGGCAACAGAGCTAAAAACTGAGCCACCGTCCTTTTTCCTAGTTCAGCACAGTCTTCACAGTCCCAATCCTAACTATCTGTCCTCTTTTGACAGATGTAGACCTGAAGGTGTGATGGAACCAGACCTAAAGTAGACCTGCTAACAACGTGCTAATGTTTTAGTCCAACCTGAGCAAACAACAATGATGTGTGAGGCCTTTAAACCTCAACGCTCCAGGATACACATTATCCGGTGCATGTAAGCTTGGAGAATGCACGTATATCGCGTGGCGGTTGTCCAGCGCAGACGTAAATGTTCACGGCCGTTGGAGTAATGATTTCTGAATTTATGAGGTGTACTGTCTGTCGGGGCCAGTTTGCCGAACAGGACGATGCAGATTTCAGAGTTTATGAGGTGCACCTGAATGCACCATGAAGCCCAGCTCCTGTGTGTGTGAGAAGACTGAGACAGGACACAAGCAGCTCATCTTTAAAGGAAACCGAAATGCATTAGAGACTCTCAGCGTAGTTTTTTAACTTTACCCGTTACTTCTTCTGTATGGTGGGCGATTTGATCTATCCATACTGAGTAAAAACCTCCAAAGCTTACATCATTATACATGTCATCCTGATCCTGTTTTGTTTTATATACTGTGTACTCTGATACCGTTTTCCACCTCAAGCACATTATTAGTAAATTTGACATATTTTAGTTAGTGTTAGACATTTTGGATAAAGGTAAATGACTGATGCGATGAGTGATAACAGTTACATGATGAGTACCTTCCCTTCATTTTCGGAACGCTGCACCTACCTTCATATACAGTATAGTGTATACCATTTTGCCGGACAGGGGGTAATTGTGTACGTGTTTACAGCCGCTCTGGGCTCACTCCACACCTGGACTCTGACTCGCTGTCTTCACTCATTACTTTTACTGTGGCCCATGTGCAGCTGCTCACTGTGTTTCTCTGTCTCCTCCAGATGACAGCAGGCTGAGGTTCAGCAGCCGCCGTGTCGCTGTCACAGTGGGCAGCCTGCTGGACGACCAGCACTGGCACTCAGTCCTTTTAGAGCGCTTCAACAAGCAAGTGAACCTCACAGTGGACTCCCACACTCACCGCTTCCAAACCGGAGGCGAAGGACACTCTCTGGAGGTGGACTATGAGGTAAGTGGATCATGTGATAAAGTTACTTAACCCGGAGGTGCGATTTAAAAAAAAAGCAGCTTTATAAATCTGCATGTAGCAATTAATGCTTCTATTCATGAGGAAAGAGGCATATCATGGAGAACAAAAGGGAGGAATGAGCCTTGAAGAAAAGTTATTTTTGATGTCTCAAAGGAACCGCAAACCGCCAAGAACGCTGTCAACCTTGAATTGCTTCTTCACAGCAATTAGCATTACGTTGTATTAAAAATACACCACTTTGCTTTGGATGTGGCTCTTATTTCACTGTCCTAAGCACATTCAAACAATTTCCTAACAACGGGGATTATGAGACATGCCCACAGTATTTTAGAGACCCATTATTAATCACACTCTGTCAAGCTTTGCGTTTCTCCACGTCCTGGAGTGATGTTGTGTACGGAATATGAAGACATGGGTGTTGTTTTTAAACCACTCCAAAATCGCAAGCAAGCAACAAAATGAATCCAGGATATAGGACGTTACTAAAAAAAAAAGTGCAACCCACTGACTGTGTTTACATGTGCACCGGTATCCAGGTTATGAGGCTTATCCCGGTTTTCATCATTTACGTGGAACACGGAGAAATGTGGTTACTCATACCCCTGTATACATGATAAATACTGGCATCCCTGTTACTGATTACCGCTGCCTTTTAATTCATTTGTCTGTGGATATAGAAAATGAGGCCCCTTTATAGACAGGCTTAGCGCTACATCCACATCACGTTTGCGGATTTGTCTTACCAGCAGTGGGAAATGAGAACAACCTGATGTTTGTTTATGTCCTGATGTTTGTTTATGTCCTGATGTTTGTTTATGTTTTGTTTGTTTGTGACCTGACTCGCTCCGCTGTTCGTGTCGTGAAAACTGTAGCCTGTTTTACCACAAACTTGGACAGGTCAGCATTCAGATGCTTTTCCCATTTAAATTCCCCACTGTATTTAATTCCTTCATTCCCGAGAGACAAAACTCTGTTTCTCCGTCGCTCCAGAAGCAAGACTATTGTGGCCACCGGTGTTTGTTTTGGTGCTTGGCTAATAATCCACAGTTGCCAGAAACCAGGATAAGATGTATACGTGTAACAGTATACAGGTTTCTTTCTGAGTTCTCCAGCGAGAATATTCGGGTCACTCAAAACCAGGATGAGGTCTCGTCCAGGTGTCTGAGATTGGGATATGACGTTCAAAAACCAGGATATTCAAGTCCACTCTCATTTATAGCTGCAGTTTGAATGTGAGCCTTTGCACCCAGAGGTGAAAGTGAATAGAAATGATTCATCCTGAATTAATATAAGTACACCAAACATTTCACTAAAACGTGAGTGACAGACATGTCCATGGGCATTGCTCTGCTGCTTTATCAGCCTCCAGTCTTCTGGGAAGGCTTTTCGGAGGGAACCTGCCTGCTGAGATTTGCTCCCATTCAGCATTAATGAGGAAGAGATGCTGGGTGTTCGGGACGGGAACAGCATTCCAGTTCATCTCCCAGATGCTGGCTGGGGTTTTAGGTTATTTAAATGGTTCTGTAACAACATCAGGACAAAAAAACGTTTATAGTGTAGGCCTGGTTTTATCCATCGTGGTGGAACAGTGCATTGCAAACACAGACCTGGAAGAAATAATCTTAAACATAACCAAACTAGGTATAAGATAAAATAAACATCTAGACCATAATGGGCCTAAAAACTAGAAGAGATGCCAGAATATAAGCAAGTTATGCTTATTTTAAACAACAGACACAATTGACTGTAATTACTGTTAATACTGGCATTATATCATTATAATTAGTAGCAGAAGTAGTAGCATCACGATAACTGCAATAATATTTAGTTTTCAATTTACACATGTTTACATGATTTTTCTTTTTTTATGTTTTTTCTTCTGTTTGTTTACACCACTATTAAACCTGTCACTACAGTTTTAGTCTTTGCACTAATTAAAAAAAAAAAAAGCAAAATGCAAACACAGTTATTGAATACATACTTAATATTCTTGAATTGAGAAGTTGTGAAAGTAATGATGTAATGAAATAAAATAAGGAAACCAATCTTGTTCCTAAGTCTAGTTCAATATTAGCTGGAAAATCTTATGTATATATATATACTGTATATATATATATATACATATCTATATATACAGTATATAGATATGTATATATATATATACATATCTATATATACAGTATATAGATATGTATATATATATATACATCTATCTATATATCTATATACATCTATCT
>JAPQRN010000015.1:5521784-5539334 GCA_037367275.1 Coranthus polyacanthus
GTTTACGTCGTTTTCATCTTGTGTAATAATAACTCCGACTGCACTTGTTTTTCTTTATTTTAATGTAATGCTGCGATACTTTAATTAAGGTAAAGAAAATGAACGAATGAATGAATCTTCGGGTGTAGGTTTATGTTGTTATGTGTTGTTACGTCTTTTACAACCTTTTGTATTGTTGCGTCTTTCGCGACGTTTTCGCCTTTTTTTTCGAATCATTTAAAACCACGAATAACCATCTAACCACCTTCTTCAAATTTCACTCAGGATCAAAAAATCAGCCTTTAATTTTGGAAGAAATTCTGATCTGACCTTTATTGTGATACTGACGTGCGCTCACATGACTTTTGGGTCATGAAGTTCAAAAATAATGACCTTGCGCGACGGTGAAATGTGTTATTTTCCATCGTGGAATTGCTCCACAGTATTCCGAGATCTCTTACATCACTAAAAATAGGGAACTTGAACTCAGAATTTTGATTAAAAGTTTATAGATTCTGAGTTTCCTCACCTGTCTCGCCACTCACCTCCCAAGGTATGAGAATATCACATGCCTCACAGCAAAGTCAAACGGAGTGCAGCAGAGGTGTTTCATTTCAATCTTTAAGCTCAGCTGCTGGGAACGCAGAGTCTGTCACAAATCACTTCATTCCTGCTAAATTTCACCTTTTGTTAACAGTGTCCTCACTTAACAGATTCATTCGGGGTTTTTTTGTTTGTTTTTTTTTAAAATCTGGCTCGTGGACAATTGAATGTCGTCAAAAGAAAAGGCTTCGTTTGAAGAAGTGCTCAACCTGAGTTGAAAAAAACAGCCTAGTGTGGGAAAAGAATAGATCCTTATATCATTATGTACTTAATCCTTGTCATGCAGTCAAACTCCGTCGAGTAACTAGAATACACTGACGATAAGCAATGGTTTCTCTATAGCTTTATATAGCCAGTTGGGGGTTGTTATGGACTGAATACATGAGGAAATTGACTTCACATCCCAAGACAGATCCAGTGTACGGGAGCAGTAATGACACACTGCCAAATTAAACTGGGTATTTCCTGGAGGCAGCGACGGGGTTCTCAGTCAAGAGATGAATAGACAAATGTTTTCAGAAACCGTACAGCAACATTTACATAGATCACTCATGGGATAGATATATATATATATTTTTAAGACACAAATTAGACATCATGCTTTGACAGGTTTGGACAGCAACAGGACACTAAGGGAGATACTGTGAAAGAGAAAGGAAACTCCTACTGATGCCCGCCAGTAGTCCCTCGCGGCTACAGTAGTTATTCCATGAAACAGTCAATGGGGTGGAAAAACATGCCCATGGCACTCATACATCCTTCTGGGATAAAAGGGTTTGCTGTGAGCGACAGGCATCATTGAGCTCTGAGTGAAATTCT
The DNA here is from genome assembly GCA_037367275.1 of Coranthus polyacanthus. NCBI lineage: Eukaryota > Metazoa > Chordata > Actinopteri > Kurtiformes > Apogonidae > Coranthus > Coranthus polyacanthus. Next base: position 5,523,186 of record JAPQRN010000015.1, read on the forward strand.
CAAGTTTTCCCAGGAGCCTGGACAGATCTGATTTTTTTTTTTTTTTTTTTATTAAGAGAAAAAGTGTCCAGTGTTGAGTCTTCAAGCCACAGCACAGCCTCATTTGGATGCTAATTTAGTCAGAACAGACTACAGCGGCTCAGTCATTTTTATTGTAGCATCGTCCTCTTATTATTGTAGCTGCGACTCTGTGAGCTGGGCTGTCACTGTTGATTTAAATGAACTTCTTTTGGATCAAGGTGAATGGAAATGAAGCTATACCTTTCTGTTTTGGGGTTTTACCGATTTTTACAGGATCAGGTGGCTTTGAACTAATCTTTATGTGAATTCCTACTTGTAACAATATTGAGGTCAGCAAAGGGGCTCATGTTAAGAAGGTACTTTGACATTCAAAAGGCAAAAAATGTGACAAAAAAAAGTTGAATTTATTGAAAATAATATAGAGTTTTTCTGCAAAATGCAGTTACTAGAAACCAGGAAGTTATTATGTCTAATAAACATTTGGGCTGGGTTTGAAGAAATACATTTTCTGATTCTATTCAGTCTTAATTTGACTCAGGGCTCTAGACTGCAAGCAGTGATTGCATATGTGCATATGCAGCCATGTTGGTCATGTTAAATAAAAGGTTCATTAATGTAACTGTTTTGGTTACATTAATGAACTGCAAAATGTTTTAAAATGCACCAGGTCAGGTTAGAGGCCTCTTTGTATAATTTACAGCATTGTTTCTCTGAGAATCTCTTTTATATCCAAGCAAAATTGGTTTTGTAACTGAAACATCCCTGAACAAATCAATATCGAATCAAATCTAATCGGTTGGGACCTCGATTCAGGAAATCAGCGGAAATACCCAGCACTAATAAACATCATCATGATGTAATGTGGAAGTGAAAGGATAACGGCGTTACAAAAAAAAAAATCTAAACATGCACAGTCAGACCACAGGTTAAGTGCATGAATATGTGTTGGATGGACTTTCCACTCATCCCAGTACATCCACTAGTTTTTACATACTCATTATAGAGTACATTTCATTATGTACGAGGTGTATTATTATGCTCTGAAATGTTTTAGTATAACTCGAAACACATCTGTCACATCTAACAGTAAGATGCTTCGTTGGCAAGTGACACAGGAACGAAGTGAGCGACAGAATCCTAAATTGCTTGCGGTTTGAGTTAAGCTCCATATATATTAATTATTTTTTCTTCTTTAGGTCACACACTCAACGATGGACTGTGGCACACGGTGCGTCTGGACACGAGGAGCCTGCAGATCACTCTGACTGTGGATAATGAGCCATCCTCCACGATTGAACTGTGGGAAGAGCTGGAATCAAAAGGCAACTTTTACTTTGGAGGTTAGTGGATACTCTCAGTCTGTAAGGTACCACCGCCTTACTAAGACGCAGCTTCATGGACCTTTTCACATTTTGACTTTTAGATGTAGTTTCTTGAATAATCCAACATCTTCACTTTACTCAGCAGCGGCTCAGGAGGCAGAGCCGGTCGTCTACGAACTCGAAGGTTGGCGGTTCGATCCCCGAAAGACACTGAACACATTGCTCGTCACACCTGGCATTAGAATGCATCTCCACAAGCGTCTCAAGTGATCGCTTGTGATCCGATCTCGCTTTCTCGTTCTATTCGCAAATAAACAGATCCACCTATAGCCTCATAGGTAGCTTTCATTTCAAGTTTAACAGACTGGATTTGTAATGTTTCTTTGCAAATGTAGTAATTCACTGTGTAGATCGCCAGAAGCTTTTCAAGTGGAGTGTTATTCACCGAATCAATCAATGCACCTTAAATTTCAGCATAATAACTTTGACCTCTATATTTGCTTTTACTGGCTCCCTTTGAGACATGTGCTTCAGTGATGAATTAATCTTCAAGTGCAGATATTCTACTTCCTCACAGAGATAAAAAAAGAGTATTATTCCAGTGCGCTAAGGCTGCACTACGCATATGAAGCTCTTTGTGGCTTCAGTCCTTCAGACCACCTCCCAATGCGTTCTGAGAGACTGGATCTGAATGCGTCCTCAGTGCATCCTGAGTTTGTTCACACCTTGCGTTAGAGCTGTCTGCATGTGATCACAATTGCTCAGGACAGATGTTAATATTTGGGCGGCACGGTGGTGCAGTGGTTAGCACTGTCGCTGCACAGCCAGAAGGTCCAAACCCAGCGGCGGCCACTGTTCTCCATGTGTCTGCGTGGGTTCTGTCTCTACTCCGGCTTCCTCCCACAGTCCAAAGACATGCACCTTAACTCTAAATTGCCCGTAGTGAATGGTTGTTCGTCCCTTATATGTCAGCCCTGTAATGAACTGCCGACATGTCCAGGGTGAACCCCGCCTTCGCCTCATGTAAACTGAGATTGACTCCAGCCAACCCGTGACCCTCCAGAGGATTAAACAGTGACAGAAAAGGAATGAATGAAAAAATATGTTAATGCCAGGTCGGAACAGGGTCATTGTAAAGCACTTTGAGTGCTACTAAGGTAGAAAAGTGCTATATATATTTATATGCAGTCCATTTACATTTACAACAGAGTCAAACTAGTCTCTTAATTTTTTCCAGAGCTATATACTGAATCTTTTTTTTATGGATTATTGTGAATCTATAAAAGGTTGCATTTTTTCCCTTCAGGTTGCCCCACGGTGGAGTGTCAGTACTCGACTGCTGCTTTCCAGGGCTGCATGCAGCTCATATTCATCAACAGCCAGACAGTGGATCTCAGTCATGTACAACAAGGACTGCTGGGAAGTTATAATGAGCTTCAATTCCACGCATGCAACATAAGAGACAGGTAATGCAGTTTGATCTTCTTATTTATTTCATCCAACAGTCATTTCACTGAAAACATTAACATCTGGCAGGGTAACAGTCATTGTTTCAGCCTAAATATGTGTAAAACATTGTCCAGGTTGGCAGCAGAGAGTTATTTGTGCCTACATTATTAATTTGTAGATGACAGTCTGTTGTCTGCTCAGCTACCTTAAAGTCACTGACAAGTTGTCCTGTAGAGAAAAACATACTGACAGGATCATCCAATTAAATTGCAACAGAAACTTGGTAACACCTTCCCTGGCAGAGGACTATGCTAACAAGCTGCTCCCCACTGTCCTGCATGGCATGCTAACCCTCATTACCCTGCACAGCTTTGGGATCCTGTAAACACAGCTGACAGACGTGCAAACTCCATGGATGTCTGCATGTGGTTTAGAACATTTATACGGAGGAGACAAGCAGGGGAGCAGCCGTTTCCTCTTGTATTTGCCTTGAGGAGACTGCTCCATTGTCACACGTCACAATACTTGCTTTCTTGCACAGATTGCGTTCTGTCAGAGGACGCGCAAACGCAGCATCTGTCAGTGGGCAAAGGGATGCGCTGAGACCTGATAGATGGATGACAGCAGGGGTTTTCTTTTTCAAGGCTAAGCCGTGATTTTTATCTGTATGTAGTGAGGTGATTAGTCCAAAAAAGGGTTATAGTGAAAATGTGTTTGCTTTCTCACGCTTTCGTGATTGCGGAGATATTAACTTTGGTCCACGCTCAAACATAAGAGGTGACAATAATGCGCCTCAATACTGGATACCACCTGCTATAAAGCGGAGACCCTTACTTGCGAACTTAACCTGCTCTGGAGCGGGTTGCGTTTGAAATAACAGATCGAAATGTATAAAGCGCCGCCTCCTGGCCACTACTGACCAGTCAATTCCTCTAGAAGATCTCAAAGATGTGGATTTAAAAAAAGGTGTGGGAAAAAAACTGCACAGATAGTGAAAGGTTCTCTAAAGAGGGAAAGACTTCTACAGACCGTTGAAACCCTTAGGTTTTCCTTTGTATACTGATGTTACTCCGGCTCAAAGTACTCTGCAGGAGTAAGGGTGAATATTTCCGTCGCGCTGTGGCAGGATCGTCACTCTCCTTCCCTCCGCTGTCTGTGTGTTATTGCTTTCAAAGTCCACCTCGCTGCGTGAAAGAACAACAACCTCCGAGCTGCAATTACACCCTGAAAATGGCAGGTTGTGTTTTTATGTGCAGTTTTCTTTTGTAGGGATTCAGTCATTTTAATACCATGACTCCCTTCCCGATGTGCACGTTCCACCGAAACAACTTCTCTCCCAGCACTATTTTGCAAATGCACTGTTGCAGCATCCTGTGCTCAGCGCAGCCCAAGAACTAGACAAATAACACAAGACTTTTACTCCTGTTCCAGAACAATAGTGGTCTGGCTAATGCAAGACTATACTGATGTAATATATACACTATTAAAACAGACATTTTACATTCTATAGAGCAACCAACGGATCGAACACAGTCGACAGATTAATCAACAGTGTATGTAATCCGTAGTTGCAGCCCTACACCAGATGCACGAAGAGCGAACGTGTCAAACAGTTTTTTATAAAAGCATCCCACTTGTGTTTGGTTAGTAGGTGTTTGAGGAAAATGTGCCTTTTTCTGAGCTAATCTCTTTGTTTGTGTCCAATTAAATCCCATGACTCAGTTTATGGCCAGTGAGCACGTAGATGCTGCTGATATTTTATGACACATAAGGGCACCCATGAACACAACAACAGAAAATAGCTTGATGGTAATTAAACCAAGGACTGCAACCTTATCCATGTTGCGGCTGGCCTGGCTTGACTGCAGTTAATAGGTGAGAGATGAAAGTGTATGAAATTATAGATGCACGCTTGAAAGGCGGGCAATTATGTGAAACTGAAGGAGGCTTGAGGAAGGGACTGTTAATCAGAGGAGTGTGGTTGGAATTTCTGTGAAACGCTTATTGTGGTAAAATCCCATAAACAGGCTGAAGGTGACAGCGACTGCCTATTTTTAGACAAGCAGAGAGATATGTCAGCTACTTCAAATTGTGACAAGGGCACACTGAGACACAATTTTCCACAGTTTTTAAATTCAGCTTCACAAAATATTAATAAACAGCAAATTACTTTTTTGGGTGAGGTCCCAAGCCAGTGCTTATAACAGCACAGAAAACAAAACAGAGCAGCTGCATTGTTTACCTGATAAATAAAAGATCAGGGACATAAATCTGTCGAAAGCCGAGTAGAAGTAACAAAGTACAAGTACTGCGTTACTGCCCTTCAGTGGAGTTTTTACCTATCTGTGCTTTTGTATTATATACATAACTTCTTCTTTTTACTTCCTACATTTTAACACAAATATCTGTTGGTTCTTCTCCTCACATTGTCATTATTTAGTCTTAATGCGTTTGAAGGGAGTTATTGCTTGGTTTCTTTTTGCATCATTTGTGTGTGAAATCGAGAGGGGTTTTTGTTTTTCTTCTTCCAAATTTTGCCATTTCTATGAACATTTTCTAATACTGACTCTGAATCTTCAAAATGCGCATCAAGTACGAGGAAACTCAACTCATGTTCTGAACAACTTTTGCACTTTTGAAATGATTTCACTGTAACTTTCCAAGCAGCTGCATTAGAGTTGCCTGAGATGTAGATTTTTTACACAGTGGACATTCTGTGATTTATTGCGATTCTACTTTAGCCGTGACAAAAGTGAGAACACCCTTACAGCGCGGTCACTCGGAGAACTCAGACGCATCTGTGTTTTGCCTCGTTTGTGCAAATCGATCATATAAACTGAATAAAAGGGCGCGAGGGGTGTGTGAAGTATCGTTTGAAACCTGTAACTGTCTTCTCAGATGCCTTCCTAACCTGTGTGAACACGGAGGTCGCTGCTCTCAGTCTTGGAGCTCCTTCTCCTGTGACTGTTCGGGAACCGGATACTCTGGAGGGACCTGTCATAACTGTGAGCAGCTCGTCTCATTTTCATGTCTTCACCTTGTCTCAGACCTGCTATTACACCGTCTGCAACCACTCGTTTGTTTAACCCCACGTAAGAAAAAGTTAGAGGTGAATTAAATAAAGGCAAATTAAAAAAAAAAAAAAAAAAAAAGACAGCAGTGATGTGTTTTGACTTGTATCATTACAGACCGTATGAACACTGGTCGACTTCATTTGTAAATATTCATCCAGTCCTGATGTTCAGTAGCGTCAGGGTTGGACGTAACGGCACTGCTTTCTTTTTTAATTCACATTTTCATTCCAGCTTTTTCTTATTTTTTGGGGGTTGTAATACGTCTACTTTGCTACTTGATTTAGTACACATAAATCATCACACACAGACACACACCTACCTTCACCTGTCTTGATTTCCGTTGCCTTTTGCAGCCGAGAGTCAAAGCAGCGTCATGTCCTGCTTCAGCTTGACATGACCTGAACATCAGCGCTGCTTTTCTACCGTTAAAATTTCAGAGAATCTATTTTTTACTGCATGACTTTAAACTGACTTTGCATGTAGGAGGTTTTTTTTTTTTTCCTCGCGGGTGTCATTTTTTGATGTACTGCAACATCTCCTTGATATTCGCTGTGGAGACAGCTGTGAGAGTCTACGTGTGAGATTCCAGTGCCCCAGAATACAGATTTCTTGTTTATATGCAGGCAAACACAGTTCCATTTGTATGTCAGAGGGAGCATAACAGAAAAGATTGCGTCCTGAATTAAATATGAGCCTGAGCACGTTAAAGATTTCATGATGCATTTCAGAAGCGTTAAGTCACCGAATCAAAATACGAATGAAGTCTTTTTTTCATCTGTTTTTCTTAAGAGCAGCCATTTAAGTTGTCAGTGATCGTGTGCACTGATCAAAAGCTGCAGAGACAATATGATGATTACGTGCTGTCAGATGACTGAGCCGGTACAAGCCCCGGCTGACTTCTGAACCCTGCTCTGCTTCTCGCAGCCATCTACGAGCCGTCCTGCGAGGCATACAAACTGATAGGCAGCTCCTCCGGCTTCTACTCCATTGATCCTGATGGGAGTGGTCCCCTGGGGCCCACACAGGTATACTGCAACATGACAGGTGAGATTGCCGTAGTCCTCGTGTTGTCACCTTTACTCTTTTGGAGTTTCCCCCCTGGGAACCGGCAGAGAGTTCGGAGTAAAGAGTCCACTCACTTACAGGTCGCAACGCATTGATCGGAGCCACAATTGCTGTCTCACAATTTTCCAGACAGTGAAAAATCATTATAGTCACTCAGGCAGTTTGTGAGAGTTTAGACAATACTTATATGAAGCTGGCAGTGTTGGGAATTTTATTTAAGAAATGTAAAAGGTTACAGATTACTAGTTATCCTGTGCAATGTAACTATTGTAATTATTTCATCGAGGTAATGTAACCTACGTTTGACTACTTGTCTGACTTTATCTTATGCGACTGACCATATTTCCTCAGGCTTTACATAGAGCATTTCAGTGCATTTTCACGGCTATAATTAAGCTTTAAACTGTAGAGTAATGTTAGAGACCTTTTCAGGTTTCAGAAGGAAACATGAAGCAGGACAAGACCTTAATGCAGACTCAGGCAGGGTTATGTGTAGTTATCGGTAAAAAGAAAAAAAAAACTAAAATCCAAGGAGTCCAGGGAAATACGGACAATGGTTATCAGACTAAATGGCCGCCCGCACAAGAACTATAACATTAACTTTAATGTTGTTCTCATTCACACTGGTGTACAATATTGTTGTGTAAACTGCAGCTCCAGCTGCGTCTGAGCCTCAAAATGAACACTGATGATCACCTGTTGTAGGATACTGTGTGCAGATGCAAACTTTAAGTCAACATGTGTTTCTTACCTTTTATTGTTCGTCAAATTACTCTGAAATCGATCCCAACGATATCCTTTTTTTCTGTTGTTATCATTATAGTTGTGGTTTGAACTCAAACATTAAGTTAGAACTATTATTTGTTGTTGTAGTGCTTGGTGTGGATGGCCCTTAAGTCTAGAGTCCAACAAGGGAGAAATCGACCAGGGTTCCCGACTGGAAAACACATGACGATCTGGCAGGGAGTGATAGGAAGTGACTGGTGTAAGTGCTGAGGCTTAACGAGGGACGTGGGACCAGATGAATGTGAAGAAACAGGTGGAAGTGATTAGCTGAAGAGAAAACTACTCACAGTAGACACGTTTACCCAATTTACGCCTGGTATTAAAAATGCAATCTGTATCCGCATATGTTATCCAGTTAATAAACAGTCTTGATCTCACCTGGTATTTTAACGTCGTTATCCTCATCGAGATCGGATATCTGTCGCTGGTTGCAAATCATGATACGATGTTGAGAGCAACATAATGTCGTTAAAACAAAAGTCAGTTTTAATCACCTTTATCATTTGACGTGGAGTTTGTTTCTCTGTCGGTGTGTGGCTCCACTCTAACGTCAGTCAGGTAGTGTCTGGTCCAGCGCTGGATCCAGGTCCGCCGCCAGCCTCGCTCTTCCATTTGTTGTGAAATGTCCTCACAAATGCAACTATTTCTGTAGGAACCGTCCAGTTTCGCGTCGACAGCGCCGTCGCCACGTGAAGCTAATAAGCATCTCGTACCAAAAGAGTACAGAAGCAAGTCATTGTAAGTTATATGTGAGCGCAGACTGCGGTACAGATGCGAGGACCCTGTGCGGATTGCGTTTACACCTTCCTAAAATCCGTACACGATGCGATCCAGGCTACCTCCAGCTGGGGTCGGGCCGATCCGATCAAAATCCGATTACAACGCCTTTACATCTTGCATAAGAACACGTTTTTATTTATCTGAATACAGATTACATTTTAATACCGGGTGTGAATGGGGTCTTTGAATTGTTAAGGCACAAAACATATAGGTGTGATTGGTGTCATTACAAATGGCTCTATCTCTTCCACACGTCATATTTTACCTCCTAACCTCAGTGAATCAGTGATCTTTGTACACTTTGGCATTTTGATGCATTTCTCTTGCTGTTGGTTGGGTAGCTAATTTATCATACAGTCTGTGGCTCCAATGGGTTTTATCAGAGGGCAGGAACAAACAACCTTTATTCTCGTTCGGGCTGGAGGACTTTTCGACTGTAATACAGTCCCGTACAACAGCACCAGTAACCTTTTTAGAAATGAAATGATGATTGTTTCGAATCAACACCTTACTTCCTGTGTTATCTGTATTTGCACAGAACAATATGTCAAAATGTTTCAAATGATCTTCACGGTGTGAAAAGCGTGATGAATTCTTGAATTAAACTTGTCATATTTTATATGCAAAGGTGTAGATGAGCAACTGCTGCTATGTTCTTTTATATTTAGAGGTGTTTTTGCTTCACATATTTCTTTCAGAAGGGAAGGTGTGGACAGTGTTGGCTCACAACAGCACAGCTCCAGTCACAGTCCAGGGTTCGTCTCTACACAAACCCCACGTCATGAAGTTAAACTACAGCACTTCAGCTGAGCAACTTCACGCCATCGTAGCAGGGTCAGAGCACTGCCAGCAGGAGGTGGTTTACAACTGCAGGAAGTCCCGTCTTTTTAATACAAAAGGTAAGTATTATTTACCAAAGCTTCACTAAGCCAGACTATTCATGGGCGGCCATTGAACCAGTGCTTTACGATTATACGATTTTATACGTGTTTATGTCCTTTCGTCATTTATACTTCATGTTTTTTTGTCATTTATTTTAAAACATTTAAAAGTTTCCTTCCTTGTGCAGTGTTTAACACATGTATGAGACCACCAGCCAGTGTAAGGTTGATGCCACAGCTGCCCTAAGTTGACAGCATTGGTAATTACCAAAATCATTTTGTATGTTTCTGTGATGGTTAATACATCAATATGTAGAAGCTCTTTAACTGAAATTATATTTCTAATGCTAAAATAGAATTATTATTGTTATCCATGAATTTTCAAATTTACTGTTTTACAAAAAAGCCTAGAAAAAAGAGTAAAGCACATTATTATTTCTTGATTCAGATGTCAAATCACACTTACTTGCATTCCTGAACAGAAGAATGAGTTTTAGTGTTTGAAAGTTACGCTTGATTCATTTGTGACTTCTCAGAGAAGCCCAGTGAGCCGACTCGAACTTGTGAATAAAAGGGTGAATTCAGTTTGAAATTCCTCGTTCCTGTTCAAAACGGTAAAACGTCGAGAGCTCAGTGAAAATGAAAGAGTCCGCATTAAAGCTCCACGTGATGCTGGTATGTCTCGTCGTTTTTTATGACAGGCGGTCTAATACATTTGTTAAGCGCTGTAAACAATACAAACTGATACTCCTCGATACAAACTATGTGCTGATGTTGGTTTGTATGTGCATGTTATTGATGAATGACTACAAACTGCCACAGCGTTGCTCAGTGGTGACTCATAATGCCTGCTGCTTTGGTACTTCATTTTTGCCTGTAAAGACGACAAGAGCAAACATATGAAAAGTATAAGTACGGATATAATTCTGTTTGTTTTGGTTGTGGTTATACAATGTTTTCTGGTTCTGCTGGATGTGATCCAAAGGGGAAAAAGTGAGAGGCATTTTTTTCTGTTTACTGTGAACATAGTGAGGTGTGACTGTACTTCAGGGACAGTGCTTTCCAGCGTCAGGGATGTGTGTGTTTGCCAAGGCGAAGTTGTGAATTGAAAGTCGGGCCGTCTCCGCTGTGTCACGTTGGGAGCTGCTGCCCCTTCAACACCCCGCCGTCTGCTTCGCACTTACTCACTTGCTTTATTTTCACAGCAGCTAGAAAGGCTCACTCGAAATCTTCGGGTGCATCTCGTATGCTGTGGTCATAATCACATACTACATATGAATTGTGTACATGCTGTTTTCTACAGCACATGACCACCAGGCTTAATACCATGGAAACAACCTGGGAGCTGTTGGCAGACATTTCCAGAAGTTTCTATTATCGTTTTATGCAGTTACATTTTTAGTCGCTCGTCTCCGTCACAGCACACGTCTGTTTTTTCCGAGCTTTATATCCATATGTAATATAGGATAGTCTCTGGTCCACGGTACAGTTGAGTTTATCCAGTGTAGTATACATCCAGGTGTGTTTGGCAAACTGCAGATTTTCAGCATTTGTCGAGAATCAGTTTTTTAGGTTTTTTATCTAGTGCAAAACTTAGTGTCAAATTATTATTATTTTTTTGGAACATTTTAGTCCATAGCTATGGGGCACAGTTTAGATTTTGTCCTTTGTTTGACAGCTACATGACGGCAATGTTTGATCACCTGCTCAGCCAGACAAAAAGTACCAGATCTGAATTCAACATACAAACTCTGGTGCAAATACAACTCTAGGGCGTGTGTAAAACATTCTTTTCTCATTTCTATTTTCCCTTAAAAACAGATTGATTTGATTTTTTCCTGCCGACGTATATTTCCGTCATCATTGTCATCATTTTGGTTCCAGGCCATAGCTGGAAAACCATTCAATATTTTTTTTCACCAAACTCGCTGTGATTTTTCCAGTTATGTGTTGGATTGGTGCCTTTTGTCATTTTGTCTGTCTCCGTCCATGTTGTTGTCGTTTTTCCATCATTTTGTTTCCGGATCATAACTGGAAAACCATTATATATGTTTTTATGCTAAACTTGCTACAGTTTGTTGTGTTGGAGTGTGCTGCAAACGGCAATTAATCGTTATTTTCTGTACATGTTTTTGACTTGACTCAAGGTTCAACTACTCGACTCCTCCGTTGACAGCGAGCTAACTAAGCTAACATCTGTAACAAGCACCGCGTTTTGATTCAAAGCCTGTACAGATGTGTGTAAATTTGTGCTGTTGCCTTTGGTGTTTGAACACTCGTGGAAAAAGGTCAGATGTGTGTTTGCGCATAGCTGCACTGAAAATGTAAACACAGACTATCATTTACATCATATTCAAATGGATTTTTAGACAAATTACAGTAATTATGTTAAATTACAGCTACAACTGTTTGGAGCAGACTGCAGAAGCCGATCCCCTGAGTTGACATGGGCTTCTGTACTGGACATGTCTCTACTGCTCATTTAAAACACAGATGTTGAAGTGTTTAACTGTGACCTGATTTGCATTGTTAAACATGTCTTTTTCTTGCTTTGCTACCCCTAATGAATTGTGGTTGTTTGGAGGCATCTGTTGAGTGTCTACATGGAATATATAGTATGTGTAATGAAACCCTAAAAGCTAACAGACAGACAGACAGATCTTTATTGTCATCGCAGGTTATACAACGAAACTCAGCACCGAAAAATAAAATATAAAATATAAACATGCACCAATACACACACACACACAAGTTGTTGTGGTTTATACTACTTTGGTTTCGCTCTCGTTAAAGGCATTTGATAGAAACGACGAAATGTTGACCCCATCACTGTGTGAGCTTTTGAGGAAGATTGACGTAGGGCGTAAGATGTGTTTGTTTTCTTGTTGGTCTTGCCAATATCCAGGCACTTTGAGGGACGGAGTGGGGCTGACCTCTCCTTCAGGAAGTATCGATTGCCATTTCTTATTTGTATACCTGTGTGGTGCCTGAATAGATGTCTGCAGCGAGTACAAGGACAGGCACAGAGGGTAAAGACAACAGAAGGTGCATTATTTTCAGCCTTTGTGATGCAAATGTCGGCCGGTCAGCCAGGGCATTGCTTGCTCACAGTCGACTGTTAGTCGTTAATTCTGTCTCCTAGAATTACATTTATATCAAACTAATTTGCAGAAGCAAATGCCCGTGAGACTAGGTTTTCTATTTACATAATAGAGAAATGGTTTCCAGCCACTCACAAAACTGTTGATACCGAACGTATTAATAAACAGAAAAATAACCACCATAAACATCCAGTCCTTTTAATAATACTGCTTCGTTGGACTGATTACTGATTTTTTTGGGACTAGAGCATTATTTAAGGGTTTAGGCACCGGTGCCGCCTGGTTGAGGTCGAGAAAGGAATCGCAGTTTGGTTTGATATAAACAAGAATCGTAAATTCAATTCAATTAGATGCATCCACTATCCTCTTATTCATCTGCAACACACGAGTGCTAGACTTTTTTAGTTTAGTGAACGTCAGTTAACTAAATTTAATTAGCGACCTTCACTTTTGATTTTTGCTCACCAAAATCTAATCAGTTTGTCCTTGAGTCCGAGTGAACATTCTTTCAAGCGAGATACTGAGATTTTCAGTGTAATGTGGACCGACCTTGAGCAGAGATTTGAACCACAATTAACCACATGTTTGTTAACGTTAATCATGTAGTGATATCAAAATATCAAACGATCTTTTGATCTGAATACGGTGTGAATCACAGTTTTTCACACTCCTTGTAAAATGTGGGTTACAAACATACCTCAAACTCTAACAGGGCTTCCTCGAGGCTTCTGGAAGGCTTGGGTCGTGTGATGACTGTGTTAACTTGTTGTTGTTATTCAATTAAAAACTATGCATATATTATTGCAAGATTTAGACAATAGCTGGGAGAAATAGTAAACAAATCTGCTCATGGGTGAAGTAAACACTGCAGTCTGGCAGTTGGCAGTTTTCACTGTGTTGTTCTCAGCTCGTCATCTTCCAGTGACAGCTGTAATTGTTGCCTGTCCTGACAAGATTTTGTGGTTCATTTCTGCCTTACAACCTCGCCTCGTTTTCAGTCGTCATGACTTCTTCCGTGGCAGCAAAACACAAGCCACCGCAGAAGTTAAAGTGGACACACTCTAAAGAATCATCACAAATAAATACGCTTGATAGCCCAGGAACATTAACACTCCAAACGATGCAGTGCTCTGCCCATTTAAAATGAATAACACTGGTTCAGCAGGAAAGTCTGGACGGTGCTTTAAATGCTGTGATCTGTGTGCTTCCTCTGAAAAACAGGTCATGTGCCAAATTAAGATTGTCCACCCCTACCTGTGAGCATAATTTAAGCAGTGATTACATTCATCGAAACAACATAATAGCGGAGGCACTTTTGGAATACAGAGACAGAATTTCTAGGAGACAGGGTTGTAAGGTACTGGACATCAGATCCTGTTTGGTGATTTCCAGGCAGAGCAGAATTGCACAAGAGTGAATCTAAAACATCTCATTACTGGAAATGGATCATTGTTCCTTTTCTCTGTGACACTTTGTGACTAACACTAATATGGCAGATGTGTATCCATACATAAAAACTTCGCCTAATTCAGCTGTAATGTATGCTGGGAGGCAAAAACGCACTGCACCGTATGACACTTGATTATGTATAGTGCCATGTAGCTTAATGGGCTTCATCCTGTGTGCTGGCTTCATCTCTAATGCAGGGTCACGTTGTGTGACAGATGATTGAAGCTGGACCACTTAAGCTCATAGAGCAGGTAATGAAATGTGTCTTTATAGCTTCTCCGTAGCCTTATTGACACTTACAGGCAGCAAGTCATCAAATGGCAACAGAGGTTCAAAACAAAGACACCCAAAGTGATGAGAAAACCACACACCGGGTGAGATTACAGCCAGTTTTGAAGTCTGTGGTGAGAATATTAAAGCCCTTTCCCCTCTCCTCATTTCTGTCTCTTTTTCTGGACGCATTTACTGTAGATATGTTTGAGCTGCATGCATCGATATGTCAGCCAAACATCGGTATCGGGCAGTATCTGCTTTGTTGACGCGGTCGTCTGTGAGCAAATAAGATGACATTCAGCGACGGCAGCGGCCGATGTTTATCTGCGGTGTTGTATTTAAGGTTGTTTTTGTAAATTTGTGGGATAGAATTTGTGCTCATTCGAAGATTCGAAGTCTGATGAAGGCCTGAAAAACTTAAAGTTCAGTTTTTTACAATAAAGACTTAAAAAGCGGTAATAAATAATAGCACTGTGCAAGAATCTGGTGATATGTATAACACGATACAGGGGTCTCCATTCAATATATTGCGACATACTGTGATGCTTTCCGTAAGGTGATTTTTTTAACATCTATTTTTGAGAAACCATCATAGTTTAATATGATGATGAGCATTTTGAAGAACTGGACTTGGATAATAATGTGCACAAATAGAAATGTGAATTTGAGCTCAGATTGCGTGTTGTGGTGGTTCATGAAAACGTACTGTATTATTAATCCTACTTTGATTTGATGCTGAGGTGGTTTTCAGCAGCAGGAGGTCGACAAGTCAAGACAGGAAGTAGCATCACAGAAACGGAAAACCCAGCTGACTAACGGCATTAGGGTCAGGACCGATGCCATTTGATTCCTTTGAACCGCTGTGGTCCACTCGGAAAACATTAACCATTTGCTTTTCTGTTGGCTTTAGCTCATTTTAGCCGTAGCTAATGGAACATCAGAACGGCATTGCTGTCAGATTTGTTGTGCGCTTCGGCACGACACATTTTGCAAAGGGCATTGATCTCCTTAATGTGTTCTTTATTAGAGAAGGCTGGTCTAACTCTTTTGGATTCAGCCATCGGTGTGTTACGTTACCAGGCAGCATAACATTCGTGGCAGATCACAACGCTGCTGCTTTGTGCTCGAGAGTTCAAACGCGACACGCAATTAACCGTATGCTGTGAATCTGCACGTAAAATGTTTTTTTAAAAAATCAATAGTGTTTCTGCATATCGAATACAGTATCACAAAACATAATGCTGTGTAATAAATAACAAAAATAAAACATCAGTCTTGACGCTGTTGGAAAGACAGTTATTTTAAACATTGGTATCGTATCAGCCCAGAATCAGCGCGTTTCTAGTTTGACTACATTTACATCATTATCTATACATATATATATATGTACATCAGCGTTATATATAGCATATGCTTGTATTAAAAAAAACAAGTAAATAGTAGAAAAAACACATGAGCTTAAATTGTGTTATTGTCTTATCCAGTGCTTTCATACTCAGTTGGACGTAGTAATGATCATGATGTTCTTAGGTTTTCTTCATTCCTTTGACATTTGTTTTTTTCTTCCCTGTTCTGTTTGCTGTGTTTATCTGTTTTTCTTTCAGTGTACTTACATATATGTTTTGGGATGTTAAGTTAAAGCTGCTGGAGGGAAAACAAATATAACCCATCACCTTGACCTACTTGAGTGCTGGCACCGGCAGACGTGGGCCTCGTGCAGCGGTCACTGACTGTCTGGTGTATTGTTGTCAGATGGCAGCCCTCTGTCCTGGTGGCTCGACCGCGAGGGAGAGAGGCGGAGCTACTGGGGTGGCTTCCTGCCCGGGGTTCAGCAGTGCTCCTGCAGCCTGGAAGAGAACTGTGTGGACATGAACTACTTCTGCAACTGTGACGCCGATAAAGAGACATGGTACAAAACGCATACAAGCACATACAAGTCCAGAAAGAA
>JAPQRN010000015.1:5542173-5563456 GCA_037367275.1 Coranthus polyacanthus
TGTCAGGCTGAACTTCAGACAATATGTATGAAATTATTATACAAAGAGATTTTTTTCAGTACGTATCTTAATTAAGTACATTTACTCAAGTACTGAACCCTTACATACAACTCATTTTTTATCTCTTCATAGTACCAAGAATCCCCTCGAAACAAGTGTCTATAAGAGAATGGACTGTGTGATTGAACCACAGATCTATTGAGAATATGTAAAGAGCCTCTCTGACATTATAAAATAAGTAAGGGATCCTGAACTCGTGTTTCAGAGAGGAGTGAGAGGGTATTTTTTTGGTTTTAGGGTAGAAATCATCTACTATCAGACTGTAACATGTCGTATTTTATCCAAGACGTGAAAACACGACAGCCTTGATACTTTTTACTACAATTTTTCAGGGTTCGCTCAGTAGAAGAACTTTACATTGTGCAAACGGCGATGTAGACGACGCAGAAGTTTGACAACAAAATATTAGTAAGAAGGGTTAATGAGTCTGCACAGTGCTCCGTAGCACTGCTGTCAGCAAAAAAATGTTAGTTTGCCGCCGATTGAAGCATTGGAGCTGTTATTTCAGCTGCGCTACGGGATGGCAGCATATGAAAAATCCATACCTTATAGTGACAGTTAAGACAAAGAATACAGCTCATTTTACGAGCAGCCTTCTTCCTCCAGGTATCGACCTACCTTCCAACTCCTGTCTTTGGTTTGCGTTTTATTTCAGAGACGATATGGAACGCAGCCTCTTTCTACCAGGAGTCGTCCTACCTCTACTTCCCCACCTTACAAGCGGAGCTCGCCTCTGATATCTCCTTCTACTTCAAAACCAGCTCTCCTTCAGGGGTCTTTCTGGAAAACCTAGGCCTCAAGCACTTCATCAGAGTGGAGCTGAGCTGTGAGTGATCCGTCGAAACCCTCTGATCTACATAAAAGAAGTGCAGCACACACACAACACACGACAAACGCATGCCCACAGAAAGAAAAGAAAATAGTATAGGCATACACAAGAACAGCCCTAAAACCTGCCTGTGATATTTTTTTGTGACAGAAGTGGCAGCTACAATTGACAGTTTAATTTCCCCGCGAAGCCAGGTGTCAGGTCTGCACAGCATGATGTGATCCTAATGACATAGTCATCCGCAATGTCACACTGTCATACGAGAGCGTAACAGCATTTCCTTATCAGCCACGTAGTGAAGCAGAAATCCTTAATAAACACACACTAAATAAGTTTCTGCTGATCGCGTTTCACAGATGAAATGCTGCGGAGTGACCTGACGGTGTTTTAATTCTTCTAAATGAAGATGTATTTGTACTTACGACCGATGCAGTCTGGATTTCTGGGATTGTAATAAAGGATTCACGCTCTCACAAATGCTGTTCCAAATCTCACCCACTTATTCGTAAAAATGGAAAATGGTTTGTGTCAGTTTTAGCACAACATTCATTGTATTTATGATTTTAGCAGCGAATATGTCAGTTTAACACAAAGATGTGTGAAAACATATAATGCTAACACATTGTGCTACCTTTAGCTTAGCATAATGTGTCACAGCCACATTTAAAAGCCTTCCAGGATAATTTTATTCAGCATTGAAATTCACGCTCAAAATGTGTAAACGAGAGCACCACACATGATAAACATTTCCTGCACACTCCGTCTAAGAGTGCAGGAACATGAGCTTGTAAGATAAGATAAGAAATAACATAAAACACCAGTAAAATAAATATGAAACAAGACTGAACAGTGGAACATCAACATACAAGAACAAAAGAAGAACGATACGTGGGGTCGCGCTCGCCTTGTGAGATAAAAAATAGAAACACATACATAAAACATACATAAAAATGAAAAATAACTGTAAAACCCAACAATGTTTGATAAACATGGAGTATCTTTACAGTCTCTAGATGAGAATATTGATTATTATAGCTGTTGAAAAGCATGTGACTTTGTGAATTTTATTAATAAAAATGAGGAAGGAGTCAGTTTCTCTGAATATTTTCAGCCTTTATATATTACTCCAGCATCATGAAATATTGACGAGCTGTCAGCTGAGCCTCCTCATAAATCTTTTCAGGTCATCAAGTTTTTCCCAGCAGCATTGTATCACATTGCATCAGAAGGGATGACAGAGTAGAGCATAAAAAAGCGGTTTCACATTCGGTCTGACCTGTGTATGCGTGTTCGTCTGCCCACTGGCCTTCGCAGCTCCCTCCACGGTGACTTTCTCCTTTGATGTGGGAAACGGCCCCGCGGTCTTGTCCGTGAAGTCCCACCTCCCTCTGAATGACAGGCAGTGGCACTACGTGAGGGCAGAGCGCAACGTGAAGGAGGCCTCGCTGCAGGTCGACGAGCTTCCCCTGCGCTTCACGGAGGCCCCGGCCGAAGGATACCTCCGCTTACGGCTCAGCAGTCAGCTCTTTGTAGGTGGGTCTACCGTCACGCACAAATCATCAAACAACACCGAGCTGCTTGCATATTTGTTTTCACCAGGAGTAGCATAAAGCATCCAAAGCAATGTCAAAGACTGGTGGAGAGCAAAGTTCAAACATTAGCATTAAACTCTTAAAAGGAACATTAAAATGAACTTGTTTTCTTTGCATTATTCAAGAAACTGCATATTTTATTTTGCCCAGTGACCGTTTTCTGCAAATAAATGCTCTAAATTACAATGTTTCATTTGGAAAAGGTCAGTAGTTTCTAGAATAAATAAAAAATATTCACTTTCTTCAAACATACCTATAAATAGTAAAAGCGGCTGTATAATATCCAAGTAGACCTGTCACAATATTGAAATTTGAGTTAATTGTCATCTAAAGAAATGTGATTAATGATATGGTTGTCTATTATCTTAACTTTATGCCACCACTGTAGTATCAGCCTAATAATACTTTAATTATACACATTCCACCTCATGAAGAAGACATTTAGTGGCTTGGATAATGATAATAAAAATTGATCATGGAAGATATGACATGACCGTACTGTACAAAGCGCTCTCCTCTCTTGCCAAATCAAAAGACTAAATATAAATACAGATGAGCCTGATGCCGCTTCACGTTGCTGTGGAAAAGAGGAGACACTTTTCCAACTTCTGCGTCGAGCCACAGAGCAGTAGAGTCACGTCTGAATCTGATCAGCGATCTATAATTACAGCCGTCAGTCACATCTTTAACCTCTCTACCCGTGATTAGACAAAGTCTGCATCTTGGCCTGCAAACACAGTCCACAGGAGTGGGTAGAATTCCTGTCAGACCACACGAATTTAAGTACGCTGAAATGAATCATTTTCGTCCAGTGATGCACTGCAGCTCGAATAAATTCATAAAGTGTGAGGATTTACGTTGAAGTAAAATCCAAAAACAGATGCATTGGAAGTAATTTGGAATACTTTGGAAACCCCAAATATGTGTGTTCTCAAGGCTATAAATCCATCATCTGTCAGCTTATTAATAGCAAGTATCCGACACAACACGCTGCAAGCTTTTTCCACCAATCAGAACACTGTGTGATAGTGTCAAAACCACTTAAATTTGATTCATATCTTGTCAGTCAACTTCATTTGCTTCATGTTACTGCCCTATGCTCTCTGTCAGTGTGAGACACGCAGCTTGTGTGGTGCGTTCAAGTGCAGGTTGTAAATTTAGGAATCTACACTAAAATGCCCCTGAAGGTTGTTTAGAAGGGGAAGGTTTTTTATTTTCCTTATTTTCCTCTGTTTAAATCCATAGAGCTGCATCTGTCATTCCTTCCGCGTCCTTTCACTACAGCATGAGATGAAAATCATAACAATAGCCCATTCATTTCATCGGAGACAGATTTTAAACTATCAAGAACCTCTGTGATCATTTTCAAGTTGTTTTATTGCATGATTTTTAATCATTAAAAACTAAAGTCACACCCAATATGCATACATTGTGGCTGGTAAAAAATAAATATTCTTGGCTGGATATTAATGTCAGAGACTGATGATACTTAATGAGACCTTAGTCTTGTGTCCAAAGAGAACCTGGGTCCAGTGTGAAGCTCCTACGACCTGCGTCTGCTTCACCAATAAGAAGTCAGCATTTCATTGCAAAATTGTCATCCCAGATTCTCCTGCTTCCGCTCGACTTTGGGGTTTTTTCCGCAGGCAGACGACGTGCGCTGGAGACGTTTAATTCTTGTGTCTTCACCTGCGTCGTAGATTGAGATTCAGTAGAGTTTTTATCATCGCACAGTCTGGAGTCATACCCAGGTTTATTACATCTCAGTAAACGTCTAAGATTTCTGAAGTCAGACAGTCTGCAAGAGCCTTTAGAAGGATTGTGACCCTTGACCCCTGTACTAAATCATCAATTATCACATATTATCCGCTGGATCTGGGAGACGTTTCTGCTTAAAACAGTGTCGCACCATAGTTTCTGTCCATCACTTGATGCTGTGCTGACAAACTGTCAAAGGTAGTGGAGTAAAAAGTTGAATATTTGTAGAACAATCCCTTTAAATTTGTACTTGAATAAATGTAGTTGTTTTCCACAGAATGACATACTAGTATTTGTTTATCTTAGTATTCCTGTGTGTATTCAGGGCTGTGGATATTGTGTCTTATGTTCTGCACTTGCATCATGTTGCATCAGTGTGGACAGCGTGAAGAATAACAGTGACAGACTTGAAAACTAAGTCCAAGAAAAGATCTGAGCCCGTCCTTTAAGCGACTACGAAGAGCTAATTTATTTCATTGTTTTCCTGGATAAAGTGCAAATTGATCTCCCCGTCCTTGCTCGTTCCTCCAGCACACCTTTTCCCTCTGACATTTAATGTGTCTTCTTAATAATGCACCAGAAGGGACAGAGATATCATTTTAAAAAATGTGGTTTTTCATGTGATTTCAGTTTTTTTTCGCTCCAGGCTACGCACTTAATGGAGCATTTACTTGAAGAAATAATTAATCAGAGGTGGGAAATGACAAATGGAAGAAAAGCCCCTCTGTGAATCAAAACTTATCATTAGGACTTAATAGCTTTACAGCGCACAGTAGATAAAAAGATGTCATTCTGTCACAAAACAAACGCAATATCCATGTGTGATGTTGTCGGTCAGTATCCTCATTTTAAAGAAAAAAGGTCGTTTGAAAGGAAAAAAAATGACTTTATTAAAAATGGCCACTTTAGTTAAATAATAATTTTGTTTCAAGCGTGACGAGGGGGGTAATATATCGAGAAAAAAACTACATTTACAAGAAATATCCCAGAGTCTCAGACAATAAAGTGGTAAATTTATGAGAAACGACTCGCAAATTTACATGAACATTCTGAATATTCTCTGAGTTTATAACGTCACACATTTGCAAGAAAAATCCCTGAAAAGTAGGAAGGCAGGTTTGGTATAAATACAGGTAAAGTCATCCCTAAGAATGAGAGCAACAGTTTAGGGTCATGATGTAAAAAAGAGGGAATGAAAACAGAAAACCAGACTTTCTAGAATGAAATGGAAAATGGACAAACCCGCAGTTTGTTCTAAGTCGTCCTATGTTGCCAAAACCTGACAAAACTGGCACAGTTTGACTTGTTTTCCATGTTTTTTGTTGTAAATTTCTAAAGTATTACCTAAAGTAATACTCTGTAGTAAACACTGAACTCCCAATATTTACAACAACACTAATTAATTCAGTGAGTACGCAGAAGACTCTGAAAAAATTATGAAAAAGTTCACATTGTAGAAATAATGCCTTAAATAACATATCCATAATGAAACCAACAGTATGTTTGCTTGCCTTTTCTTGCCCGTGACAGGTACATGAATACTTCTGTCATAGAGAGACAGGTTCACAATATTGTGCAGGTTCTACTTGATGCCTGGTTTTGCCCTCAGGTGACTTCGGGTGAACTGGCAGAAAACACATCTCTCTGTTACGTTGATGGATACTGCAGTGGCAAATAATTAATTACACTTTCTGTATTGAATGTCTTTAGATGAACATCGCCTCACCTTTGCAGTCCATACAGTTTCCTGCACAAGATATTTACTCATACCTGATCTTTCCATAATCAGCTACATTTATGTCTCGAACAGTATTGCTCATCCACTTGCTATTAGTCCACAAATTGTACATTTTATTTTTAATGAGGTCTCACAAGTTCACTTGCCTCCATAGTCGCCCTAGATACACAGTTGAATTAAATAAATGCTTGTCATAAATCCTAATCAGCCGTAAAAGCTGAATGTTATTATAGATGCTTCCCAGCACAGCAGGCATTAGGTGTGACTAATGGCTTTGCGCTTCTCAGGGGGAACGGCATCTCAGCAGAGAGGCTTCCTGGGCTGCATCAGGACTCTTACCATCAACGGCGTGAGCTTTGATCTGGAGGAAAGAGCCAAAATGACACCGGGGGTGAGCTCCGGATGTCCCGGCTACTGCAGCGGCTCCAGCAGCCTCTGCCACAACCGAGGGAGGTGCATCGAGAAGAGCAGCGGCTACGTCTGCGACTGCTCCCAGTCGGCGTACGGAGGAACCACCTGCGATCAAGGTGAGCGCGCGAACGACTCCCGTTTCAACAAAGCCTCCCACTCCGAGTAATTCTTTCAGTAGATTAATGTCGATTATAACAAACAAATCATCGATCACTGTCCAGGTCATTCAGCTACACCTCTCCGATGAAAATGGGAGCAATGCGAGAGGCAATTAATACTTGTCCTGACTCGAGACTCCAAGAACATTTAAAATGCATTAGACCAGATTATCTCCTGCAATATGTGAGCACAGAACACAGCACGGACCCCACCACAGCGGAAACCCACACAGCTCAGAGATTTAAGCCACAATATAGGACAAATCTTAACAAACTTAAGCTAAGATGTGTAAAAAAAATACTTTGGGTTTTTTTTTGTGACTTGGATCTTATCAGAAGAATGAAGCTAGGGGAGCTGTTTGTGGACCTTACAATCATTTCCCCAGTCGCCAACGGTTTTTAAATTTTTTTTTTGTAAAATTCACTGTAGCACAGAAATCTTTATTTAAATATCTACAATTCAGTGATAAATAGGAGGCTCATTTTGCTGAAAAAGGTTGTTAGAAGTTTTATTTTAAAAAAGGTTGTTAGAAGCTCAAGAACATCTACAAAAACTGACCCCGTGGTAAAATCGAATGTATTATCATTAAATCCTAGAAAATCTGCATCTGCTGAGAGCTGAAAGCCTGGCTTGAAAGCTGCTGAATTGCTGTAATAAAAGTTAAATGTGTTCAAGTGAAACAAGGAGAACAAGAGCCAACTGCACGTTTTGGTGAATCGGTCTAAAAGTTTCAACTGAAAATGAATTTTATCTAGAAAAGAGACTGATTGACATGTAGATGCGTCTTTTGTTGGAAAAATGTGAAATGTAACGGATATCACAAGTTATATTGAAAAGAGCTGAATATTTTAAGTAGAAAAGGTAGAAAAATGAGAGAAAAGGAATGTCCTTAAAGAGCTGAACACGTCGATAGTTGAACGCTTTAAATATGCTCAGAATAATAATAAATAAATGTTGAAGAGACCAATGAAAATGTGTGTTGTGTGTATACAAAACTAATTACAATTTTAGAGAGACTGTCTTTAGTTCTTGTCTTTATACATGAACCTGGTATTTTGGGTGGATATGAAATCCATCTTCCAGATTTTTTAGCTGTGCCAGTTTTATGCCAGCAGATGGCAGCACGTCACACGTTTGTGTTGCCAACCCGTCCACGCTTGGCATCATGGCAGTGAAAATCTGGAGAGTGCGCCAGAGTCCCATTTGGGATTACTTTGAATATGACTGTCTTTGTTGAATTTTTATGACACACTAAACTAAACTAGCAAACCTGCTTTAAAAACCAACTGAAACGAAACAGAAATTGAAAACAAAATAAAAATAGAACCTAATGAAAAATGCAAAACTACTACGACCGACTTTGATTTCTGTGGGAGGATGACTTTCACGAATAATTGTGGATGTTAGACCCACGTTTGTGGCTATACTATGTATTCTATAGTGGGAGATTTTCTAAGGTCTATATTTTTTTAAATTTGAATGGAAAAGCAGTGCCAGGGTATGATTAGAAAATGGCAGTTTTGCTGCTGCTCTCTCGTTGTGAACGTGTTGTTGCAGAAACGTGAAACGAAACAGCTGCATTAAGGTGTCATGAGATGGAGGCATATTGTGGAATACTGAAGTCTTTCCACCTCCCACCATCACCAGCTGCTGTTTCCAGTCAGACTGGAGCTGATCAACAAAACTTAAATCTCTAGAGAGTGACTATGCAAGATGGACAGTAATGTGAATCTCAGTCTCTGTTATCTAGGTACATCAGGAACCATTCCGGTATCATTCATACCGGGCAGTTATGTGATCACGCACAATGCGCTGCATTGATTCGTCAGGTCTTCATTATGGACAATGAGCCGACTGCTCACACATTCATACTGCATGTGGCCCATTTTTCTTTTAATTAAATTGCAGCCTTTTATGCATATATAATTAAACACATTGTGCTCTGATAAACTGCGTAGCACCAGTTCCATTTCATGTTAATGTCATGATAGTGCATAAACAGCGCAGCCTCTACAAGCCATGAGTCAGGTGTTTAATCTGGTTTCAAAACAAGCTCCCTTTTTCTCTGTGTTCCCTGTATGTGCAGAGGTGTCGGTGTCCTTCGACAGAGAGTCCTCGGTGACCTACACCTTTCAGGAGCCTTTCTCAGTGATGCAGAACAGAAACTCGCAGGCCTCCAGTGTTTCCACAGAAAGCATCAGCAGGGCCAGAGAGGACGTAGCCTTCAGCTTCAGCACCTTTCAGAGTCCGGCCATGCTTCTGTCGGTCAGCACCTTCAGCCAGCAGTACATCGCCGTCATCCTGGCTAAGAACGGTACGTACAGGTTTTTAATTTTTAACATTACTAAAGACATTCAGTAATAATGTTTTTCTTTGAATGCCATTCTTATCCTTCATCACCTGCCGGACATTAACCCATTAAGACTGGTTTGTGACATTTGCGTGCTTCTTTGCTGCTTTAGAGCTGAATGCAATGTTTGCATGTTTTATATGATGTAGAAAGTTGATGAAATGTATTGCGATCACAGACTGCATATAAGACCTGGACGGAGCTACTGCAACACACATTGTTTTTTGATCTGTCGTTTTGATGCCATTAGTGTGTATTGTTGGTTCTTCGGAGCCAGAAGTGACTATATTTGGACAAAAGGGCGGAGCTGGGGAGCTAATGCTAAAGGCTAGCTCACACACATGGTAAAATAGTGAACTTCAAACATTTGTGCAACAAAATCGAAAAATGTATGCCCTACAAATCCTTTTATGGAACTACATAAATCACTTTTTTTTCCATTCATTTCTCATTTTATGGAAACACAGCTAATGGCGACCTGAAGCTAGCAGTTAACGTATTAACAAACTTCACCTCACGGAGATATTACTTTACATTGCTTTACTTCCTGTGTATTTATGTTCTGTAATTTTTCATTAAGAGAAAATGATTTCAAAGTGCAGCAGGTCGTAAAAGACCTGAAATGAACACTGTAAGTGGACTGATCACTATACGTGAAGTATTTAAACGCCGTTTGAATGTTTCTATCCCAGGTTTACATATACAGTAAAGGTTCTGTAACTGACCCGCATTGATCCAGGTCTTTAGTGACATTTCTCCGGTCCTTTGAGACTCTTTAATCCAGTAATGTTAAACTAACACCCTTAACGTTAAGGTGGAGTCGCTGCAGTGTTGGATGTTTGTTAAATTAATCCACAGTCATTTGTCGTCTGCAGTAGTTGCTACTTCTGTCTCATTTACAGGAGGAAAAAAGAAAAAGAATCACGTCCAACATATGCCGTGATTTTCTGTTAATGCTTTTCTCTGTAGTGCCGTTTATACTATTTCAGGATTTACTGCATCTTCTCCATTCTGCTGTTAACTTCTTGCCCTCCGCTTGAATTTCACGTGTCTCCAGAATCACTTGGTTGGAAACAACCTATTACATATGCATGAAGCAACACTTCCTTTATGAATTAAGTGTCAGTTGTGTGTTGTTCTCACATAAGGTATTGCTGTTGAGATTATATCTCATCTCATGGCAGCAGATATATGCTTGTTGACATATGAAGCCCTCTGTCTTCACCTCAAATCACCACTTATTTAAAATGAGAAGGATGTGACTCAATGATGAAAATTTTGACTCTCAGTGTTTAGTTTTTTTAGATATTTATATCATGGGATGAGCCATCGTGGAAATACGTCAAATACTGTTTTTCCGCAGAGTGACTCAGTGACTGGAATATTCGGTCCTACATGGAAACATGTTCTTACTTGTGTTCAAAGAAAACGGATCATATAAGAAATGAATGACACTCACACACTGACTATGATCTGGTCTAGTTATTAGGTCGACAGACAAACCACACTAAAGTTTACTTAAGAGTGGACCATTTAAGGTAGGAAGAAAATGAAACCTCGTCAAATAAAATGAATGATTCAAATCAAATCAAATATAATTATAATTCTGTTGCACTCCCATTATTTCAGAACCTATTACAAAAATGTGCAAGGCCTGACAACCACTGTGAGAAATACAGTATGTCAGTACCTTTAATTAAGGACCACGGACTTCTTACAAATACAGAAAAAATGATAATTTCTTTGCAAATCTGCCACTTCTTATGCATGTAGAAATGGAAAAGGAAAGTTGAGGCTGAACGTAAGCAAGCAGCATGTCCAGTCCACAGATTACTGTAATCTGTGAATTCTAACAGCGCTAATACTTAACCTTTGTGGTTCCGCTCTTCCCCTGCATTTATCCAAAGCCTCTTGAGGATGTTATATTTCCAGAAATAGTCTCTAAGTATATATGCAAAATGATGGTTCCGAGCAGTGGCTTTTACAGCTTGAAAAAAACTCAATTGTATGTCTGAACCAAATTTACAAAAATACATAATGAATGGCCATAATATCTACACTTTTACTGAGTCTTCCAGCAGCAAAACAGTTTTTGACATATTGGAACACTGATAACGCTTCCAACACTGACGTGTAATGTTAACCAGGCAGCAACACTTTAACAGCCCAGATATCCAAGACCCAGAATCTCTGTCTCCGATAACTTCTTCTCTGTATATTAAAGCTGCAGGAGCCGAAATGAGGAGGAAAAACTCCTTCCTTCTGCTGCTTTCTCTCCAAATCAAGAGATTAAATAAATATATAGACGACCATTTCACGCCACGGTTCCAAGCTTCTGTGTCGAGCCGTGGAGTAGAGCAGTAGAGTCATTACAGCTGTCGCTCGGTGTTTAACCCTCTTACCCGTAAAGGGTTAAACCTACCGTACAAAACAGAGTCCACAAAAGGGAGGGAAGAACCACGTCAGACCAATATGTTGAAAGGTAATTGTTATAATTCCACTATCCTGTCCATCTCTCTCATCACCTCACCCAGTAAATCAAAACTCACAACAAAGTCACACAGTTTAAAACGACGCGCATGGCTCAGTAATACTGATGAAGAGCGTTTAGAGTATTTTATCTAGAAGCAAAGAGGTGACATTGAAGCTTTTTTGACAACAGCTTTCAGTCCAAAGTGGCGCAGGTGTAGCTCTGCTGCTATGCACTAATGAATCCACTGAGCAAAAATTGCCAATGAGGAAAAATGGCAAAATAAGTTCTTTGCCACGGCGTCAAACACGATGCAGCCAATCAGAATCAAGAACCAGAACCATTTGTTTTATAAACGTATTTAAAATACTATTTGTATGTCGTACCTCTACACTGTTTGTCGCTGTGCATATTGCAAAATCATCACTTATGCTGCAGTACTTACTTTTCCTGCATTGAACTGTAAATAAGATGTTTTTGCACTCCTGGTTGGATGCTGCATTCTGCATTTCTATGTGACACCACATAATGTATTACTGTGACTCTATATCTATAGCTGCACCTCCGCCACACTCTTTTAATCTGGAGGGATTTTCAGCTGTGTTTGAACAATATATTAAATCCATTTTTCAGTATATTGGACATGTATTTTTGTAATGTTGAGGTCAGGGAGTATTTGCCGCTCATTTTAGCTGGTTAAATCGAGCTTTAAGCCACATTGAGTGTCATTAATGTGCAGTACATGCTTGTGACAGTTTAAATATACTCCTATGTGTTAAATCACTCCGCCCAGGTCCATGTAAACACTGACTCTACAGAAACACTCGGAGGACTTGAAGTGAATCACAACACAAAGCCCTTCACCTACTGACTGTGCATTTTAATACTGACCAACTCTACTTGACAATGCCTCGCTTTCTAACTCTTTGATCTCGCACTGAGTGTGTGTAGGAGGAACGCCGAGCACATATTGACTTATTTGGGTTGGAAGTGAAGGGCTGTGAGAGAAATATTTTTACATTTCAAGCGGCAGCTGTAGAAGTGTAAATAAAGAGGTCTATTTATAAGTAAGCAGACACGTTGTTCTTCAGCCATCCAACTGTATCTGATGAAATCTAAAACCTATCACCCAAAAGACTTCAGATCCATTTCATAGTGATAAAAAGCAACACATTTCAATTTCGCTCGTGTAATTCCACTCATATACTTTTAAAAAGAGGGTCATTTTATTCAGAGACATTTGGGCTCAACTTGACACCACTTACATTCGAAGTAACTGATGTTTCAAGATTTCAGAAAATATACAATAGCAAGACTGACACAGTCCTAAGTAGAAAAGCACTGGGAGAGCGCAGACCTCACTTCTCCACATGTTGTGACTTACACCCAAAACTAATACTCCAACATTCATCTGATCTACTTTATTGGATTGATTGATCATAAAACATTCCTTTTGCCTTTGGAATAATCTTGGTATCATCTTAAGTTTAATAGTTATTGACAAAATTCACTATTTCCCTAATGGCGGTTTTCTTCTGAAAGTAGCTCCATAACTATTGAAGAAAACAACAACAACAAATCCATTCATCCATCCAGCAGACTCTCAGCTACACTCTGGTACTAGTTGCATGTCTTTATCTTCATTCGTTTCCTTACAGTTCCTGGAAATCCACAAGCACCATCACTTTTCCTGTTCTGGATCTTAGCATCCACAATTTTGCCAGGATCCGGATCGAACTTTGAAATATTAGAGAACCTTTTATTGTAGAGTTATTTACACATATGCTGAAATTGGCCCGATCTCACAATGATAAAGAATGCTTCGAAAACTTCCTGGATGCAGATGGTGATCCAGAACCACCACCAAAATGAAATCATCTCTTCTTTGTCCCATCATCAACATTTCCTGAAAATGTCATTAAAATTCACTCATAACTTTTCGAGTTATCTTGATAACAAACAAACAAACAAACAAACAAACAAACAAACATACAAACACCGACAAAAACATAAGGTAATGACACAGGTAATAAACCCAGACGTTTTCAATTACCAGTCTGAAGTTGACTTTTAGTGAGTGCTTCAGCTAATAATAGATTTATTGGTCCTCATTCAAATCACTGGCAGAAACGTCTGAACCAGTCGTAATAGAACTTACGATAGTTGAGAAGAAACCGTTGCAGGTAAAGGCTGCAGTGGTGTGAGCTGGACCGTCTCAAACTGGCTGACGGCGATGCCTGTGATTCAGTGGCTGGTTTTAGAACGTCGCGTTCTATAGTGTGTGTTTTTCTCAGTAGTTATGGGCTGTAGTTCACCTGTTTCCCCAGTAACTCCTGTCGGTGTTTTGTATTAGAGGTGACACCAACTCCTCTAAACGGATCTTCTCAGGGAATAGACGGGAGTAATTCTCAACCCTTTTTTAAAATTCTTTTTTATTGCCGTTTCATCGATACCAGATAAGCAGCTGTAGTAAATAACTCACTGTCACTCTCACTCATATTTTAAGACGCTACAAAAGAGCATGAAAAACCACGAAGAGCCGCTACTACGTCTCGTCTCGCTGCGTTGGCCTCGACTGGTAAGGTTTCAGAATGCTGCACACCGGAGCTTTGCCAGTAGTTGCAGGTCGCAGCTTGTTTCATTGTAAATCTTTGGTCTGAACTGAGCTTTATATTCCAGTTGCTTTGTAATCACATAGTACTTTAGCTTGGCTGCCTTCTCGGGCTGGGTAATTTATCAAATAAACTCAGCAGAGATAGACCAATTAATACGTTTGGCCAGTTAATTGGCACTAATGGTAAACATTTTACAAACTGCTGGAATGGACAGAACTTCGCTCTGATGGTGGCCGGTGGCTAATATCAGGCTTCTCAACTAGAATTACAAACTTTGAGGGAAAGTTAGACTAAAGCCTCAGTTAGACTGCACAAAATCAACCTGATTCCAGCCCAGTCTGGCTGACACAGGGTGTTGATGACGGAAACGATGAAGGGGCGTCGGGTGCGACAGTCGACCGTTTTATCTCGTGTCGTGTGACACGGTGCACGACAACACGTCGGTGCACGTCTTTCTGAAGGAGTGGCTGTGGCCTGGTTTGACCCCAATCTAGCACTTTCTTGGCATCGTGAAATGAAAGGTGGATGAAGGACAGGTAGCTCAGACAGGTCGTCACAGAGGGAAGCACATCACAGACTTGTGCAACGCTTGTGAACGGGTCTCATACAAAACACAGACATTGGTGCCGATTCTAAATGACTGTGCGAGGATGTACTCACTTTTGTTGCCAATGTTTTCGAAAAACTCAACTGTATATTTGTTTTGTTTTGTGGAATAGCAGTTTTATTTGTACAAACACATCACTGTACTACACATTTCATGCCAGTGCCACTAATGCAGCTGCATTATAGTGAGTCATAGTGAAAACATTTCAAAAGTACAAAAGGTGTACTCCCTTTTGGGAGCTACTGTAGTTCATGATGTTTGCGTGTATGTATTTATATACGGCTGCGACCTCGTCTAAACCTTGATAACTGTTCGCCTGCCTGTCTCGACCAGGACTCTTTAATCTCTATGAGTGTTTCCTGGTTAAATAATACATTTTAAATATATTTGTTTTTATTAAAAATCAACTATCGTAAAGTGTTTTTCAGTGTTTTTTTAAGGCCCTCTCTAAGGCAGGATTCACACAGCTTTTTCTGCTTTGTGTCCAGGGAGTCTGCAGATCTGGTATCAACTTAAGATGAACAAAAATCCAGACGTGCTCAGCCCCAGCCTCAGCAATTTGGCAGACGGACGACTCCACCGAATCAGAATCCACCGAGTCAGCAGGAACGTTTATGTACAGGTGGGGAATGGACGCGTCTTCTACAGACTGTGGTCATATACAGCTGTTCACTCTACGGCATCGCATACTGACGTGTATTCAAAAGAGAATACAGTAACTAGATGTAATAATTGGAATCAACGCATTGGTGCATTTACCGTGATGTGACATCCGCATGCAGATGGTTTAACAATTTCATTGTGTTTATGGATTCATTTGACAGGGACAATACTCAGTTAACATCAGAAACATACAGAATTGTAAATGAGCGAGAGTTAACCATCAAGACTCATTCTAATCAGGATGTTGCAGAAACAGAAAAAACAAACAATAGAATAAAATAACACATCTGATACAAATCAGGGACAAACCAATCAAGACAAAATTATGACAAAGTGCAGAGTAATTAATCAAATCAAATAAAAGATTAAAACACTGCAATCAACAGGAAGGCAGCATGCAGATGCAGCTATATTTTTAATGCTCCATTCCCTTAATGTGTGCTAGTAATAGATTCCTTTCTTTGGATGCTGTTATTGAAAATGTTGACTGACTAAAAGCATTTCTTTGAATAGGAAGGACCTCTGATGGCTCCTCAGATGATCTGAGAGGTGCTTCTTTGTGTGATAAAAGCCTGAAGTGGAGGAACTGCATTATGCAGAATTTTAAAAACGAAGCAAGGAATAGATAATCTTATGTTCTCCCAGATCAAGAATTTTGGTGTTTGTATACGATTTAATATATTTTCTGATGCTTTTAAGGCGTGCTCATGTAACGTTTCAAGTGGTCCCAGTGTACTTCTATTAGTCTTTGTCAAGGTGTAAAGAACAACAAATTGAACTTGATTCAACTAATATGAACTTTGATGGTTTAAATAGCTCCATATGACGTGTTAAAATACTGTGACGGCAGTTTATCGTTACCTAAACGGGGTTTTCCTGACTCAACGTGAGGTGGATCATGTATACCATGCCTTCAACTGGCTCTAGCTTTTTACAAGAGTTGTAATAATTACTGTATATGATTGAAGAAATAAGATAATGGTCATGTTAAAACAGTATGATAACCAGTTTTACTGTTACGATACAAAAAAACCCAAAAAAAACACTGAAATTAAATAGAATCAGGAATATAGCAAACCCTGCGAGAACATTTCACTTTTAAATTAGTCAAGTGATCTTCAATGTCTAAATGCATTCAAGAGAAACGCTTTCAATGATGAGGATATTATGAAATACAAAATGTTGTACTGTAGTTAACATAACTTAAATGTAAATGAAAGGCGGTGAAATGCAAGGATAATCAATCAATTACAGCGCGATAAACTTACCTGAAATGAGTGAAAAACCGTCATTGAATAATCTAACGATGGGCAATAATTCCAACTTGTAAAACTGTCGCAACAGCAAACACGAATTTCCGCTGGTACGTGTTATGCAGACGCCTCCCAATAGTAGATGAATAGCAGAGAAAACTGTGTTAAAATCAATTTCTCACTGCAATTAAATCCATTTTTAGCCGGGACATGAGCTGATCTATAGAGGTTATCACAGTAGGCACTTAATAAACATCAGAGGCGAAATCATGTCGTGTTTTATTGCAGGTCATCGAGCCAAGTGATGCATCTGAGTCTTAGATTAGACATGAAAGGTCTAAATCACTTAATGGGTAACTGTGGGAGGATACATTTTCCTGTGAAGCTGTCAACAACACAATTTCCAATCTATAATATACTGGAAAATGCTGCAGCAGCTGTTATCTCGGTTTAGATTTCTTGTAACCGACTTGTTATTTGATTTCTCTCCACTCTACCAGATCGACCAGGACATCCATAGAAAGTACACGCTGTCATCTGATGCAGAGCTGCTCTTACTCAGATCCTTGACATTGGGCAAAGTCATTAGTAAGTTCTCTCATTACAAAACGAAAAACTCCCACGTCGTCTTCTTACTGCGCGGTGTTCCCAATTTCCTGTTGTGTCTTTTTTTAAAAAATGTTTTTATCCGTCTCCTCAATCTGCGCAGGACGGGAGAACTTCAATGAAGAAGTAGTCCAAGCAGCTTCAAAAGGTTTCATCGGTTGCCTCTCCTCAGTCCAGTTCAACCACGTGGCACCGCTGAAGGCAGCGCTGACAAATCGGGGAAGCTCATTGATCACTATCCGCGGTCCGCTGGTTGAGTCAAATTGCGGTGCACTTTCAGACTCCGCCTCACATACGATGAAAGGTAACTTGCTCACACACTTGTCAAATAACACTGCGAATCCCACAGGCTTTTAAACATCTGAAAGAAGAGGAGTACTTTCACATAGTCCCTATTTCTTCAACCCAGTTGAATTCATTCTGATCAGAGGTTCCAACTTACCTTACCTGCACGGAAACAAAGTGATCGGATAAGATGCATCGATAAGCATTTAATTAGAATTTTTCCCGGCTCGCTGTGGTGTCTAATCTGCCAGAATTAGTGGATTCCGGTTTAGCTGATCTTGTCAAACACAAGCCTTTTGACCGTTGAGGCGTAAACTTTAAATCTTTTAAAGTCTCCAACAAAAAAGGTCTGTCTACCGCAGAGCTCGTTACACTCGTTATGTCACTTAATGTTACCCCCGCGCAGGGCAAACATGCACAGAAAGAATATATTTACTCCAACCAGAGAGATGATGATCGCATTAAGTATTTACATGGCTACATTTACTAGGCACTAATGTTTTCCTGTTGGATGGATTATCAAAAGTTCATCCCAAACCACTCAACCCAACTGAGAATTCCTTCTGATCAGGCCAGTCTGTTCTGATTATTAGTGGAATATGGCATATGTGAGGCTCACAGCAGGTCACTATGAACACACACGAAGTTCAGAGTTTAGACTAATCCTTGTGGAGTATATTTATTGACTTTGCATCAAATTCTTAAAGGATTTATTTGCTGCAACTGAAAAGCCCAGAATGAACAAACCAAACATGGGCTCCATAACGAGTGCTTTCTCGTTTTTTAGCGGCCACCGTAGGGGAGGGTGAGGTGAAGGGTTGTCGGTTACAATCTGCAACTTCACCAGTAGAGGTCACTAAATACTACACACCGAACCTTTACATATCTGTAAATAAATGCAGAGAATGTCGCAAATATTTGTACACATTTGTATGCGCTGGAAGCTTTTCAACAGCAAAACAAACTGGACCAAATGGATACAAAAAAAAACCATGAACCTGACTGTCAGGCATGAATACGTCCTTAGGCTGGGACCTCTCAGTTAATTTGAGATTTCTAAGGGGCGTTATCAGTGTGCGCAGACCAAAATGCCTCTGGATGCAAGTGGACAGTTTTACAACAAATCAGAGCAATGACACATGGGGCGTTGAGCCGGCTGGTGAATTAAATTCTTTTGTAAATACGTCTCTCTCGTCAAATAACCTTAGGCTTTAATTGCAGTTGTTTATTCTAATACTAGGACTGTACCAGACTGAGAATCCTGGATTTGGCCATTCAATATGAAAAATCACTCCTTTTTTAACCTCACTGTTTATTTTTTCTTATCTGGCAATCATAAAATCCATCCTCAGGAGTTTCAATGATGATTTTGACCACATTCAATGCAACAGAATAATAAGAACATATTCTGAGTATCAGTCCTTGTCACGAGTGGTTCTACTGCCGAGCGACCAACCAGTTAACAATGGACTGAATTAAGATCTGCAGCAAGGGCAAATGGAGCATTTGTGGTCTGAAATGAACATTAGGAAATAAGTGCGGAGGTCTACTAAGAACATAAGTGTTGTAGGTTACATATATGCCCCTTAGACACACACACCAGAGGCTTAGAGACAGAATATTATTGTCACTCGACTACAGTGAAAAACCTGGGGCAGGACAGCATGTTACAGAGCATCATGCTGCGTTCAGGGGTTCCTCCTAAGGTAGGACTGGTATTCTTTCCAGTGTCGAGAAAAGCCAATGCTTGACTTGGAAAATCAGCAGGATCATATCAAACCACGTCGGACCCGCCCCATAGCAGATAAACAGTTGTGATTGGCTCAGCTAGTTCAAGTCCAAGTGGAAATCAGTTTGAACGGGTCAAGACTGATATGCAGCTGGTTCCCAGACTACTAAACATTTAACACACAAAATAATTTCCATGTTTCAATTGTGCATCATGTGATACACATTTGTGGCCATTCAGAGACTTTTTATGATCTGCCACTAATTCAGCGAAGCCTGCGGGCTAGTTCAGGCTTCCACGCTTTGGTCTGCTGCTATATTCACATGGCTTACTCCTCTCATTGTCACATACCCTTTTAACCATGGCAGTGTACTTAAGATGTCAGTGCTCTGCTCACTCCTGCTGCCTTGCTGCTCACCCCAAAGCTCCGGCATGCTGTTTCTCACTGCTCCTGCTCCTGCTGTTCATTTAACACTTCAAAGCCATACCTCCACCCAGGACTCAGAGTCTACGGCCTGGAACACACTGGTTACCGATTTTCATTTCGGCCTCCATGTTAACAGATTGGAGTGACCGCACTGGCTGAGGTGCGTGACAGGCGAGTGTCTAGCGTCACGGAACAGCACATCATTTATAAAACAGAACAGATGCCTATTTTGCCTCACATGAGATAAGCTTTTGTGTGACAGTTCCGGTCAGCAGTATGGAAATGAAGTGTGTTGGTACCAAACCTGGGCCAAGTCGAGTAAGATCGAGGCGAGTTGGGCTGATGCCGTCAGTGGAGAAGTGGCATAACCTCCCCTCGGAGGGACCGGTATCATCGCTTCCCACTCCCTGCATGCTGCTGCTTGCTGTTTCCTTGTGGGCAGCTATGGAGGTCAGAGCTATGGATATTGCATATTCCACATTTATAAAATCTTCTGATTACACTGGTTCAGTTTCAAGCACTTCAGCTTTGTGACTCCAGAAAAACCTTGAAGCCCAAACGCTGTTGACCCACTAATTAAGTGTGACATACAAATGGCTGACAAATGAAAGGAAAAACCTGATGGGAGAGGGAGTCTCTCTCACCCATCGGACATGAGGGCTCGCTGAATGGTTTGACGAGTATAGAAATGTTGTTATCGTAGTTGAACACTTATGGTAGATTTTGACCTGATGTGTTGAGACAATGCTCTGCATGCTGCACCACGATCATCAAAACACCAAATGAGTTTAATTTGTCACAAGCCTCTCGTTGCATGACCGTGATCATAGCAACTTTAACTGCTAATGCCATATTCAGTCATTTGCATTTTAATCATTTTAATCACTGAGTTGTTTACACCAGGCTTGTAATGGCATCACAGCGGTGCTTTTACAGTCACATAGACGTACAGAAACATATGTGGAAGAAAACTGACATGGATTAACAGAACGCAGGCCTGTATGTAAAAGCACATTTTCCTTTCAAGCTGACAGTTCTGATGGCCTTGATGGGTTTATTGGAAATCTCTAATTCACAGGAGAAGATTAAAAACGATGGTATTCAACAACAGTTTTTGAATATAAAAATACACTGTAGCATTTCCACATTAAAATATGTAAAAATGACTCGGCCCGTGTTAAATTTTGTCGACTTGTGCATTCACATTAAAACAAATGTTTCAAACAATGTTCGAATGTTCTGTAATTTATTCACTGTGAGGTCTGTTTAATTTAAAATGACAAAGTGAATATACGTCACTAGGCATAATGTGAATAAAACTACATTAATCCTGTAATTTTATGTAAATTTAAATATCTATTACTACAAGCGTCAGTGATTAGTGATTTTCTTTTCAGAAAGTCGACAGCCTTTATGTTTTTTTTTTTTTACAATTAGGAACATTTCCTACCTGCGTATTTCTGTTTCTCTATCAGAGCTTCATAAATCTTGTTGCTTATAACAACCACCGGCTGCGTGTCTCACTCATAGAAGCAGCTCATACTTCATTCAGATCCACACGATTCAGATCCATAGCTCATTACCCTCTTCCTGAAAAGGATTTACCACGGGTCAGACTCTGCATGGCTTCGGTGGGCAGGCATCTACATCAGGGCTGAAAGTAATTTAAGGATACTGATATTTAAAAGTCATTTAACAACCAGTGAGAGAGGGGGGGGGGGGGGGGGGAGC
>JAPQRN010000015.1:5576447-5591986 GCA_037367275.1 Coranthus polyacanthus
CACACACACACTAAATAACCGTGGGTAGGAGGTTTTACTGGACAAATGGGTCAGAGGAAATTCAGCTTGG
Organism: Coranthus polyacanthus; assembly: GCA_037367275.1. Lineage (NCBI taxonomy): Eukaryota > Metazoa > Chordata > Actinopteri > Kurtiformes > Apogonidae > Coranthus > Coranthus polyacanthus. The sequence goes on from JAPQRN010000015.1 coordinate 5,576,518, forward strand.
AGCGTTTCATTCCCATGTGAAACTGCATATGTTCTGTTTTTTTAATCATTATTTTCAGTTTTCACTTGACATTTGGTTCGGTTTGAGTTAAATGTCCATCAGTCATAACCAAACAAATGAATAAATAATATTGGAGCGCATATAATATGTCACGGCAGCAAAAACAGCTGGCCAATTATAAATATGCTCGTGGCTGTTGCTCTTGCTTTGGCACCTACTCATTTATTTTCCATGCTGGTCCTCAGGTGTGGTCACAGCAGTGGTCTTCATCGCTGTGTGTGCCCTGGCTGTGATAACCCGCCTTCTGTACCAGCACCGGCGGGCCCAGAGGAGCATCAAGGAGGAGCACAGACACAGCGTGTACACAGACTACAGAACAGAGATGCACCTCCACAACTCAGTCAGGGACAACATGAAGGAGTACTACATCTGACTACTCTCTGGGCCCGAGCCAGAAAATTACCTCTTTCGCATAATGGACTGACAGGTGGATGAACCGCTGCTGCATCCCTCAAGACAGAAAAATCTATGTGGCCTGGAAGTCCCCCAGGAACACTGCAGACGCCTGTGGCCTGTACTTCACTTTCTTAATGCTCAATAACAAGCAAGTGGCTGAATCTGTACAGCTGTTAGTGTATTTGATGTTGGTGAAACTGTCAGAATAAATCTACTGTGGTTTCTGTCATTGCAAAATGTGTAAAGCAGATGAATGTTGCTAGGCGTTGACAGAAGGACAACATAAGCGCAGCGAGCAAAAGCTGCTGCCCATTTGGATGCGCACAACTTTAATATTTTGTTTGAAACCTCAGTATGCTGAAAATTTTCATCTTCAGTGGGATTCACTAAATTGCATTGCAAGTCAGGAAATGTAGGCCATGTGTGTAAAATATGTGTGTATTTGCTGCTGTCTTCGTTTTGCAGTGGTGGTTTGTAGATAGAAGAAGGGAAGAGGCCAATACTGCCTATACTGTATGAGTGCCTAATATGCATAAAAGTTTTTACTTTGACATTTTTGAATTTATTGGTGTGATTTGCACAAAGGCAGTCAGATTTACATATAGAGGAGCTTATTGTCATTCAGTTTTGCAGCCCACACTGCATAGAAACAAGGAATTTGAATTTCCCAGTCATGCATGACATCTGCCAGTTAAGAATTATCCATGGTTCACTCTGATATTTGTTTGGAAAATGCTGTTTTCACTGTACTGTTTAAAGCAGCATGGAAATGACAAACTTAAAAAGAAAAAAACAAAAAAAAAAACATTCAATTTGTAGTTTTAATCTTACCACATACATATCAAGTCCATGCCTGTAAATGCATTAGCCTTTCAGGTTTGTAAGTCAAGTCCTAAGTCATTAGGACGCACATTTGCATTTTTCATTTCATACAGTATTTCCCAAAAATGAGAAGCTTACACCCTTTGCACTTTTGAAATCACCGCAACTTCCTGGCCCTGGCACGAAGGTCCTTAAAGAGTAGACATCCTGTGATATATTTACACAAACAAAACAAGGATACAGTTGAGCTTTCTGGAAACAGTGGCAACAAAAGTAAGTACACGCCAATAGCACAGTCACTAAGAGCCTGAACCGATGTCAGAACCATAGACTGTAAATACTAGTGGACAGAGGAACCTTGACGTCACCCATTGGTTTCTGAACTGCCATTTTGAAACCAGCAGTTTACGATTTGGCCGTCGCCACGTTGGCTTTTTGGAGTCGGACGTGACCATATTTGGACAAATGGAGCAAAACTAATGAGCTAATGCTAAGTGGTAGCTTACTGACTCAGTAAAATGGTAAACTTCATCAAGCATTGCTTAACAGAGTCATTTTACAGTCATGTTAGTTGAACGACAGGCGAAAAAATATGTTTTATTAAATAAACTGCAGTCATTCCGACATGTCAATCAAAGCCCGACACGGCAGACATCAAAGCCTTCTATTAGCCTTGAGATCTGATTAATGGAGGAAAACTTTAACGATGGCTTATTGGACACTGAGTTCACAGAGTCACACGGGTTTTTGCTCGGATGTTCCTCCACTCTTCAGTGATGACTTCTCGGAGCTGCCTGATGTTGGACACCTGATGCTCCTCCACCCTGTGTTTTAAGGTGCCTCACAAGGCTTGCGATTGACTTCAGATAATTTGCCAATCATTCATTTTCGAGCTGAAATGCAGCTCTTTGACCAAGCTTTTACAGCTTTTTTTTTCTCCTTCAAAATTGTACTGTTCGGAAATCTCAGTTGTGTCTTTTGTTTTGTTTTGTGGAATAGCATTGTGTTTGTGCAAATAAATCACAGCATGTCTGCTCTTTAGTGAAATTCATGACAGTGCCTCTAATGCAGCTGCTTGGAAAGTTGCAGTGAAATCATTTCAAAAGCGCAAAGGGTGTGCTAACAATTGTGAGCTACTGTAAAAGGACTTGGACTGACTATTGTATCAAGAGAGAAGCAGTGAAAAGAAGTGAATGGATAAGATTATAGTATTGAAATCAATACGTGCAGTTGTTATTGACATAAAGAGGCGCAGTGAGGGGCTTAACTATCAACCAAACTGCAGTCATAGATTTTGTCAAACAGTACACAGGCTAACAGGCGCTGCTTCGACTGTCTGACTCTGGTATATAAATACATGCGGCAACAAGAAGTCAAGCATAATAGGACTTTCAGTCAGTGTCTCAGTGGCAGGCATATCAGAGTTTATACACTTATGAAAAAGGGGAATATGTTTTCAGTCACAGACTCTTTATTACTGTGTTTTGTATTTATTTCAAGCAGGACACTTTCTAGACATATTACACTGCTTGATGCGTAGTCAAATCCCCGACAAACAAAAAAAAAAGAAAAAAAAAAAGTCTGCAAACTAGAGTCTGTAATGCACATTGAAAATGTATTGATGCAACTTTACTCCTTACCAAAAGTGGGGACAAAAATGCTAAGGCGGGCTAGAATGTGATGCCAGAAAATAAAGCCATGTTTTTACCCAAATTTGAAATTCAGCCTGTTATGCTGTGCTTATTAGATGTAGATCATACTCTGTGTCCTGTTTGTTCATTGTCTTCACTCTGATTCAAAGCATTGGACCAGTGCACTGATGAACAAGTGTGTCTACAGATAGACCGACCCAACATGACTGAATATACTATATGATATACTATATGTGTCACAGGACAGTAATACAATCAGAAGAGAATAATACGTACATGAGTTTGACCCTTTTACCTGCGCATGTCCTTTCTATGTGTTTGGCATCACTGATTGAACACATACCTCTCAGAATGTTTTAGTTGTATTGCAATGGGTAATATAATGTGGTAATTCTTTCTTGATGATTTATATAGCTGCAGTTTTATTAAGGATATATTGTATAGAAGTATAATTTAATAATAAAAAGGGAACATATTGTTAATCCTCTGTTGTAACATGACTTGACTCCAACAACTTTGATCGCCGACGGTGAATTGCATTAATCTTGTCCAAAGTGATAACTCATGCCGCCATTCCTGATTAGCTCTTTCTGACCAAAACTTGCAACTTCTTCACCAGTGAAATACAGAAATCCAACTGATCGTCTGAGGGCCAGATCACCAAGACCCCGTTTAGACCTGGTATCCAAAATGAAATCTGTATCCGGATACATTATCTGGACAAACAGTCCGATGTTGCCTTTGCATTTACACCTCGCATTTTTAATGTTTAATTCTCATTCTAGTCATTGAGATTGCATCTCTTTCCTGCACGTGAGTCATTTCAAGTGGTGGCAAATCATGATATGATGTTGTTAGCAACATAATCTTGTTACAACAAAAGCCTATTTTAATATTGATGACTCACTTTTATCATTTGAAGTGGAGTTAGTGTCTGGCTCTGCACTGTTTAATGTGAAAGAAGCTGCAGCATTGGACAATCAGTGTCTTGTGCAGTTCCTCAAAAAATTAACAGGTTACTTTCGACTGCCTTATCATATCTTTATCTTTATAACCTTTAGAGGCTTTACTGTACATTGGTGTTGCAGCCAGGTCCGCTGAACACCTTATCTTCAGTTTGTTTTCTAAAGTCTTCATAAAATCACCTCCAGGTTCGTTCGACAGCGCTGTCACCACATAAAACTATGAAGCATCTCGTTTCTTGAGGCTCCAGAGACATGTATCATTCATTTCTTTCTTTTTTGATGTGACGGTGCTGCTCACATTCGCATAAGCAACAAGCTGAGGCATTTGTGTTGAATGTGCGTCATCAGCATACATGCACCAGCGACATGTGTAGTAGTCATTATAGTTTGCGTCATTTGATTATATGGTTTGTGTTGTTTGAGGAGTTTGCACATTTGAAACCAACAAAGGATCACATTGCTAGAAGGGAACCGTTTTCTTCACAGCATGCATTATACCTTCTGTGGAAGCAACATTTTTACCAATAATATTATCCTCAATTCTGTCCACAAATAATAAAGCAATAAAATTGTGCCATTAATTCAACTGACTAACAGTTCCAACAACTGAGGAAACAAATGAAAACGGAGTTTGACTTTCAGTTTTTCTCAATCGCCTCGGTTTGTGTTATTCTCTGCTCTAGGTGCATTTGTCAAAACACTTCACAGGCTAAAGGCCAAAACTCACACAGAATGCTTTAGTCACGTTTCAAAACAAAAGTTATTGTCTCATATAAAAGTCAGTGCCTTCAAAATGAAAAGGTCCTTTGGCTATGGTGGTCAAAAGGTTTACATGTTTTGTGAGTATGGCACTAGAGCTTGAAAACGTTCCTCACATTCAGTTGTCAGTCCAGTTTTTTTTCATTGACAGTGAATGGTAACTTTAATAGAGTGTTAGTGTTACTTCTGTTGAGATAACTGAATGTTGTGAATTCCGTGAGTCAAACTGATAGAGATTTCAACATCTCAAGGTTGCTCTCACATTTCCATGGAAATTGTGTGTCTAGTTTTATTCATGTGAAGCAACTATCATGACCCGGTAAAGAGAAAGCTTACTCAGCACAATATAATACAAAATGCATCAATGCAAAATAAATTTAAAAAAAAAAAAAAAACTACTCCCCATTTGTTAATGAAGTTCAAGTTTCACTTTCCAGACTGTATGATATCCACGCCTGACCATTGAATTCAATGAGTGTTGTGCATGTAGCGTCTTACATAACTAAAGAATGCATACATGTTTAGGACAATACAACTATTCAACCGAGAAGCAACATACAGATCTTATAAAAAGTATTCACCCCTGGATGTTTTCCCCTTTTACTGCTTTTATAAATGTAATCATGGTCAGTATAAATTAGCTTCCTTGACAAGAATTTACAAAAAAAAAAAAAAAAAAACTCTTTAATTTATTGATAGTACTTTGTACTTTGACATTAAAGATATATAATGTAAAATAAGTGATTGCATAAATATTCATCCCCTTCAAGTCAGTATTTAGAAGATGCACCTTTGGCCGCAATCACAGCACTGAGTCTGTGTGGTTAGGTTCTCAATCAGGCTTGCGCATTTGGACAATGCAATTTTACTCCATTCTTCTTTGCAAAACTGCTCCAGCTCTGTCAGGTTGCACAGGGATCTGGCATGAAGAGTCTTTTTCAAGTGCAGCCACAAATTCTCTATTGGATTGAGGTCTGGGCTTTGGCTCGGCCACTCCAGAACATTCACCTTGTTGTCGTTAAACCATTTCTGTGTAGCTTTCACTACATGTGTCAGGTCATTGTCCTAAAATAAATTTCGCTTGCAGACTGAATCAGATTGTCCTCCAGGATTTCCCTATATTTTGCTGCATTCATTTTACCCTGTACCTTCACAAGCCTTCCAGGGCCTGGTGCTGAGAAGCATCCCCGCAGCGTGATGCTGCCACCACCGTGCTTCACGGTGGAGATGGTGTGCTTGATGTCCACCAAACATAGCATCTGGTCTGGTCTGGCCAAAAAGCTCCACTTTGGTCTCATCAGACCAAAGAACCTTCTTCCAGTTGACCTTGGAGTCTCCCACATGCCTTTGGGTGAACTCTAGTCAAGATTTAATTTCTTTGCCACTCTCCCATAGACGCTGCTCAACAGTTGTCTGCAGAGTCTGAAGGTTTTAACTCCTTCAGTCATAGGGAACTTGGTGCCCTCCGTCACTAGTCTTGTGCAAAAGGTCCATTATTGTACTCACTTATTTGCACAGATGTGTGAAAACTATTTGTTTAAAAAAGAATAAGAAATAGAAATCTGCTGTGATCAAGTGCCCAGTGCTTATAGTTTTGCACATATTTTGAGAAATACTGATTATCGTTTGAGAATTGTACCAAAGCAGCTGAGAAAAAACGTACATGGAAAACAACATGTTCAACTATGAAGGCTCCTCACGCCAAATATAACACACAATTATTTAGCAAACAATTTAACGAAATTCATGATTACTACGACTATTATGATGATTACGATTGTTATTACCTCCACCAAGAGGGTGTTTATATTTATGGTGCATCTGTTTGGTTGTTTGTCTGTTAGTCTAGCGTCCACAGTTTTGGACAACTCGTGGTTTTCTTGTGTGAGAGTTCCTGAGGAACAGCTGCTACAGATGATTACATCTTTGCCTTTCTATGTCAAAAGTCAAGGTATGGAAAATTTCCCAACATTCCAGAAATGTACATTTAACACGCTATGACATTTCAGATTTTCCCACATCCACGTACAATGGATCCATGTAAGATCTAATGTCACAAAAAGTTTTACCTTGAAAGGTCAACAGTCAAGGTAGACGATTTTCTTTCTGAAGAGAGCTTTGACAACACGGTTTTCAAGAACCAAAGCAATTGAGAAAAACTGTAGCAGTGAGTACAACTTGCAAGTAAAATTATGTACCGCATTAGCTCTTGAGAGAAGGAAATGTGGGGAAAACGGATGCAGGTAATTTTCTGCATGTATTTATTGTGCTGGCTATTTGCAATCATTATTTCGAAGTATTTATAAACTCACTAAATTGCAACACTTCAAATGACTCATAATTTTCCTGATGGCCATTGATTACAATGAATATTTTAGTGTTCACTATATTGTATAATGGGTGCACTTTATCACTTTACCAGCAGTGGTAATAGCAGCTACAAATGGACTTCGTGCTTATCACATTCAGTAATGCTATTGGTGTCAGAAGTAATTATAGAACAGAACCAACAAGTGCTCTTTGAATGTACATGAGGGACTGACAAATATAATGGCCTTTTGAAAGTACCCCTCCCAACACATGTTTACGCTCACTGTAGAGGTGTAACATGAAAGTACCCGATGATGTCAATCAAGCAGTGGTTTTAATACATTTCTTTTGTTCTGCTTATCTATTGAGTAAAGTTGGAGCTTCAGGATAACTGCAATTTTAAGGCTCTTGTGACAAAACCAAAATGCAGTGTCTTTCTTTTTGTGGCTTTGCTATGTTTTATGACTTACTTACCAACTACTTTTTTCTCTGTTTCTTTCCTCAGATTTCCTGGTCTTTGTTGTCACCACGTTTTCTAATTCCATTATACCGCTCGTATTTTGACATCCTAACATTATGACAAATTACCACTCAGCAATAGGTTGAATGTGCCGGTATTCAAGCATAAAATAGTCCCGGGATCTGTTGTACGGGTCTAGAATTCCCCAGTAGGAGATGTGTAGCCATTATCACTTTAAGGTCACAGGTAACAAGATGTCACTGTGAGGCTTGACTGAAGAACTGCTTTAGAAATCACATGGGTTGAAATCAAAGATGTTAAACTTTTTTCCATGTACACATCTATTCCTTTTAATTTTGTTCATAAACTTGCGAGGGGTCAGAAAACCAGTATCAGCTTCTTCTACTGTTTATTACAGCCATGTGTAACGTAACCTACACATCGAAGGTTGCGCTAAATAACAATTGCCAAACTAAACTAATCAATGCATCAGCTGTACTGCTCAGGAGTCTGCAGAGAGAGGCTGCTGCATCTCCTCCGAGCCTTTATCCACAGCTGACGAGCGATTCGCCGCAGCCGTGGTCATTCAGCCGTCAATCAGGTAGCCTGCGAGCAGGTAGCAATCAGCTGGTGCAATCAGCTATCCAAGGAGGACCTGAGGAGGACGGACGGACGGAGAACATGCAGACCACGGGCAAAAGGCAAGGCACTAGAGCTGCAACAGCCTGCATACGTGCACACTGCAATGTGAATAAGATCCCTTTGTATAGATAGAAACAAAGCTGCAAACAAAAACACACAATGAACTCTGCTATGAACAATGAATAATCTGTATTATTTCAAGCATGGCGGGACAATTACGCCGTGGGTAAATGGATCTGTCACAGCACTTTCACCTGGGAAGCTTGATTGAACTTGAAGTGAGTTTTTTTCTGATGTTCATTTTCAGATTCTTATAACATGTCAACACACACACATTATCAGCTGACTGATACATCAGAAATGTTGCTCTGTCGTCTTGTGACCCCAACCTTGTTTAGGACCATCCACCACTGCTGTCCATATATCTGCATATGTCTCCACTACATGTCAATATAGGTATTTGCGCCTTCTCTCTTCCCTCTCTGTTGTGTCTCTCCCTGTTCTTTTCTGCAGGTCTCTCTGGCTCCGGAGCTGAACGTCTCTGATGTGTCTCCAACCTGCCTGACGTCTCACCGTGTTGTTTGCCGCTGTCTCTCTGTCCTTTTCTTTCCTCTCTCCCCAACCGGTCGAGGCAGTCCGAGCCCGGTTCTGACAGAAAGACGTTTTCCTTCCTGCCGTCTCCGAGTGGTTTTTGTGTTTTGATGTGGCGCTCACATTAAATAAAGGCGAACTGAATTGAATGGAAATAGAAAATATACTTATTTCTTCAGGTGATCGGATTGGACTAATCAAGTTCATGTCTAAAAGAACTCACGACCCGTGACTTTTTTTAGTGTATTTTTGAGACTTTAATGGTTCCATACCAGTTGTGGGTAATAATATAGCTAGAAATATGCTCGTACAAGTGGCGTGCTGGGTCATAACAGGAAACTGAACTCTGTAAAGACCTATGAGGACACTCCGTGCTGCACCTTTTCCCCTCACTCCGCCCCTTGTCACTCATTGTTCTATTAATCTGTTTCGTCTGTTTTTTGTGAGTAATTTTGTTTAACATTTAATCTTGTTTCCTGTTGGCTGTGGCATAGAATGTGTTCTGGTCTCTCTGAGCCAAGCTTAGTTTTGAGGTTGTAACAAAAAAAAATGTATTGTTATTTGATTTTAATTGTAAGATGCAAGATCCTAATTGAAATACAAAAAAATGAAATGAACAACAGATTAAAAAGACATATTCTGATATGGGATGAGAGTACCAATTACGATGGTGCAGTGCATGAAAGGTATGGAGCTGTGAAATTGACTGAGATACATAGACATGGAGCAGTATATTGTTTTCCAAAATGACTGTGTCTCATCATGGCAGAAAAACAAATATAAGCCACTTCAACCGTGTCATTTCGTCTTTCTTCATCATCCTTGTAATACTTTGTTGTAGTTTATGCCTGTAAGTTTAGTGTCCATTTCGTCACCTGAATCTAACCAAAAACACTGCACATCGTCATAATAACACGGGCTATGATTTGCTGTTTTGGGTTTCATCCATTTCTATGGCCTTAAAGCCCACTTATGTGGGAAAAAAGGGAAAGTTAGTCCATTTTAAGTTTTGGATATTATGATAAAACTGCAAATTCTATGAGAGGGTTTAGTCTAGTAACATGCACATCCCTTTCAGGAACTGCTGCTTTCTTTGTAGAATATTTGAACCTCTCTCTTTTCTCTCAGACAGCAAATTCAGGCTGTGAAACCAGAGGAAATGAAATGGTTAGAATCATATTCACTGCTTATTCGTTACATGTTGGTTCTTTCTTTTGTCACTTCAAGGCCACCTACACAAACCCCTGGGAGGGTAAGTATTGTTTTTAACATTAAAAAAATGGAAACAAAGTTTGTTTTCACTAAACTTCTGAGTTAATGAGCTGTGTTGTATGGGACGCTCCTTCAGCTTGCTGTTATGACTGAGTTTGCAAACAAATGATCAAAACAGTCAATGTAAAAACTTGTATAAATGCTTCAATGCTGCCAGAGAAAACCCCTCCGTGAACCTTCACATATCTACTGCTGCTCATATGTGTGTAGGTTCTTGGGAGAGTTTGATGACTCATGGAGACGTGCAGTGTCTCTGAGATTTGTGCTGCTGCTGTTCGATAATTATTTCACGTTCCGGGTGTGTTTTTATTATCTATGTAATGTCAAACCCTACAGGACCAGAGCAAGCAGGGTTGAGGCTGAAGGTAGAGACCCGTAACCAGTTAAAAACAACTACATCAAGTTTAGTCTTATTTTAACCGTCAAATTGAGGATACACAGAAAAAAGACAAAAAAACAGGAATATATTTTAGCCTGTCAAAAAATTACAAAGGAACCTCAATCCGGGCAGGATTTTCGATGCTGGTATTACACAGACTAGTGAAGTGAGGGGCAGGACTTGAGTGCTTTTCTTAAGTCTGTCTGATGAAACGTTTCCCGCGGAGGCTGCACTCTCAGATTAGAAAAGCACAGAATGCTGCAAGGCCGTCATCAACCTCTGACAATGGACTCCCAGGGTCCAGTGTTTACCAGATTGATATGGCACATACTGCGAACATGACAAAGGGTCCTTAGGGGTACTGTTCTACATCGGTGCTATATCTACGTACGCATCCAGAGATAGAGTTAGGCTGGCACACATAACTCCAAGAGTTATGAAACTACACCAACAGAGTTCTGCATGTTGTTTATGTCTACTCTGTTCTGCTTACGAAAAAACTCCAAATATGTTTAAGTCTAAAACAAAATAAGGAGGGAAAATAGATTTAAGAAAATGTATTAAATAGGACAAACAATATTAAAGGTATGAATGGAGAATGAGAGGAAGAAGGAATAAGTCACTAACAGATACATTATTTATATTATTCATGTATTACAGTATATTGACTGAGCGGAATGGCATCCAAAGATTCACTAAATTGGATGTATTTACAAATCACATCTTTATAAAACAGCAACACTCTGACATTGTTACGTATGAAATGGAACCTTTCAACAGTTTAAAGCTGGGTACATACGCTGTGTGATTTGTGAAAAAAAACCCCGGTGATCCTACATTGTGAGCTGCACCGTGAGGGAGGTTCACAGATGCCATTGTCCCAGTCTTTCAAACAGAGACGGCCTGGGATAAAATTCTGATAGTATCAGAAAGTGAGGACGTGACTGTGACGACAACCTACGTCTAATTAACAACCAACAGAAATTCCTCATGAAATTACACATTGGTTTTTACAACGTGTACGTTTATGTCAAGCTTTCTTTGCATCCCAAGTTCGTCTCTTTTCCAGAGTCACGGCTGGTTCCACATTCTTGGATTTTGGATTTTTTGCATAAAGGGTAACAGAGCAATCATTAGTCATTGTTTCCACCTATACATAGAGGATGTGCTCCGATAGTATTTAATTCTTGTACTTTGACCAAAGATGAAGCTTTGTTTTTCCTTGCGTCGTAGCCTGGTGGTGTTATCAACATGTTCGCGTGACGTGTCTCACACCGGGGCTGACATGAAACTGCTGAAGACTGCTGAAATCTCACATTCTGCAGACAGTTTGTTGAAAATGTTGGAAACACTTTGATGCCTCTGCTATTTGAGTACATCATACATGATTCATATAATTATGGTCTTAGCTTTTATTTCTCTGTCTATTATTTACTTTAATGTATATACGTAGGTGCTTCTTGTGGCTCCGTGGGTCGTGAACCTTACAGAAGAACTGTCCGCATGTAATTCTACAAACAAGCACGACCGTTGCACTAATCCTTTCCACTGCTCATCTCTGTGTTTGAACACGGAGCATATGGTTGTCAACATTATCCGATCAAACCTGCAGGCTTCATACTACATCTTAATCACAAATTGTTTAAATTAGTGTCAAACTAACAATGTAAAAGAAAATCATCTAATCTGCTCTAATGCTAATGTAAGCCAACCTTTACTCCTTCTTTACCATGATCTATGTGCTCTCCCAAATAGGAGCAAAGTGTTTAAAAAGGGGAATGTTTTATTTATTGCTCTTGTTGCACACAGTAATATGCCATTAGTCTCTCTGCTTTGTTTCAACACTCGCAGAAAAAGAGTATTAGTCATTAAAATATACTGCGCATAATGAATTTACTTCTAGTTTCTCCTTATAGTTTGCATGTGCTTGCACACCAGCGAAGGGTGTAAATGTTTGAGATAACAGATACACCGTGTTAATCTCTAATGTGCTTTCGTCACATTCAGACTTGCATCAAACTGCGATCAAACCCATCACCGTACCGTCTGGGAGCCTCTTCCTGTAGTGAAATGCTCGTCCATGTGGTTTGCATTGGATTTGTGTGTCCACACGTGTCCTTCTTGTGACATTAACGCCTCGTGTCATCTGGAACGGCCACCTGTCAAGGAGAGACTGAATTATCTGTCCAATTACCTGGTGTTCAGTAAATAAAGAACCAATCGGAGGTACTTGTACTTTACTAGAGTGCTATATATAATAAAACTCTTCAAAACCCCACTTGGATTGGCTGGAAAACACATTTCACAAAGCTGAAAACAGGCCTGTTTTTATGAGCTCATGAAAAGTTGATTGTTTTTAAATATACGTGGTTCTCACAGGACAGTGACGCTACAAACATATACAGTATGATGATCAGGACTTCTCACTCCCAAGTTGTCGCTTACTGCTGCTGGGTCATAAGCACCAGACAGGAACAGAACATAGGCCAGGTACATACTGCAGACCAGAGTTTGTTTCCTGTTTCATGCTGACCATAACCATGACCATAACCCTGATCATTTCTCTAACCCTAACCAAACAGTTTTTATGCCGAAAACCTAACCACACCATAACCATGCCATTGCTAGAGAGCACATTAAGTAAAGTGTTGATAAGGTGTTGATAACAGCACTATATTCAGACAACTCCGTGCTCATAGGCCTAGTGTTACAATCACGTCACACTATTAAACACTGAGCCAGTCGAGTTAACAGAGCAGTTGATGGTACAGAGGGGTTTAGGAGGACGATGACAGAGTTTCCTGCTTCTTCGTAGCAGAGGGTGCTGAGCTAGAAATATGGATGTGATCCAAGTCTTGAGATAATTTCTTGTAATTACGAGGAAGAGAATCCAACTTTGTCATTTAGACAGGTGAGAGTATCTAACTTTGATCTTGTATAACTTCAGCATCATTGAGCGTCTTGTCATGCGATCTAATTCCCAACTCTGGCTTCTTCTTCTTCTTCTTCTTCTTTTTAAAATGGCAGCAGGTCCAACATAATAATCGTGACTCCAGCACTCACATGGGAACATTAGCAAAACCACAGAGGGCTCGGCTGCAGCTTGTCAATCAGCCAACTCGCTGCTTTCTTTTCAGTGCTTTGTTCTTTGAGCTGATGCAAAGGGCAGCTAGTAATGTCCGTCACATGCACCTCTTTGGGATATTATTGTTGAAGTGCTCTAAAAGTAAGAATTAAAGAGCAGCATGAAACAAAGGGGTGGTTGTCATTCATCTCATGATCTCATCAGTCCAAGAGTGAGAAGAAATGCATTTCTACTGTGTAATATAAAATCAGTTTAGTAATCCTGCTAACATATTTAACATACATGGACTACCGACGGGAAAATCAGTCTAAAAACAACAACCATAATAGTCATTTCTTCTCAAATGTTAGCTATTAGTTAATTAATGTGACCTGAAAAAACTACTACTTGCATTCTACATGTGAGAGTTAAAATGCATGAATGTGATGTGAAAGGAGAAGGTACCGATGAGAATAGATGCTCTGCTCAGGTCATGTTGACAAAATGACTGACAGACATATGGATATCAAAAGAGAGGTAGGAAATCTGCTCTTGACGACCCCAGGATTCTAAATTAGCCAGTTTTGAGTTTTGTAAATGAATCATCAGTGGTTAACAGTCTCATAATTGTTCCGTTGATGAAGAACCTGAAGCTTGTTTTTCTAGGTGTGGTGACAAATCGTGCTATGAAGAGCCCCCTACTCTCTTCTGATAGTGTGTGATAACTTTTAATTAGGAACCGAAAACAAGTACATGAAGTCATTAGAAAGAATCTGAATGATGAAGTTGTGAAAAATTAGAATTACAGATTAAAGACGCTGTGAGATGAAAAACACCTCTGGCGTCTGCAGGGACATACATTAGTAGGAGGAGGGTTAAGTACGTTTTTAGGGGAAATAATTTTAACTTAATTTAATTTGAACATTTTCTGTGACAGTAAACTGAATATCTTTGGGTTGTGATCAAGACATGAGGGTGTTATGTTGTTTTTTTGGGAGACATTTTTCAACCTTCTCTGACATTTTATGAAACAAACAGCTAATCACTAACGTAATCAACAAATTAATGACCGGTGAAACTATCTGTAAGCTTCCCCCTCATGAGGACACTTTTTAATGCATATGTGTCAGGACCATACTTGACGGCAGACTGGAGAACATCCAGTTACAACACAGTGATGTGTTGTATAATTATGTCCTGCAGAACTACTTTCCTTCCTGCTACCACCTCAACTGTCACATTAATAATTTGTTGATAATTTATGGCCTTGTTTCAAAGATTTTGACTCTTGAACTGGAAGCAGATGTCTTAAGGGTTGAACCGCAAACCACTGACCTCGTGTTTAACGCCGATGCTAAGCCCATACAGCTCTACAGACACGTACAGCAAAAAAAAAACCAAAAAACAAATACCTGTAACAATTCTTGTGCTACAGACACAGGGCGGAAACCACAGATCACTGGTACAATAAAGTGCACTGAGCAGAAACATCCTCGAGTATTGGAGGTGCTTTCACACTTGATCCACAGCGGCACATAAAGCTCCGGAGGTGACACATTATCAATAACCCTATTATACGACTTGTCAGGAAGTATGACAAAGAACCTTGTCACCATGTCACATCACAACCCCCTGAAAACATCATTTTTCGTTCGCTCTTTTTAAGTATCAAACCAAAATACCAGCTCCTGTTGTCTACAGTCTAACAGCATGTGTCAGGATGTTTTCTGTGGATGTTTGAGCCAGTGTTATGGCCTCATTTACAGTGTATAGTTAAAATAGACATTGAGGATTGAGGAGTTTTTGAGGGTTGGTTGCTGGTGAACTTTCTAATCCCATGAGGGGGGGCAGATAAGGAGAGGAAGTGCAAAAACAGCATAAAGTCCATCAACTTTGTTAATATCTTAATGGGGGATCAAGTGAAAGACAAATGTTAGCTTATTAATAATTAATTATACTCAATTAACATTACCATTGTTAATACATGTGTTGGAGTTTGAGTTTGAATTAGATTTATTTATTTTACTTCGACGTATTCCATAAAAACTAAGAGTACATTGGATAGATTTACTTAATTTAACTGTTATCCAGTACATA
>JAPQRN010000015.1:5601955-5616100 GCA_037367275.1 Coranthus polyacanthus
GTGTGTGCGTGTGTGTGTGTGTGTGTGCGTTGTGTGTGTGTGTGTGCGTTGTGTGTGTGTGTGTGTGTGTGCGTTGTGTGTGCATTGTGTGTGTGTGTGTGTGTGCGTTGTGTGTGCATTGTGTGTGCTGTATGGGCGTAGAGTCAGTTCTGACACTCCCTGCTTATGGAGATACTGGAAGAGGTTCGTATCCATGGTAGACGTATGTGGCGCCATAATGTTTACTAGTGGAGTAGAGCTAGTTCTGGAGGTAGGTCTCCAGAGGCTCGTCCAGTGGTTATTGATTTTATTTTGGATTCTTTCTGTGTTTTTAATTGCTGCTTTTACCGCAAATGTTAATGGTCTCATTACTGGATACTGTATATATTTGTATTTAACGGCAGTATAAGCAGGCTATTCTTTTACGCGCAGAAAACTTCTTTAACAGAAGTTTGTCTGCCAAAGTGTTCTTGTATAGCTTCATTATTGGTAGACTATGTTTACATTCACAAAAGATCCACCCCATTCCAAAAATAATAATAAATGTAAAAGTCTTAAGGAAAATGCATGAAAACCTGCTGTAAATGGTCGTTCACCAAAGGAGGTTTTTAAAGAGGTTCTGTGCTTTGAAACGTGCTTTTGTTGAGCTGCACGCTTAATTATGTGACTCCACTGTGAGGAGACACATCAATGGTGGCGTTAATATTGCAAATTCAGAAACGTAGGCATTTTATGGGTGAAAATGGCTGATGATCCGTTTGCTCCTCTCGATGTCAAAACCTTGGTATAAATAATGTTAAGGCCTTCTAATGAAAGGTGTCCACCTGCCCTTCAGCGACAGTTTGACTAGGACAGTCATTTTACCTCCGACTGATCCTGCAGCGGTTCTGTGAGCTCAAACCGGTGTTTTTCTCAAGGGCGTCTGGTAGTTTGCAAGGACCGTTTCAGGGCTTCAGTTTAAAGCCCAGAAGGTAAAGCCGTGAAAGTGTTCTAATATTCACTCAAACTGATGTCAGTGTTTGTAGGTGGGTCTTTTTAGATGTAAAACCAGTGTAAAAAGAAAACTCAGACTAAATCTTTGAGACCTTCACTCTGTTCTGCGTACGTATCTTCACATCCACGCCTCCTCTCAACCTCTTGCCAGCTTCATGCAGTGGGTGGAGTTAGGCTGAGAGTGGGGGTGAAGTTACACTTGATTGCCTTCACAATGATCTGACATTTTTAACCAGCGGAGCATCCCACTGCTGCCACAACAAAGGACAAATGTAGCCAGTTATCTTCCTGAATTCCTGTAGAAATGAGTGCACAGGCCTTTAAAGTTTCCGCAGCAGGCTGAGTTTATTGAGGCAGGGTTTTCCTCATGTTTCTCGGGTTAACGGGGAGGATGCAGTTTGAACATTTTGCCGACAATCAAATCACCCACCGTACATGTTGTACACGCTTCACATGGAATTTCCACGGTCAACACGGACTGTGGTCTATGATGGAAACATCCAGCTGATCATCATAAGGTCAAGACCCAGAATGAAACCAGCGTAGGAAAGAGGACCTGACAAATCTATTTAAAAGTATCCCCACCCTCCAGTATAATTTCCTTGTTGCTCCATAGTGACGCCTGTCTGTCTTGTACAAGTGTGTTTCTTCTGTCTGATACGACGGAATGAACTTCCTGTTGTGTGTGTGTGTGTGTGTGTGTGTGCGTGTGTGTGTGTGTGTGTGTGCGTGCGTGCGTGCGCGTGCGTGTGTGTGTATAAAACTCCGCATCAAGTTGAACGGAGACATACCGGAAAACACTGGAAAGCGTTTTGGCCTTCAGAATAAAAGTATTACATACGTCGTTAAATGTTAAAATGTTGTTCTACTCTGCTTTATCTACAACTGTTTTCCCCATTTTGATCCATTAATTAATCCAACCTTAATAACTCACTTTTAAAACTAGGGATGAACATACTTATTACTTACAAAATAATATTTCCTTATATCTTCTCTTTACAAAAGAGGTTTCCAGCCTCAGTTTACCTGCTTGACTAAAACTTGAAATAATCTTTTTTACTCTGAGCGCCTGAAAAATACGTGCCCCTCGAGGTTAGCTACTGCAGCCTCTATTACTTCACGTCATGGGATACATTAGACATGTACAGTATTAGCAACTCAATCTTCTTGAACCTGGAGCCTTATGTGTCTCCTGGGTTTCGGGCCCACTTGCTACCAAAGATACAATTCTGGCATAAAGACAATGAATCCTTTACAAGAACTAGTTGAATTTGAAAATTTCAAGCCTTAAAACATATATCTAAATCTACAATGAATTTTACAACAAGACGCATTATCTTGGAAAAAGAAGACCCTGGTCTTGTCATTTCAAAAAAAGTCCTGTTAATGAGAAGATTTAATGATAACAATTGTGAGAAAATAATCTTGTAATTACAGGGAAATAGAAGACGGACTAAAATTCTACAAACAGAGATGTGCCTTATTTTTCCAGTGTAGTAATAATACACTGATTGCTGATGTGCAATACATTTATTTTTAGGCTACATAAGTATTTGACGAGAAGCCTCCATGTCACGCCAACCAGTGACTCCAAATCCATACGACATATTATTATTATGATGATTATGATTATTATTATTATTACTACACTGGATAAATTGGTTTACTGGGATTATGCGTTACGACGTGCTCTTATTTTGAAACACTGGCCGGATGTTGTGTGTGTGTTTTTTGTTGTTTTACTGAATGTTACTGATTCTGGACAAGCCTGCGATGACACACTTCCACACACACACACACACACACACAATCACGGCCTCTCCCTGGCTGGTTACCGTGTTTCTACTGTTTTTATCGGTTAAAACAGCCAAACGAGACGCGGACGGGACCGTAACGGCCGACAGCTTCCGTTACAAGCCCGGGAAACGTCGTCAATGTAACACTTACATGACTGCGTGTTGCGTTTACGGCTCCGGAGGAGAGCTTCAGCGAGGAAGACCGAGGTTTTAGACGGGTTTGAAGACGCGCTGTTGGTGGGCACATCGTTGCGGACTGTACGGGACGCTAGCTAGCCGACTGTCATCCTCACCCACGTCGGGCTTCTTCTTTTTTTTTTCTTTCATCACCGGTTGTTCTTCGCCCCGGCAGCCATGGCAGGAAGACGGACAGCTTTCGGTCTGCTAGCGTTGGTTTGTTTGCACTTCCACCGCGGTGGCTCATTCAACCTGGATGTGGACAAGCCCTCCGTGTTCTCCGGACCGGAGGGAAGCTACTTCGGCTTCTCGGTGGACTTCTTCAAGCCTCCGAACAACCAAAAGTAAGGTTTCAGACAGAGACGAACCATGACGATAAGGATGAACGCGTATCTTCAGCGTCCGTTTAATTGTTGGCTGTTATGAACCTGGTTAAAAAAAACAAAACAACAAAACTTTACTTATTTAACATCTACTTAGTTAATGCAGTGTGAAAGTATAAATAATTTAACTGGCGGTTAAAAGCAGAATTAGACCTCTTAAGTATTGATTATGTCTGATCCTAAAATTAATGATTAGTGTAGACCTAAAATATAAGGTGTGGTTAAACAGCCTACTCTTTACATTTCCAGGGAACTGAGTCATAAATAGTGAGTAGAGGCCTGTGGAAGCGGTCAGTTGATGTTAGAAGAGATGATGAAGGAGCTCTTTTTGACGCTAAGTTGTCCCCTAGTGCTAATATTTGCACCTTTTTATAAAATCGTGCGCCTGTGCTGCATCTTTATTGTGACATCTCCTAAAACAGACATTGTGTAGATCCTTAGAGGGTTTGGTGCCTCTAACACACCTATCGTATAGTTTGTATATTTTTTTGTAAATTTCTGTTCATTCCATGTATTTTTCTACATAATGTCCCAGTGTGTGATCTGCAAAACCATAACACAACAGTAATCACAACCTTGTTCATACACCTGTATGGTTTCACGTTGCACGATTTTAAAGAGAAAAAAGGAGAGAAAGGAGATCCTGTGGACCTACCGTCATCTCTGATTAAAGGTTGTTTTCCTAGTAGATGGGTAACCTATGTGTTATTTATATGTGAGCAACAAAGTCAACATTACATGCATCATCCATGTTCACACACTAGTAACTGTTAAACAATACATCCTGTAGCTTCTTTGCAGTGTGATTGTCTGGAAAACGACAAAAAGCAGCACTGTGCTAAACCACCTTGTAGGGTTGGTTGACTTGTTGTTTTGCTGTTTTCGTTCCACAGACTCTGTCCTGAAAGCTTACAAAGCAACAGCCACAACAGTCAATAAAATTGATTCCTTCTAAATTAATGGCGTCCTATAAAAATGCCGGACGGAGCCGAGGCCCCTCGGAGCTCACACGGTTAACTTTTTTTTTCCCCCTGTGAATTGTAATCCTCTGAGCAGCCCTTTTGCTTTGCTGCCAAATTGGGAAGATAAACCCAGTTTCACCCTGCAAGTAAATGAAGCTGGTGTGACTCAAGACTTTCTTTATGCTCCGTGTAACAGCTCCGTGTGCTCTCGACTACAGCTTCACTCCATTTATCTCAATCATGAATCTTAGCTTCACTGGAACTCATCATTTGTTTTGATTGATGATAATGGAGAATGCAGTGACACATAACGAATACATTCAGCTGTTTTTAAGCTGGTATGTTCATGTGTACATCTGTTAATTTGTATGTGTGATACCTACAGGATAGAACCACCAGAGGTGTTGTTTGGTCAACATTTAACTTTATCTCCATGTAGACTGAAGTGCGTGCAGCTGCAGTTTTTTGTTGCTTGCTTGGCGTGTTTGTTTCTTACACGTAACCCATCAATATGACTCATTTGGTTGTTTGCCGAACCTCAGACGGTTATATGTGTTTTACAGAAATACTGTGAAATAAGCTTATGAATCTGATTCATCAGTTTAGCTGTGAATGACAGTTCATGTGTCTTCTCCGATTCTCCACCGCTGAGCCAGTAGTAGGTTGCTTTTATCGCACGCCGCGCTTCTTCCTGCTGATCATCATGATGAAAATACGCAGCATCTGTGACATGATGGCGGTAACATTTTATGACCGTATATATGACAAGTTGTTGTTATCTAAAAAAGGTCCTGTTTGCTCTCCTCGTCAGGTCTGATGTTCTGATCGGAGCTCCTCGGGCCAACACGTCGGCCCCCAGCAGCGTTGTGGAGAGAGGAGCCGTGTACAGCTGCCCCTGGAAGAGCTCGTCTTGTCAGGAGCTGGTGTTCGATACCTCAGGTACCTTCAGCTCTCCTGTGAACAACCACGTGCTCAGAGAAAGCCTGCGAACATGATGCGTACGACTATCGATGTGTACATACCTGCAGTCGAGCGCTTTAGACAATCCACCAGTGCACGTTGTCACACCCTGGTGAATTATATTGATGTTTCCCTCTCATTTCTAAGTCCTCTTGTTATCCCTGTGCATTTTTGTGAGATTCTGTGATGCACGTTGATTGAGGGGTGATTTGAATCTTTCATCCCTCTTTTAGGGTGGCAGCCCTAATTTACTGTAAAAGGCTGATGTGTAGATGTCCATAGACTCTTGCAGGGTTGGTCTTGCAGATGCCTACGCCGTACACTCTCGTATGCTCGGCTATAGCAGCATATTTTGTTGAGTTACCTTCGCAAGAGCCACGGTTTTCATCGTACATTTTGAGTGGATAAGCTAAACGCTGACTCATAAAACAGGGATTGCGTTTGATAACCTTAGTTCTCAGTGTCTTGTTAAAGTAACGGCTCCGTAGTCGCTTTGTTTATGGTCCGTCATTCATAGAAGTTTGTAACTTTGTTCTAGTCTCTGAACAGTAGTTTAGTTTCTCTCAGAATGTTGGTGTGTTTTTGAAAAAGGGAGTAAAGATGGAGATGTTTCATGAAGTCACAGACCAACGAGTCGATCGGTAACAAGGAGCTGCAGTGTCAGAGATCTCGAGAGTTTCAGAAATCGAATGACACCTTAAGCCTTTCATAGTCACCCTTAGACTGTGGGCCCCTGTTTCCCCGGATAAACCCATTAACCCTGCTCCCCAACCCGGACAGAAACACACATCTCTCTAGTCCAGCTTGTGGTAGATTTTTAACCAAACTGTGAGGTCTCGTAAGTGAAAACAGTTCTTGTTTACTTGTAATGTGAGCGTATTAGATCCGCTTTGCCCATTTTGTTTAGGTCATTTTCAGTTTTTTCTAAGTCAAAAACACGTAACATTTCAAACCCTGAACACATGTACACTTTCAAAACCACACCTCCTTCCAGCTTGGTTATTGTTACAGCTGATAATGATACTCCACGCTGGCTTTCACATTTTGCAGTAACCGTGTCTTATTGATGGGATAATGAGCACCGAGCTCAGGCTGCTGTTCTTATCTCGTGTCAGAACACATTCAGGAATGTTGGCCGGAGCAGGAGGTGTGTGGACTCGTCAGGACGTGGGCTCCTTTAACCTGTTGTACCTTCTATTTATTGTTGCAGAAGACTTCTTTCAGAGAAGTTCAAAGTTACAAGTTCGGGAAAAAAAACAGCAAAAAAGAGAGCGGTAGACGAATACAAATGCGCAGACATTTATAATAGTCGTTCTGTTTTTCTTGCAGAGATAGAGAAAACAATGTCAAATGTTTCAGTGGAGTTGTCTTTCTCAGCATTGCTATCATTCCTCTGTGAAACCAGTAAGATAAACACTTTGCATGTGTCCTGGTTTAATGAGTATTAAGTCTGACTTTGGGCATTTACAAACAGAGACATGTGGAGCTTTGAGACTGTCTGTTTCACTTAGCTCTCATTCTCTATAGAGTTCACAGTATTCACTATATTTTCTGGGTTGTATGATGAAATCGAATCGTGCCGCCGCCTACTGTGATTTTATTTGACCCAAAGGTATTACATTCAGAACAGCAAAATACTGAAACTGACTGTGACTGTGATTACTGTTTCTGATAATTCTGTACATTTCCAACCACGCGACTCATTAGTTACCCAGTCATTTACTCATGTACATAGCATGTGCACTTACATCAGACGTGATGCTCACACACTCACGTCTTGTTTCTTCTGCATTCAGTAAGAAACCTCTGGAGTCACCCGTTTATTTGCAGACAAAATGTATCTTGGCTATAATGGCAAACAGCCTTTTAAAGGATTGCACCTCGTAAGAAAACAATGTTTTCACATCAGTGTTTTGGCTTTGTACTGTGCTGTTTGAACGACACGGGGTGTTTCAGATTAAGTCTGTTTTATGGGATTATTATGGCTGTTTTTAGGCCTCAAGTATGTACTGTGAAAGACAGTGTTGCTTTAATAGGAGCTGCATTTTTTTGATTAAGCAGTGGTTACAAATATTACAAATACAATATACACTTAATATTCTGCTGCTGATTCCAAACTCGTCACTGTAGACTTCATGTTACTTTCCACCTTTAAACGCAATCACGAAGAAACATTTGGGGAAACGAGAGCTCTCAACAGCATGTTTTATTTTTGCTCGGAAAAAACAGATGTGATGTCCTGATATTTATGTCACAGCTCTGTTTCCTGTCTGACAAAAGGCATCAGACTGAATGTCTGCTCGTGTCTCAGTAAAACCAACCCTGGTGTTTGGTGTAGAATTGGAAAAAACACACCATCACATACCGTTGAAATGAAGACGTTTAAGTTTGTTTCACCGAAGCTGTGAGAAGCAGCAGAATAGACTCTCCAGCCCTAAGCTCAGCTCTTCAAACAGGTCTTAGTCCCAGCATCCTCTGCATGTCACATGGATTAGGTTACATGTATAGAGTCATATTGTTGGAAGCAAGGTCATATAAATAAACTCTAAAACCACAGAAATTTAGTTTAGATCCCACTTGTTTTTCTAAATATGTCAGGAATTCTTGGGAGAAATGGACAGAAAACAGTCACCAGCATTGTCCTGTTTTAGGGAAACTGTGTGACATGAATATGAGGTTTTATTTGAAGGTACTTTTTATCACCTAAACTCATCCACATGGGAATGTTACTGAGCATGTTTAGTTTGTGACTTTTTAAAGGGTTATTTTCTGTATTTCAACATCTCTCTTTTAGGGGTTTTGTTTCCACGTGTCTTTATCTTCATGTTTTTCCTTCTATCTGTTTATCTTCAGATCTTATCTGATGCAGTTCAGTGTTTCCCCAACCATTATATTATTACCCTTGAAGGTCAGGTTAATTTAATTTAATTTAATTTTCTTTATAGTGTCAGATCAGAACAGAAGTCTTTTAAGAATACCTTTCCTTTTGAACAGGTCAATACTTGTCCTTTTATTAAACAAACTAAAGACAGAGAACGTGCGTCGGGAAATATGCCGGTGTCCGTCTGCTTCCAACTTGTCTTCCAGTTGTCTCGTATTGGAGACTTTGTCCTCCTGTGTTGTAGACGATCTATACATTATAAAACAATGCAGAGGAAGGGAAGCCTGAGTAAACTGTGCTGGTTTATTGCTGTTTTATCTTCTTACCTTTGTTGGACGGGGTGTAGTCATTGTTGCCAAGGATTATTATATTACTTCAAAGTACATGGCAGCTTCAAAAACATCTGAGCCACTGATTCAAAGAAGAGCCTTGTATGTGTCACTGACTTCCTGTCAGCAAGAGATGTGTGATTCTTCTGAAAAAAGTCTTAAAATGTCTTTTGTACATTAAAAAGGTCTTCAACGTGAACAGGATTATGAAATTAACGTTACTTTTCTAAAGTTGTACTAACTTCAGTCTCCCTTTTAAATGTGTTTTAGGACAAGAAACATGCAAAATGAAACCAACACGGAGCCAATAACATAGTAACACTGCAAACTGAGCAGCCTAGGCTGAATTTACCGTAACACACACAGCTGGCGTGTCCTCATCAAAAAACAAAATGCTACTTCTAGAAGTAGTAAGTTAGAATCCTTTCTGTTAACTTTACTTGAATCTAATGTGGGTAATTTCACTGAGATCTGGCTCAAGGACAGTACATTTAGTGCTTGGTTGGAGCCTGCGTAAAATAACGAATATGAAGCCCACAGCACCTTTCGCAAGAAAATGCTCAAATTAGGAACTTTTTTGGCTTAAAGGCATTGGAGTTACAACAGAAAGCCAGTATGGACTTGAAATAGGTTATAAACTGCATTCATAATCTCTTCGGTCATGTCATGAAGTCTTTGAAAGTCTTAAATTGAACTTGTTGAAACCTGCAGAAACTCAAGGTAAATAGAGTTCTCTCCTCAGTGCAACTCTGTATGTGAAGCAACATGCGACTGATGCTCAGGTGATGAACATGATGCATTTAAGCCAAAGGCATCGGGATTTTTTGTTGTGTTTGAACACCATGACCTCTGTCTTTTACACACAGAAACCAACACAGTTCAGGCGATTTGGCCAAAAATGTTACGATGAACATCAGTCGATATCGATAATTATCTCGACAACTGTCAAATTATTATTTCTTTCCAGTTTAAACTTCAGAACATTTCACAAATCTAAAGAAAGAACATTTAAAGCCATTATAATTATAAAATATTTGCTTGTTATTTTTGTTTTATCGCCCAGCCCGATCTGCCCGCGTACACGCACGTTACGACAGTCGGCCTATGTTACGGAAACAGCAGGTGTCAAACTAATCTCGCCACGGATCTGTTTGCATCAGAAATAATCTGCTGTAGTGACGTGCCTTTGAGCCAAACGCTGAGAACCTACAAGCTCTGTAGGTTCTGAGAGAGACCAAGACTGTCCCTGTGGCTGAACGCTGTTAGTGCCTGATGACTGAGTGGCCTAGTTATGATCCTCTGGGTGTGTGTGTGTGTGTGTGTCTGTGTGTGTGTGTTTGTGTGTGTTTGTGTGTGTATGTGTGTGTGTGTGTGTGTGTCTGTGTGTGTGTGTGTGTGTGTGTTTGTTTGTGTGTGTGTGTGTGTGTGTGTTTTCTTACCACAATAGAAGTCTTTGTCGTCAGTTTGACCTATGTGCGTGATTGCTGCAATGGGCAAAGCTTTACTGGACCAGAGAACAGAATTAACTGGAATTCTTCTGTGTGTGTGTGCGCGTGTTTTTGTGTGTGTGTGCATGTGCATGTGTGTGTGTTTGACTCATTCTGTCCTATTCTGGCTGTCTAACCATGATGCACCACAACCCATTGTTCCTGCTGGGGGTTTTATTTTTTTCTCAGCAGTGTGACTCCTCCGCTCATGGTGCGGTGGATATATTTATATTTTTTTCAAGTGGTATGTTTTTTTTTGTTTTTTTTTCCTTTGTTGCATTGCAGCTGAAAGTCAAGAGGAAAGAGAGACACAAATCAGACTCAGACCTTCAGTATCGTTGTACGGTAGTTTATCGTCGGAGCGTGTTCTCTGTTTTTTGCCATTTGTCGTATTATGTGGCTGTCGGTTTGTTGGGCCTGAGGTTTATACACGAACATAATTCTGAAACAATTAGTCAGAGACAAATACTGTGAAAAGATGTGTCAAATATCTGCTGAAGTCAAATCATAAAGCTTAACATGCCAAGCGGTATCTGTTTCTAGTTTCCCAAATGTAAGTGTTTCGCAGTTTTTCTTCTTTTTTTTAGCCTGTTTTATAACATCAAATGCTGATCACACCTCTTAATTTCCCAGACCCCAGAGTAAAGTCTTCACATTCCTATCAGCATTAATCCCTTTGTGAATGAAGGGAATCCTTTACTGATAAACAACAAAGATGCTGAGTCTGTTGCCATGGCTACAGTGCTGTTAAGATGGTGACTAGCTGGCACAAGCGCTTGGCATCGTTCCCGACTGCTTCACCACTCTTACAACCAGGATTAAATGACTTTTTTTTTTTCTCAAACTGGAGAAGCTTTAGCTTTTCTTTTGCTTTTTGGGATTTTTTTTTTGGATATCACATTTAAATGTAATTAAATTATTAAATTCAGCAGCCAGCATTGGTCAGCAGGCTGGACTTTCCCAATCCTGATGGGAAGATCCCTCCATTTCCTCACTTTCTGTATATCATTTTCTACCAACGGAAACCTTAATTTGCTTCTTATCCTTGTGTCGGGTCAGATTTGCATGAAGCTCCTCCTTTTTATTTCAGCAACAGCTCTGAGCTCAGTGGTGTTAGGTCACTGGTGTTTTTCTTGTGTGAACTTGAGCAGCGTTAGGGCGGCTGCTGGCTGCCTCTTCCTGGCTTTAACTGCATTCGCTTGCAGGGCAGGACAGGGTGTGTTATTGTGAATTTGTTAGTTTATATTTAATTTTCCTCTCTAAACTATGTGTTTGTGTCAGCCTATTTCTTAAAGCAAACAATGCACTAAACAAGTTCCTTTAATCCACTGAAATGATAAACTGGATCCCTCTCAAATATAATTAATGATACATTGATTACAAAAAGAAAATTCATCTTTTCTGTTTGTAATCCTTTTTTTGCACTGATTCCAGCCTAAATGAGAACTAGCTGGTTTTCCTAAGCCCTATATGATATACTTTTGGGATTTAAACTGCCGCTTAGAAAAAAACAAGCCACTAAAAGATGTCATTTTGGGCTCTGGGGATAAATGTGGTCGAGCTTTTGACAGGGCTGTATCTTTTAGTTGGACACTTTTCTGAGGAACTGACTTGCTTTGCTGTGATACATCAAGAACTTGTCTGTCTGTGGAAATGAAGAGCCACGGTCGATTCGTTTTGATTTCACAGTCTACTGCTCTCAGTAATGTGAAGATCTGGTGTGTCCATAAGAATGAATCATTTCTCAACACGTGGATCGCTAAAACCCCCACCCTGACCCCTTTTACCTTTGGACTGTAGTGGCCTCCTTTCACTCAAACATCCATCGCGTCTGTCCATCTGTTGACTGATGTAAAGACTGAAGACCATCAAAGCATGGGAGTGTCATTTATAGACTCAGCTGTGTGAGGGCGGCTGTCAGTCCTCTTCTAGAGTTTTCTAGAGCTTCTCTGTTATTACATACATCCCTGTTTCAGTGGCATGTGATGGGGGTTGCTGAACGGAACCTACTGATACAAATAATGTTTGCTTTTACCACAGTTAGGTGTGAACCTTGGGAGCTGTATTTTATAAACAGGCTTGACCTTTGACCCACATTTTTTAAAATCACAGTTGTTAATCGTGCTCTCCCAGGACTGAACTGAGGAAGTTTTCATTTTCTAAGGATTCATGCACAACGCATACCCTATAAGCATTTAATAAAGAAGCAGCCATCACCAGGATGATTTGGGAATCATTGTTCTTATCCACCGTACGTCTCTGATATTTCCGATGGCGTTTTCCTTTAGGCCACTCGGTGTAAAAAGTCTGTCTGTCTTTACAGATGACAGGAAGAATCAAGATGGGGCCCAGATGGAGTTTAAATCCAAACAGTGGTTTGGAGCTTCTGTACGGTCTCACGGAGAACACATCCTGGTAAGGAACACACACACACAAGTCCTGCCATCATCACTCTGCTGAAGGTTTACATAACTAGCAAATACTACCCGACCAGCCACTGAAAGTTAATTATAATATGGCTTTAACTAAGAGGCTTTCAAGGCCTTCTTCTTCGTCAGTGACACCGAATACTGTCGTTGCAATTCTTTATTTTTATTATTATTATTGTTGTTATTATATCCTTTATTTAACCAGTTGAAATCCTCATTGAGATGAAAAAAGGAGTGACGTGACCAAGAGAGCAGCATACGTAGACACTGTTACTGCAATAAATAAAGACAGAATAAACAAACACCTACGTACGCTGCAAAGGAATAAATACGATATCGAGTTATACACAATAAAAGAAGACCAAGATTAATAAAGGTCAGGGTCAAAAAGGATTCCAGTGCAAATTTAGAAGCGGTCACACTGAACAAGGGTATTATTTTCTCGATCCTTTAAAGTTTTAAGTTCCTGCAGTTTCAGGTCCTTCTGTAAATCCTCCCATGAAGTCGTCAGCTGAACTTCACAATATGAAAAATGACGGGTTAAAATATTTATTTGCTTCATTTGCTTTGCGCAGCCCTTTCGGCCCGTGCGGTTTTACATGTGGTTTTGTGTTTTCCAGGCCTGCGCTCCTCTGTACCAGTGGTCGACCTTCGGTGTCTCTGAGCGAGAGCCGGTCGGTACATGTTACCTGAAGAAAGGAGGCACGGTGGTCGAGTATTCACCCTGCAGATCATGTCAGTTCTTACTTCTCCCAGTCCTCTTTGTTTTTCTGCTCTCATAAAATGGAATGGCTTAGTCAGATCAGCAACATTAACATTCCAATGACACTGATTGGTGTTATCTGTATAATGTTATGCTCATCCGTCTGCTTCGTTTTCTATTATTTCTTACGTTACATGTAGCTGCCAACTCCCCTGAAGGGCAGGGCTTCTGCCAGGCTGGCTTCAGCGCTGACTTCCTTAAGGTAGGTCAACTACTGTCCCGTTTGAAAAAAGTGTCTCTCTCATTCATTTAAAAGAAGTCAAGGGCAAAAAAAGCATGAATGTTGTATAAAAACCGTCCGACTTTGTTTGTGCCTCATCCACATGTACACACATATTATTTAAAAACGTTTTCCTGTTTCTTTCTCAGAAGAAATCCCGTCCACATGAGCGCTACTTTATGAAAACTCCAAATTAAAATGCAAACACACAACGTGTTGTCAAGAGCATGCAAGCGTATTGATGTCAAATAAAGGAGAAAAGTGTCTCTAAGTGTCCTTCCTTCCACGGTGTCTGATTGCAGTGACCTAATACTGCGTTTGCATGTGGATGAGGACAAGCTGCATTTTAGAAAACAGCTGCATAGGTGTGGACGAGGCCTCGGAGTTATGGGCGGGTGGGGGTTTGATCTGAGGCCAGCAGAACATGCATTTAAGCACATGTGGTTCTGGAGGCCGAGATATAAACTGTTAACCGCTAACACCTCAGAGTACAAAAATTAGTTCTGTTGTGAAGAAAGGGACCAAATATAAAAAGGGAAACTCACACATTTCTCCTTGTTTCCCTTTTTACTCGTTGTGGTGCAGACGAACAACAGAGTGGTGGTGGGAGGACCTGGCAGCTTCTACTGGCAGGGTGAGTGTTTAGAGTGTTTAGAGTGTTTAGAGTGTTTAGAGTGTGTGAGGGTGTGAGGGTGTGTGTCTCTCTGTCTCTGTCTCTCTCTCTGTGTCTCTCTCTCTGTCTCTCTCTCTGTCTCTCTCTCTCTCTCTGTCTCTCTCTCTCTCTCT
>JAPQRN010000015.1:5625108-5639384 GCA_037367275.1 Coranthus polyacanthus
TCTCTCTCTCTCTCTCTCTCTCTCTCTGTGTCTGTCTATGTCTCTCTCTCATTCACCTTGCGTCAGTAGATGGACTTCAATGACAGTTGAATAAACATGGTACAGTTGAAGATTCCCTCTGAGGATTTGTTCTGTTAGAGCCTTATTTAAAATAATCCAAATTTATTATAACTTGAATAGGGTTTTTTTTCCCCTCCCAGTTTTCATTTATAAATGACAGCTAGACAAAAGTATTAAAAGTGTAGTATAAAAAACCTGCAGTACTGTTTATACACTGACTGCTTGCTCTTCACCTTTAGTGTGTCTGCACACAGTATTGTGTTTAATGAGGGATAATTACTAACATTTCTGATGCGTGTGTTTAGTTTTTCGTGTTGATTTCATGCTGCATTCCTATTGGTTGTTAAGTCGGTCGTAGCAGCGGTCACTCTGTCGTCTTTGGTCGAACCTCCGTCCGACATAGGACCACCGTTTCAGAAAAGCATAACAGAGCTTTGTTTTTCTCACTTCCTGTCTGATCCGTCAACTCAGCGCCCCCTCATATTTATTTTTGGCGGTGTCCCTTCAAGTCCAGACTCATCAGAACCGCTGAACCGAAGCATGCATCATCACAGCCTTAAGAGTTTAATGAGCAGGTGAGGTCCGGGCAGGTCAGGCTTGAGCCGAGGCGTGGGTTTGCGTCGGCATCGTTTCCTAATCTGTGTTTGTCTGGTCTGGTCTGACGTTAGGGTGTGACGCGGAGGTTGGTAGGTTCAGAGGTAGGTTCGGAGGTAGGTCCTC
The DNA here is from genome assembly GCA_037367275.1 of Coranthus polyacanthus. Taxonomy (NCBI): domain Eukaryota; kingdom Metazoa; phylum Chordata; class Actinopteri; order Kurtiformes; family Apogonidae; genus Coranthus; species Coranthus polyacanthus. The sequence goes on from JAPQRN010000015.1 coordinate 5,625,889, forward strand.
GTAGCCGAGTGAGTGCTGACTCAGTCACACACACATGTTTTCCTTCTCCTTGTATGGCCAGGCTCTTCCTGGGGTGTGTTAGTCTAATTATTATTTCCTGTTGAGTCAACACTCACAACAACAAACCACACACTCACGTACGTACTGGCACACAGCTCTGGTTCTGATTAGACAGTTGTTAACACTCTGTGTCTGTGGCAGCTGTGCGGCTCATTTAATTAGAAGCTGTGTGTGCTTTTTCTAAACCAAAAGTGTATCGGCTTGTAAACAGACTCCTATGTTACTTTTCTGCTCCGTGCTCGACTCGTTGCGCTCTTCCTCCTCGTGTCGTTTCCCTCCCACCTCTTCTCGTTAGCTGCTCTACATTTATGCAGTATATCTGCTAACTTCTCTCACGTTTTGCTCTTCGTTTCTTGTGCTCGTGTTTTCCTTCCTTTTTGTTCTATTCTGTCATCTTCACGTCTTCTCTGACTCTTTTTCCCGTTCTCCCAGTTCTTCTTTCTTCACCTCAGTCTCTTCTGTCGCTTTCTTTTTCGCATCCTTTTCTTCATGTTCTGTACTTGTCGTCTCCTTGTACCTTCAGTTCTCTAACGTCCTCTGATGTTCTCCTCTCCTCTCTTCAGGTCAGCTGATTTCCGACGACATATCAGAGATTTTTACTCGCCTCAACCATAACTACGTAGTGCAGTATGGAAACACCCTCACCACCAAGTCAGCCGGGGCTCAGTACGATGACAGTTACCTAGGTAACCACACAGTCACACCCGTCTTTTATTCAGTGTCCTCCATCAGACCTTTTTCAGAGGTTTTTCTCATGAATTTTAATCCATTTAAACATTTTTTGACATTTAATCCGAGAGAATTTCTGGCTTTTTTTTTCCTGGTAAATTTACCGCTTTAATGTCCGACAACATCGGACTTTTTTCTCAGAATATTACCCCCTTGCTGGCTGTCTCGGGGATTTTAAACACTAAACAGAACATCGTATAAAACTGTCAGGGACTAATGGCAGTTATATAATTTTTCTGTAATCCCTGTTCATGTTCTGTCAGGCAGTAATCTGCCTCTGCTTAGGTTTGTTTTATCACCAAGAGCTTTTAAAAGAGCAGCTCGTCTCTGAAGTCACGTGTCTCTGTTATCACCAGGATACTCTGTGACGGTCGGAGACTTCAACGACGATAGGAAGGACGGTAAGGAGGCCGGCTAGTTGTTGGATCCACGTATAAACAGGTATATGTTGACGTGTCTGTCTTTTCTCACCTCTGTAGATTATGTGACCGGCGTACCCCGAGGGGAGAAAGCAGTGGGATATGTAAGTTTAAATACATCATATTAAGAGTCCTGATGAGATAGTGACTAGTGAAGTTGATATGGATTCACTGAGAGTCGGCTACATACTGTTAATCCGATCCTTTTGAGTTCACTTTTTTAGGAAGTTTATGAGGTGAGCGGAAAGACATTTCTACAAATATGTACGATTTTTATTTCAATCGGTGCATTGAGGCTTATTGTTCCCCCCTTTTTCCTAAGATGAGGTTTCTACAGTTCCTGCAAAAGTCATGAAAAGTATGAAATAATCTGAATTTTAGGAATGTCTGTAATATCATTTTCGTAGGTCGTCATCGGTTGTTTTAAACTTCTAAACTGTAAAACTGTGCATCCAGATTTATTGGATTCCATTCATTAAGTTTATGTTAATCAACTCTAATGATTATTTTCATTGTCGATTTATCTATTTTTTCAATTCATGGATTAATTGTTTCCCAAAGCCCAAGACGACATCCTCAAATGTCTTGTTTGGTCAAAACTAACAAACTAGAAAATATTCAAATTTAAGAAGCTCAGAGAATTTAGATTTTTTCTTGTTTGTTTGTTGTTGTTGCTGTTATTCCGTGTACTTTATATAACGGCCAAAAACATCCCGTGCTTGGTCTTAAATGTAACTCATTGAAACCTGCAGAAACTTCTCACGTGCATCAGATTTCACTGTTGTTTCCCTAACGACTACTACTGCACATTTGTGAAGAAATTTGTGTAAAGAACCAGCTGATTTGGACTTTTCAGGTGAATATCTTCAACGGCCTCAACATGGAGTCCATGGTCAACTTCACAGGAACCCAGGTGAGCTGGATTGATTTAAAAATAAATTAAAAAATCCAGTACCGATCCAGCATTGTGCTTCTGTTGGTTTAAAAGAGCTAAAAGCAGCTTTGTATGAAAAACCAGGGAATATGAGGATCAAAATATTGAAAGTACTCCTTATTCTCCAAAGAGCTGGAGATGTTGCGGGGATGGGGAAAGAAGGAAAAGGGCCGGAAAAAAAGGGCAGGAAGGATACGCTGATATTAGCTGGTGTTGGCGGACTTAATATCACACTTCCTCTTCACTTTCCAGGCCTTCCTTCCTCCGTCTCTGAACCTACCAACCTCTTTTTTTTTAATGCGTTTCGTTTCTGTCCAACTTTAGAGTTCATCTTTTGTCTTTTTATGATCCCGTTTCTCTTCTGTATCTACTGTGTAGAGCTGATCTCACATACCCACGCTTCTGATGCCAGCGTTTCTCTACTCTGTTTTGTAGATGGCTGCCTACTTTGGACACTCTGTCGCTGCTACTGATGTTAATAACGATGGGTAAGACTATGTGAGACCGTGTGTGTTCTGTCAGTAATTACAACATTTGGTATCATGTGTGGAGTCACGTGTTCATAACGGTCGGCTCTAATGAACTGGAGCTCTGTTATTATCTGCTGCTAGAGCTTCTGGCTACTCCCTTCAAAAGGACTTTAAGTGTCGTATAACATCCGTTGACCTCTATAGGAAAATGGCAAGACCTGAAACAAACTGATGCTACTTTGCCTTGTTTGTGTCTTCAACCTTTACCTAGTCAGTCAGAGCTGAGCTGCAAAAAATGTGAACAATCTGATTTTTTTCTTCTGTCCTAGTTGATCCCAGCAAATTACAATTACTTGGATGTCTTTTTTTCTTTGTTCTTTGGTGGCATTTATGTGCCTTAAATGCAACAGGGTACGAGTGGGGGAAAAAAAAAGGATTCGAAGACCACATTTGTGCATTCATGCTGACGATTTTAAACACACAGTTTGCGTTGTATTTTATGGGGGAAAGAAATACATTTAGTATCCGTGTCAGGCATGCGTTTGTGGTCCCTAAAAGCACCAACAAACTGTGCTGAAAGTGCAGCATTAACCTTAAAATTATTTTGAGCTTTGTGGGTTTGATCCAGCATCACTGACACACGTGTTCTGCAGCTGTCACTAAGATATTTGTCAGACTTCATCTGCGACACTGAGCAGAGCTGCCGACCTGCCCGCTAACGCCAATTTTTGGGGGAAATTCTTGCCGTTATAGATCCTAATTTAATCCAGATTAGGTCAGAAAGCAGTACGAGACTATTTGTCAATCTGCTCTGTAGATTAACTTCACACAAATGGAAACAGAAAACAGCCCTGACTCGCACAAACGGGATGGAATTAATTGTTTAGAAGAAAAAATAAACTATAATATAAATAAAAATAGTCACCCTTTGTAAACCACTTCAATCAGACCAGAAATTAAAATATTTATCCCACAACGACATCTGCATTGCACCCCTCTCTTTCTTTTCTTTCTTTCCCTCATTGTCAGTTACTACAAGAACATGTATCTCCAGCGTTCCTCATTTGTTTATTTTGTTTCCTTCTGTTTGTCAGTTTGACGGATCTGTTGGTCGGAGCACCACTTTTCATGGACAGAGGGTCAGATGGCAAACTGAGGGAGGTGGGACAGGTAGGAAAAATCCACCATCGTTAGCACTAAAAAAAAAAACAGACGAGTGAAAATAATTTACAAGGTTTTCTGTAAACATGTCTCACACATTCGGTCACAGATACACAGTACACTTCATCTGACATAAGGCGTCATTCTGTCCAGAAGAAGCAGAAGTGCAGATAAGAAACTAAAGCCGTCGCATCTGATCTTTCGGCTTCCTGCAGTGAAGTCACATGTTTCTAAAGTCGCTGCAGATGATACCACATCCCACATACAGAGAGACACTCAACATCTGTAAAACAAATCTGCAAAAAACTTTCCACAGGAAAAATAGTTTAATAGCTTTTCATGAGGGTGGCCTTCGTTGTTTGAACTTAATATTGTACTAAAGAGCTTGGTTCTGAAATATTGACATTTTATTGAAATCTGACTTATTGGAAAAAGAATGAAAGCAAAACCAAACAGTGAGGATGAAAAAAGGTTCCTGGCATTAAATGGTGACAGGCTGTGTGTGTGTCCTACAGGTGTCGGTGTTCCTGGGTCGCGGTGGATTTTCTTTTCATGCGCCCCAGATGCTGACTGGGTCGGAGGTCTACGCTAGATACGGCTCCGCCATCGCAGCGCTGGGAGACCTGGACATGGATGGCTACAACGGTTAGACCGACACACGTGCACTGCTGACGTGTCCACGAGCAAGACCCAGCATCCCTTCTCGAGGACAATGCGACCTTAATGCGTCTCCTCTTTTCCCTCCAGATGTGGCCATCTCTGCTCCGTACGGAGGCCCTAACCACAACGGCTTAGTCTACATCCACAACGGCCGCCCTCGTGGGCCTGACCCTTCACCTTCCCAGGTAAACACCACGTCATTACATCAAACCAAATCCTTCTACTCATACAGAGAGACGCGTGTCTCTTCTTTTTCCATATTTAAATACTAATATAGGTTATTCCATACCATCTCAGTCTAAGCATTCCCAGTCATAGATTTTCATGAGAACTTCAAATTAGCCTGTTTTAGTTCAACATTTTTGAAGTTTGAGTTTTAGTTTTCACTTTTTGGATTGTTTTGATTTTGTGTAGCATTAATATACTTCAATCATATCTAGAAGTTTTTTGGTCCTGCAGAAAAAACTCACTGATTTTGATTGTATATTTTCCCAAGAAGGATTATTTTAAAGATATTTTATCACTTCATCATTTTTTTCTTTTGAAAATAGTACATCTTTTGCACTTTCCAACACGATGATCCCAAACTGTCCATAAGTGGATCTCAGAAAGGTTCTTCAGTGGAAGAACCTTTCTCACTGTATCTGGAATAGTTAAAGTCCCACAGTTTACCCATAGAAAGGATATTCATCAGTACCATATGTCACATAAATTCATTTATGTAAGTGGATTAAAGTGGCAGTGTGACCAGCAGAAGGGCTGCGTCTCATGATGCTGCTCTGGTATCTAGTATCTGCTGGTTTCAGTGCGTGCTCACGTCTTTCCCGTGTGTCGTTGCTGTGATTTTCAGCAGGAACAAATCTCAGAAAGGTTTGCGCCAGTGCTTCGTGTTTAGACTAATTCTGTATATTATGTCTGGTCTCACAGGTCCTGCAGGGTAAATGGGCATCCAGCTACATGCCTGCCAGCTTCGGTTACTCCATGACAGGAAATACTGACATAGACCAGAATGGATACCCAGGTAACACACACACGTTCACGAGTACACGAATACCTTTACAGGCGCAGCGGGAAACAAATCAACACGTGTGCACTGCTGCTGTGAAAGAAAAAGCTGATGTGTGTGTTGTCTTGCAGATTTAATAGTGGGAGTTTTTGGAGCAGACAAAGCTGTTTTATACAGGTAATCAAATTCCTTATCAAACAGTGTGTATTTGTGTCGATGTGTGCAATGCTGCGTCCCCTGCTGTGGATGTATGTGCGTCTCTGAAGCTGAGACGTTTAATGAGCGAGGCCACCTCTGATATCAAAGAGCTGCTGCTTTCATTCACTCTTCTCCTACTGGCTTTATAGACGCTATTAGGACACATTTAACTCGTTCCCAGTGCTGCGGTAATCTTTTGAACCACAAAGGTTTCTGCTTCTTTTCTCTCTTTATTGACAGGCTTTTATCACAGTCACAAATGGATTACTGACCAGCTGCGTTTATACAGATTTAACAGTAAGGCCACGCTTGAGTGGGGTCAAGTTAAGGAACCGTACCTCGAACGTAAACATGGATAAAACACAGCGTTGCACAACACATCTGCAGCTGCATCTCATGTCGTTTTCTGTGTTTTTACAGCAGCACAAACTTTAACATTACGAAACAAAGCACTCTGTCACAGAACGAACGAAATAATGAAGTTGGGTTTTGGAATTTTGGGCAGTTGTTGAAATGAACGTCTGAGTCAAAGTAATGATTACCTAAATAAATAAATGAAACTGTCTGTTTGTGTCAGAGCCCGTCCAGTAATCAGTGTGAACGCCACGTTAGACATGACACCTCAGATCATCAACCCAGAAGATAAGACCTGCATACTTCCTGGTACCACCACATCGGTGTCCTGGTGAGTTCTCACATATTACACATTTTACCTTTTCTTGTTTTAATAACCATATACCATTATTACTTTGAACGTCAGTCGTTCAGTTTTCCATTACGGATCAATCGAATGTCTGCCGTGTCATTAGTTACTGCTCCATAAATAGAGCAGTTACGGCAATTTTGATTTCAGCGCGTTCATCTTACACTTCCTGTTGCTTACAATATGTCGGATAGCAAATAGGAGTGAATACAGTATCACAAATCTTACAGGTTTATTTTCATCTGTGAATTTTGAATCCCTGCATTTAAATAACTGCCATATCTCATGCAAATGCACAGAGAAAGAGTAATAAGATCTGCTGATGTTTACATTGTTTTGTGGTCCAGTTTGGGACATTTTGAGCCTCATGTTCCAGGACGATTAAAAATAGCAACGAGCTTAAAGGGAAACCCTGCTTTTGTAAAGACAAGGGTCAATCCCCGACAGAGACAGCGCTCTATTACCCACTGAAATGTATTTTAGGCTGATACTTTAAAATGTATAATATAAAACAATCGACTGTGCCTTCGTTATGAAGAGGTGAATATCTTCTCTTTCAAACTGGGTCTCAGTGATCGCTTTGTTCGTGTTTTCCAGTTTCAAGGTGAAGTACTGTCTGAAGGCGAGTGGCCGAGAGGCTCCAGCTCAGCTCAGTAAGTCAAACCGCCTGGTAACGTATCTGTGTGAATGTGTCGTAACAGAGTTAATTCAGATCCAAACTGTTCACAAATACACAGCTCTAGGGGTTTGTTCAGCATCTGCCTGCTATTATAACACAACACCCAAACCGAATGAATGTCAACGTACTGAACCTGCTGTAGCGTTTTCCAGATTTTTATACACAGATACGGTGATAATAATGATCCAAAATGATGTGGAATTCAATACTTTTATTGCAAAATGTGCACACAACGTCCACAAACTTAGGGAAAATGCTGATACGTATATGAGACATTTGAATATAAGTGTCGACAGCTTGGCTGATAGTTGAACACTACATGACAGAAAGAGTTTCAGCGCCGAAGCCATCTGAAAACCAGGTTGTGGATCTTCATAAATCGAAACCACCTCTCTTTTTTCCCCTTTTACACACCAGCGTTCCGCGTGGATCTCACGTTGGACCGTCTGAAGCAGAAGGAGGCGACTAAACGCGTCCTCTTCGCGCACAGTCGGACCTTTCAGTACTCCAAGAACATGACGGTGTCCAACGGCAGAGGTCCGGCCTGTGAGGAGCAGAACGTCTTCCTGAGAGTGAGTGACGCAGACGGCAAACACACCGACAAACAGGAAGGAGAGGCGCAAACAGAAATGGATTACAACCACTCCTTCTGGCTCCTTGGGAGTATTTAGATTGTTGTACTACAGGGATAATAACAGTGATTCTTAGTACTAATGTATTAAATCACACATTACATAAGTAATTCACTGCATTTGCATTAATACACACATTCATTCCCACTTCTTGTGTACGTTAAATTGAAGGACCCCTTTCATCTGAGTTATTATACAGTAAAAATACTATGCATTGAATGATTATTGGTGTGATATGATATGGTTTAATAACGCTCAGTAACCTCATTGAACATTATTAAACCACTGTTGACGTCTTCGCCGTCTTCTCCACCATCATTGTTGTGTATTTCTGTACTTTATCTTTTGGGCACTAGATGTTTCCTGCCTCCCTTTGTGCTCAGATGGCCTCAGTTTTCCACATCACACTAAAAGTTGAATATTAGACCACGACTTGCTCCTCCTGCGTCTTAGGTCCATTAAAATTGTTGGTGAGGACAGAGAAAGAAGCGTCAAACTCTGCCCAGACGTCGTCTTGCACAATGAAAAGTCAAAGATTTTTCAGTTAAAGTTGAAAAAGATGTGTTTTTTTTGAGTGTTGGATATTGAAAACCCTCCAACAGTAATTTGAAACATATTTTTTATAATAACAACAATAACGGTTAATAAAGCCTCTAAAAAAAAAAAAAAGCCAATAAAACATATACAACTTGCATTCAGATGTAAATTGTTCAACACTGATATAAATGTGCTGGACTGGGTTTCGATCTGATCTGAGACTGAACGTTAAATCTCTCTCGTCTCCCAGGACGACCGAGAGTTTAGGGATAAAATCACTCCCATCTCCGTGGTGATGGAGTACAGCCTGGACTACCAGCGGGCCGCAGACCAAACCGGACTGTTGCCCATCGTGGACATTTCGGCCCCATCCAACATCACCAAGCAGGTAACACTGCTCTATAAGTCTGTGTGAACATACTGCTAGCGATACTACGGCACCGATGGTAATCACATGTTTTGATACTAGCTGCTTTATGCTGGTATAACCTGGAGTCTTCCTTTTTCTTCTTTCCTTTAAACTTCGCTTCCTTCCTTTCTTCCCTCAGGCTCACATCCTGTTGGACTGTGGAGACGACAACATCTGTAAGCCGGACCTGAAGTTATCAGTGAAGAGGTGGGAAGCTGTTCTTTTTTTTCTCTCTCTCTATATTGGACCGTTCTTCGTCATGTTGAAACATTCACTTCTTAGACTAGATATCGGCAAACCACAAATCAGCTGTGTATTTTTTTAAATGTAAGTGAGAAGGAACACGAGGCTGAACTAAAAACGTTGTTATACTTGGTGTTTCATTCTTTAATCTTTCCCTTATTCGCCACAGTGACCGGCAGCAGATCTACATCGGCGATGATAATGCTCTGACACTGGAGGTCAACGCTGAGAACCAGGGAGAGGGGGCTTACGAGGCTGAACTTCACGTCTACCCTCCACAGCAGGCTGACTTCACCGGAGTAGTCCGGAGTCAGGTAACGTCACAAAACCTCAACCGCAGAACTTTGCCTCTGAAGAATGTTTTAGAAAATGGATTCATCAAAATTAAGATCTGATCCGTAAGAAAGGCTGCGTTTCAGACCTGCTTTAGCTCTGCATGGAAAAAAAACAAAACCTCCCGCTCCCTCATTTGAACGTGGCCGTCCGTAAACACAGTGGGGCTGCCAACATGCAGAGCTACAGCAGAACAACAGCGTCGTCTCGCAAAAAAGCTCCAGTTGCTGCATCGTTGGACAGGATGCCTTCAAGCGCACATCCACTTAAGCTACATCCACTCTAATGCATTTCTGTTTTATAACGTATTCATGATTTTTACTGCGTTTACACCTAGCGTCCACACTACTCCAGTGTTTTAACCTCGCTAAAACCGAGACTTTTGGAAACACCGCTGAGCCTGGTTTTAGTTTGTAAACTCCAGGGTTGTGTTGTAATATGGACGGACAAAAACAACGAAGACGCAGACAATCACATTCGCTGCCCGATCGGGTCCTATCAGTCACTACGTATCCTTCCCTGATTCATCACACCCCTTACAAGTGTCCCTTTCTGGAAGAAAACAAGACATCAGTCTTGGCTACCAGCTGGTAATTTACCATGGATCCTGAATTACAGGCTATTCTGTCCTTATTGTCTCTATTGGCTTCACTAGCAGCTCTTGTACAGTTAAATTCAGCATTTTATATGATCCTACCGATTACGTTCACAGTAGGTGAGCTGTTAATCAAGCGATTTGCAATAACTCCCGTGTCCAGTGGCGTTATGAGCTTCCCTCGTCATGTGATATGTGTTTCAGGCATGCTCCAATGTCCAGAGTTTACTTTGTTAAAACTAGTGTGGATGCAGATCTCCGGACTCGTTAGTTTTAGCCATTTTAAAATGAAAACACATTAGTGTGGATGTAAGCTCAGGCAACGCCCTTTAGAGCCGGAGAAAACATTGTATTCAGTCAGAGACATGAGCTCTAATCTGTTCTGTGTGTTGTTTTAAACAGACCCTCACCAGGCTGTCCTGTGCTTACAAAAAAGAGAACCAAACCAAAATGGTGGTGTGTGACCTGGGAAACCCCATGAAGGGAGGAACCAAGGTTAGCAATGACTGCATTACCAACTGCTGATTCATGTCGTGTTGCAGTGTTGTAGTGTTTCAGGAGGAGAATATGGAATAATAATACTGTTGCATTTAATTAACAACACCTCTTCTCTCTCTACATGTGCGGTTCTTGTCACTTTATCGTTTCTCCTCCAATCCTCCAATCTCATGACCGACCAGGTTCTGGCAGAGTTGCGGTTCAGTGTGCACCAGCTGTCGGAGGAGGACACTTCAGTCAATTTTGAACTGCAGATAGTCAGGTACGGTCCTGTCCGTTCTCTGTAATGGCCTGTTTTCAATCATAGACTCATGTTTGATAAGAGCCCAGTTTTAACCCTAGTTTCTGAGCGCCATCTCCTGGGCGGTGGCCCCTCAGAAAGTTATTCCAACTGATGACTGCAGTGTTGACAATGATTGTTCACACCACAAGAGAACGGATGTAAATGAGAAAGTGAAGAACCCAGCTGACGTGCAGATTGTGTAAAGTCCTCCGGGAAGACAGAATCCGCTGTCAAGTAGCTGTCACCGCTGTAGCTTCTCCCACATTGGTGCATTTCCCTCCACAGGCTCGGCCTTTCTGTGGGCGTTCATTAAAGCAGAGCCGTATTCCTGTCAGCTTTCTGCTCATTTGAATGACTAAAGACACTGGACGAGGCAAACGGCGCGCAGCTCCGCTTAACCCTCTCACACAACAATACTTCTCTGTGAATTTATATCTGCATGTGTGTCTGTGCGTCTCAGTCTGTTTGTGTTTCTGTGGGAGGAAGAGAGAGAGTGATAGAGAGAGGTATGTTAATGATGGGTTTCAGTCGCCTTTGGTCACAGTCTGACAGCTCAGCCTTCTTCAGCTCTGCTGCTCTATAAACACTCAGGATCCCTGATGTAAAACTCCCCTTTTCTTTGGATTTATTTTGCATTAGGCGTGATGACTTTCAGTTGTTTGCTGAAGTGTCACGTTTGAGCCACAGCATCGACAAGTTGCCAATGTATCTGAGGCAAAAGGCCACTCACTAGTCAACTGAGACGACGCTGCATTTTAAGTTTTAATATTCGTTTGTCAAGTTAATCTGTTGCAACAGGAGAAACCAGGCGCGCTGGGATTGAATCATCTGACAGCGTCGAGTGTATTCAATGATGTCAAACACATCGATTCCTAATCTCTGGAGGTCCTTAAATCATTTCTCTTCTTCTAAACGTGGGCGTTTTGCGTCCATGCAGATGAACTCCTTAAGTTTAAATCTGACCATAAGGAATCTTCTGAATCAGATGTTGAAATGTGTTGGTCCTCCTGTGCGAGGAATTCACTACGTTTAATTAGTCACTTTTTCCAGACTGTTTGTTTTTTTTGGGATTGGTTAAACTAAATTTAGGCCCGTAAAAGTTCATTGTGTAAGATTTAGGTGAGATGTAACTACTAATGTGTGTAATCACCTGAAAATCTACAGTGGGAGTTAGACCGAGACCGAGACCAGAATGTTTCAAAACCAAGACCAGAGCAGGGACAAAGCAAGAGAAAATGGAAAATAGATACACAAGCATATTATTTGAAGAATATTATTGACGCGGCCAAACCAGTACATTTTCTCACCATAACCCTGAAATAATAATCTTTACTGTGATTAAACTATGGAAGGGAAGAGATTTCTGAAGAGTTTTAGTCAGAGGTAGATTACCAAGTACTTTAAAATGAAGGCCATCTATGAATTCATTTAGCAATATCTAAGAAGAAGTGCATGTAAAGGTCCTGCGTGAAAACATCTACACGAGATTGTCTGGTCTCTGTCAGGCGGAGGCTACAGCACCACCGTGTGGCTGATTGTAGCATAGCAGCAACATGACCTGTGTTTCATGTTTTCATTTTGTTTTGTAAACCTCACTGTTTCTTGAAATCGTAGCGTGAACTTTTCTGACTGGATCCATTCACCTTTTTCTCTCTGTTCTCAGCTCCAACCAGTTCGACAACACCAGCCCTCGGGTCTCCACCACCACCAAGCTCGCTGTTCTCACTAAAGTTTCCATCAGAGGGTAAAACACACATTTAAAGTCTGTCTCTGGTTTATACTGTGTAGAGCATCCTTGATTGTGCATTACTTTAATTGTGTCGTCTTCCCAGAACGTCGTCTCCTGGTCAGGTGCTGCTTCCCATTGCCAACTGGAAACCTAAAGAGCCTCCTGTGGTTGGAGATGACATCGGACCACAAATACTGCTCGTCTACGAGGTACGCCAACACACACAACTAAAATAACTCTGACTGGAAAGACAGAGGTAAATGACATGAAATCATAACCTAATCAGATTTTTAAATGTCACCAAATTGTCTTGAATTAAGCGCAAAACACAATGGGTTAAGTACATACAGTCAGTCCTTTGCAAAACCATTGTTTTAATTTGTTACTGGTTAAATCGAGCTCAGTGTTTTTCAGTATTTTCTCCTTTTTTCCCCAGTGTTGTTTAAGCTTGGCTTTCTTGGGCTAAATTAAGAAAGGATTTGTACCAAAAGATGCCTTATGTTTGTAGTATTTTAAAATAACTTAAAGTACCAAACTGTAAGGGTTTCCTGAGCACTATTGTAACTGTTAGAAAGCAGATGAATACACTTGAGAAGCAACTTCGTGGATGATTAAACAGAGGAACATGATGGACGTCCTAACAGACTTCTCCTCTCCACCCCAGCTGCTGAACAACGGGCCCAGTACCTTCAGTAAGGCGGCGCTGGAGGTGGAATGGCCGTATCACTATAAGAACGGCTCGCTGCTCTACATCACCAGCTACGACACAGAAGGACCCATCAAGTGCACCACAGACATGGAGATCAACCCACTCAACGTCTCTGTGAGACACGCACACAGGCGCTAAGACATGCACACAAACGGAATAAGGACTAATCGAGTAAATACGCCTGCGTGTGTTTGTTTCAGAACCCGGTGACGGCGGAGAAGAACACCAGCATCGTCCCGCCCCGAGAGAGAGAAGCAGAAGGACGAAACAGAAACCACGTCCGAAAGAGAGACCTGGAGTCACGGGACGCACAGAGCGACCTGCAAACACTGGTAGACACACACAACACACACAACACACACACAGAGACACACAACACACACAAACACACAACACACACACACACACACACACACACACAACACACACACACACACAACACACACAGAGACACACACACACACACACACACACACACAGACACACAACACACACAAACACACACCACA
>JAPQRN010000015.1:5666519-5677232 GCA_037367275.1 Coranthus polyacanthus
ATGGATGGATGGATGGATGGATGGATGGATGGATGGATGGATGGTTGGATCTATCTATTGGAGGATTAATAGATCTCTTTGGTTTTTAGGTTTCTCCAAGCTGCAGAGTAAAGAAGTGATCCCAGTCGTGTTGGTTAGTTTGGTGCCTCCAATCCTTGTTGCCCTAGTTGCCTCTGCTGCCTTTTACTTCTACCGCACACGCCGTTTTGGCAAACCTGGAACTCCAGCACGCCCCGTCTGGCCCGCCAAACAAACCCCAGAGCTTTACCAGGCTTTAGACCTTCCAGGTGGAGGTGGAGGCCGAGGAGAAGGAGGAGGAGGCATGACGGGACCTAAGGATGATAGAGAGGAGTCTAACGCCAAGGTGCCGTCTCTCATAAATGATGTCACTGGTGAATGGCAAGGCCAACTGGCTGGTCCACTGCCAATTAAGCTTGAAGCCCTGGTGGGAAAAGGCCGCTTTGCTGAAGTCTGGAGGGCACGCCTGCTGCAAGGTGAAAAGAGTGGAGGTAACACTTGCGACACTGTGGCAGTGAAGGTGTTTCCTGCCATGGAGTATGCCTCATGGAGGAATGAGTGCTCCATATTCTCAGACCCCAAGCTCCAGCATGACAATATAATTAGTTTCCTTGCTGCAGAAGAAAGAGGGACACCTGGCCACGCCCACAAGAAGTACTGGCTGGTTTTGACCTATTATAGCCTTGGGAACCTGCAGGACTTTCTCACAGTGAACATTCTGAGCTGGGAGGAACTTGTTGCCATGGCAAGCAGCATTGCCAGAGGATTAGCTCATCTCCATAGTGATACAACCCTCAATGGTGTGCCCAAGGTAAAGTTTGGAGATTCATAAAAGAGGACTATTGTGTATAAGAGGATACCTGATTTTATTATAGGTTATAAATAATCAATAAAGTGTTTGCAGTTTGCCTTTGCCTCAGCTGATTTGAGCAGCTGTAGAAATGTGCCTTTAGCTGATAAACCTGTTGGATGAAGGCATTTGTTGTGTCTGTGTAAACTTTGACGACGGCGCTTGTTGTTCATGGCCTGTATTGTCTGTGCTAGGTGCCGGTTGCCCATCGCGATCTGAAGAGCAGTAACATCGTGGTAAAGAGCAGGAAGGAGTGTGCCCTGTGCGACTTTGGTCTGGCGTTGAGACTGGACCTCTCTCTTACTGTTGATGACTATGCCAACAGTGGACAGGTAAAGTATTGCTAGTAGAACTGAAAAAGGAAAAAGAAAATAGGAAAGATTCACTTGTTAATTACAGAGCAGAGATTGTGTCTGATGTTCTGGTCATTTGATTGGACTTCTGTGTGTAATTATATCCAGGTGGGAACAGCTCGCTACATGGCTCCTGAGGTGCTTGAGTCCAGGGTAAACCTGGAGGACCTGGAGGCGTTCAAACAAATGGATGTCTACTCCATGGCTCTGGTCCTCTGGGAGATGGCCTCTCGTTGCCAAGCCATTGGAGGTAGGAACTTTTGCTTTGGCTTTGAGAACACTCAAGTAAGTCCTAGCATATGCCAGCAGAGGTTGTCTCCCTTTATCTTGTTATTGTTCATTAAGATTAGGTGTCTTTTTTAAAATACTTAGGCCATTTAGATCATCTTCTTTTTTGGAAACACATTGCTGATCTGTGTACAAGACTGCAACAGAGGCTTCACTTCCTCAGGCGACTGCGGTTGGATGAACTGAGTAGCCAGAGCATGTTGATGTTTTATTGGGAAATCCTAGAAAGCATAATCAGATTTGGTATGACAGCATCATTTGGCCATCTGGCAGTGAAGCTGAGAAACAAGTTAGAAAGTGTGCACAAAACAGCCATAAAAGTCATAAAACAAGCAACAATAATCATAGCAGACCCCCAACATTGTTTACCAAGGCATTCGGGTCAGGACAAGTATTTCAGTCTCTGCAGATGTATTGGTGTATAATATGTCTATGTGTTTGTGTTGTTACAGAAGTCAAGAGCTATGAGCCGGCATTTGGCTCCAAGGTTTGTGAGCAGCCCTGCGTGGACAGTATGAGAGACCTGGTGCTGAGGGACAGAGGACGTCCTGACATCCCCTCAGCGTGGACACAGCACCAGGTCAGATACAGTCAGCCACGTTACTTTAAAGTGCAGAATTCTAACTGTTGGAGCCTATGTGAAAGCAACAGAAACAGTATAATGTATTGCTTTGCTGTACTACCCTGATGCTTACCATGTGCTTGCGTCTTCTGATGTCTCGCCATCTGACTCAAGTCTTCTTTCCTCCAGGGGATGAGTGTCTTCTGCTCCACAGTTACTGAGTGCTGGGATCACGATCCCGAGGCGAGACTGACGGCGCACTGCGTGGTGGAGCGCTTCAACGCCCTGCAGAATGAGGAGGAGGAGGGAGGAGGACAGGAGGACAGAGGAGGAGACCAACGGGAAGAAGAGGAGGAAGAGGAGGAGGAGGAGGAGGAGGAATCCAGACTAGTAGCGCACGAAGAGGAAGAGGGAGATGGAGAAAAGGACTCAGAGATTCAGATTGACAGCATTCCTCACTGCCTTCACTCCTCCTCCACTGCGGCCTCTTCACCTTCCTCCTCCTCCTCCTTCCAGGTTACACAGATAGACACAGAGAGAGACGCTACAGAGGACTCCCAGAATTCCCTGGTTCTGACTGGTTCTATGGTTTGAGCTGTGGATCTACAGTACGAACCCTCCTTTGTCTTGGCTGTGTTTACACTGCCTCTTTACGATCTCATGTTTTTCCTCATTGTATTCATGTGATCATCCCAAAGCAAATGGTAGAAAGCATCGTGATACCTAGTCTGACAGTGATAAATTGTGCCTTTGTGCCAAGTATTTCAGTTGGCAATCTCCTTAGTGTTTTCATGAGAACCAACCTCCAAGCTAACGACTACACACTGAAAATGTTTACGGTTGCAATTGCAATAAGGCAGGACCACTTGGTTGTTTGTATCTACACTTCCCTTGACGCTCTTCACAAAGGCACCGACGCCACATCCTTAGGTCCAAGTGTAAGATTTATGGGGATTTAGGAGGATCTAATTGCAAGAATTGAATATAATACTTATAATTGTGTTTTCATCAGTGCATAATCACATAAATTAGAATGGTTTTGTTTTCATTACCTTAGAATAAGAGCAGTTTAAGTGGGTCACTCTACTGCAGTGTGGAGGTAAAGTAATATAGACAATTTAATACATTGGAAAAACTAAATATACATAAGGTGATATGAAGATAAGACGTTGAAAAACTGAGTGAAAAACTGCTTCTGGTCTATTTCAAGCTGGCAGAGTAAACACAGCCAGTTTAAACCACCAGACAGATGATTTTTCAGAGCTGACTGAGTTTGAGGTTTCTTGAATTTTTCACCTGAAGGAACAGAAATTACCAAAGACTGCCTTTGTGCCTTTGTGGGACCGAATCATTTTTGTCCCAGAAAGTCAGTGAAGTGGATGTAATGGGACGAGGCGAGTCCTCACGTGGAATGTCGTCACCGAACCCCGTCAGCAGCACTGCCTCTTCTTGTGTTCATCTCTCAGACTGCTTCTGCTGGCACAGATTCACAGTCAAACAGCTTTGTTTTATGGAAATACTTCATTTTGTAGGAGCTGGTCTCCGGTTTGTTGTGGTATTGTTCTTTTATAGCTACTGTGATTGTCATTACGTTAACTATATACTTGTATGAATAACTGGAGAGAAGGAACTCTTTCCTGCCCTGTGGAACGTATTTATATGTGTTTTTTTAAACTGTCTTTAAGGCATCGATTGGATTTCAAAACCAAATGTTATTATTATATGTATAAATGCTGAATATGAACTCTTACTGTACGAGGATCCAGACACTATTCACTTTTCAGTCCAGTGTGAAATGAAAAGAGATCGAGAAACCACTACATAGGATGAAAAAGAAATCTGTGATGTTTGCTTTGTAATAAACAGTTTTCTCCAAGTGAATCCTGATTCCGCCTTCCTGTTACCGTTCAAACAACGATGGGAAAATGTTCATTTAAGTAGATGAAATGATGCTGAATGAATCAGATAAATGTCTCATAGAGACAAGATAATGTGAGTTAATTTTGAGCACATTACAATGAGAAATCACAGCATGATACGAGTGGCCACGAAGTCAGATGCGTTAGTTATGATGTGATGAGAATGAGAACAGAACATAGTGTAAGGCGCTGGATGCAGAATATGTAATAATAATACAGACATAAAGTAATGAGATGTGGCTACGACGTGATGTGTCACTAACAGTCCTGCATGAAAAATCTGACTTAAGTAAAAGTACAGAAATATTATCAGCAAAATGAAGACAAAGTACGTTCAGTAAAAGTACTGGCTTTGTCCCTGTGACTGATAATTTATTTTATTTGACGTCATTAGATTATTAATACGCTTTAATATGCAGGGATACCGGTTAAATCTGAGGCCTCATCACATGATGAATGTTAAAATAAAACTTTTTCTTCTAATTTTTGATTTTTGGTGAGATACTGGATGATGTGAACATTTATAGAAATACCATGACAGCTGTTTAAATTGAGAAAAAAATAATTTATCTGGATGAAGGTTTTCAAGAGGGAAACCTTTCTAGAAAACCTCATGCAGAACGAGTGACCTTCAAATTCAGAGCAGGTTCAGAGCAATAACTAATTAACAACAGTCAAAAATAAGAGAAGAAGTCGGAAACCACCAGATCTTTGGCTTCGGACCCAAAACAGGACCTACATTAGCTGGTTTGTACCAGTGCAGTCAAACGTCTTGGCAAGGCTGAGTTTGTCATTTGGACTAAAAAAGTGAGGCACCACAACACAGACAGAGCAGAGGCCTGGGTATTATGATGGTGAAACTAAAAGCAGCTGTGGCTCTGAGCTGAACTCAACATGAAGATACCAAAGTATATGTGGCATTGATGTCGAACCCTTGGACTAAAGACTCAAGCAATGCGAGTCCAAACGACGCACAGTGTATAATGAAGTAATAATCACGCACGAGCTGAATACATTTTGAAGAGATTTATGTCGTTTACTAAAGGACTTCACCGTACCCCTTCAAAATATTTGGTCACTTTCCAACAGCACCCTCTGTGGTTTCAATGGACTCCTCCGTGACTTTGATTAACAGTGTTATTCAAGTTGGACTGGGAACTGGGAACTGCTAAATCTTCTACACATGCAGTTTTTATCAGATAAATGTAATAAATTACAACAACGGAATTGATTAATTGATTCATAAATGTCTTTGCTCAAGAGACCAAAATATATCCAGTGTGAGTAGTTCTAAATGACTGCATATGAACCTCACATTTGAGCAGCTGGAACGAGATGATTGATAGACGCTTTAAAAGGTCATTACCATAATTGTCAAATATGTCTCTCATTGCTCGGTTATTTAAATATGTGTTTTAGATTCACAGTTTAGAGCTGTGTGTGGTCATCCGGCCGGTCAGTGTGAATCAGCCACCGTGCCAAAAGAGACCGGCTCCATATTGAGTTAAAGTCGACCAGTTTCAACTAATTACATTTGTCTCGTTTCTCTGTGAAGTTGTAATCAGTTTTTGGTGTCCAGCGTTCACAGGAGTGTGTGGGAACTAACGTCAGCATTCCCTGCAGGTTTGTAGGCGACATTCTTTTAATGGACACTAAGTATATACAGTTTACTATAGCTCTGTAATATATACAAGCACATTATTTAGATCCATTTTATTCAATTATTTGCTCAGAGCATGTAAAAAGAACACAAAAAGCAAAACAACCAAAGGCGATAACAATCATATCTCTAATATTAATGATGACATGTGCATTTTTTAATATTAAAACGTTAAATTAGGTTAAATAATAAAAAAAACGCCACTATTTGTTGTTGAATCACAAAATCTTCGTCGGAGTGGCTCATCTGTTTTTAGATGATCTTCGAAACGCCTCCTCTCGCGTCGTTTTGCTTGGAGTCACTCATCCTCTCCACAGATGATCTTTGGTGCGTGGTTCCTCTCCTCTCAGCTGACACCCAGCAACAAACCAGGATCCGACGCAGCTGTCAGCAGGCAGGGAATTTACCTACACCGGCCGGCACAGCCATCGCTGCGATCTCACATTTAAACGCTGGCGTTTTGGGGTGTTTTTTTGCGGGATGCTGACATGTTCTGATTCACCCCGCAAGCGATGTATGAGACGAGCACCGCGGGGACCGGACCGGCGGAGGTTCTGTTGACTTTGGCCTGCCGAGCCCAGCTTGTCGGGCCGGTCGGAGGATGGAGCCGCGGCTGACCGGGGATGGCAAGCCGTCCGTGTCCTGGCTCCTCGGCCCTGCCCTCGTCTTCTCCTTCTTAGCTCTGTTAGTGAGCTGTCACGGGACCTGCAAACACAAAGTCCCGTCTCCGAGTGAGGTAAGCCGCGGACACGGTTCTGTGTTGTTATGCTGCACCTAGCTAGCACCGTGACAGCTTAGCTAGCTAGCATGCTATCTGTTGTTGTGGCTAATTAACTTGTTAACGTTGTGTGAACAGATAGTTTACTGTATTTATGTAGTTTGACATTTATCGGTTGACACCCATAACAACCAACCAACCCCAAATTTCCTCACGACCCGAAGTGTCCAAATCGAAAATGTCAAATTACTAAGGTTAATTAAAATTAGCTACCTAGCTCGGATGTCGTGACAGGATTCAATATTAATGCTATAGAGTTAGCTAGTTAGCTAATACCTTGAGGCTATGTGGTAACATATAGGGTTGACAGTGTTTAATGACAACAGCTATAATGTGTCTTTTAAACATATTTCAGTATAAATGTGAAAGTACAGTGGGTTAGATTAGCAGTCCACAGTTCATTCATACATTTATCTGTTTACCTAAACCTCTTGTTACTTTAGCAACAACAAAATATCACTTCCGGTGGATACATTTCTCCACAATAAAAGCGTAATCTTAACAATTCTTATCTGAACATCAAATAATATTGCCTTTAGGGCTACATTTAAGCACAAATGTAATTATTATTTGTTGAAAATTAACATAAAAACGTATGTAAAGCAAATAGTTAAAGTTTAAGTTCAGATCAGTTTGAGGTATGTCAGCTTTCCTGTCCTCTCTTAGGTTGTCCATGTGTATTTGAAGCATGAGCGTTTGACGAAGAGAAGTTCCCCTGACGACCTTCAGCTGAAGATAAAAATCATCTATGACTACAGCGTTGACCAGTAAGTACAAGTCATTAAATCACAGGAGTTAGGACAAGGACTATATGACAACTGTTTCACAAGTATGAAAACAAAATCAAAGCTGTAGCGTAACATTATATTCTCATTGTATTTTTGTTCTTACGTTACGTATGTGTGTGATGTTCTCTGTCTCTAACAGATGTGCTCTCTCTCAACAGGCTTCCTGCAGACAAGAGAAGACTGGTGAAGGTGAGGAGACACAAAAAAGATTCGTTTTATTTTATATGATAATAATATAATATTGATAAGAATTGTTGCCAAACCCTGTGTAGCTTCAGTTGTTGCTGATGCCGCTGCCAGTTAAGAACTCCTTTATCCTCTATTAAAGTCTTTAAATGGTTTTAAATCTTCTTCTTCTCTCAGATTTGAATTGCCTGAATCGCTTGAGCTCAGTTAAGATAAGTCGGAGGTGTTTCCCTTTAAACCGACAACAGTCGCAGGTGTCTTTGCTCCAGCAGCAGTTAGAACTGTAACTCAACTCATGGTCAACCGTGGCGTTTGCCGCACTTTGTGTTTCACCTGGATGAAGTTATGAAAGAAAACTCAACTGTGGAAACTTATTCTTCATCTCTCTGCTTTTTTTGTGTGTATTCACCTCAGGATAAGCTGTTTCCTCAGGCCATTGACTACCTGCAGAGGGCCTTCAGCGTGAGGCGCAGAGTGGGGCCTGTGCTGCTCAGCAGGTAGGTGGACTGTCACACTGCGGTTTTACAGTACATTACAGTTTACATTTTGCATTTTTTAGACTAGAACCTTCATATCACTCTCACCACGATGCAGTACGTTTCACCTCAATGACTGACTTTTTGTGTTTGTTGGCTCCTTTTATGTGTATTGTTCCAGACAATGTGCAACCAACCAGTACTTGAGGAAGAGAGATGACCCTCATCGTTACTGTCAGGGCGCCTGTGCGGACGTCACCCGCTGCGGTCCTGTCATTGTACCACAGCACCACCTGCAGGTCAGGAAGGGCCACTGCACATTTGATGCCAAAGTTAAATAAAGTGCAAACTAGATGACACAGATCCACTGGTGCCTCAGCTAAAAAGATGAAATATGTGATGTATGTGATTTTTTGAGACGGGCAGTTGAGGTTTAGATAAAAGATGACTGAAACAGAGCAAAGAAGTAAATGAGTCAGAGGAGGGAGGCCTAAAGTAAGCAACAAGAAGAAAAGTAAAGGCCAAATAAAGTGATGGTGTCAGACACAATGTAATAAGTATCAAACCAAATGATGTTGGTGGTGTTCAAACCTAAACTTAAAGCCACTGAGGGGCTGCACAGACAGGCATATAACTGACAGACTCGCTGTATCACTTGTGTAAAAAAAAAAAAAGAAGAAAGAAAATTGCTCATGGTTATGCTCTTCAAAATTCAAGAATCCATAACATTGTTCATAAATCTCTGTATAGCCATATATTTTATATATCGCAGTAAAAAACATGTACTAGTCCCTCCAGCAACACCTGTTACACCATCAGAGTGCTTTACTCTCTTCTTGTCTTATGTCTTTCACTTGTAGCAATGCAAGGTGTGCAGTGAGTCAGGGAAGTCATGCGGCCCCTCGGGCCCCCCAGATGGCCCTGGAGTGGACGGGTCCGACTTTGTGCTCTATGTCAGCGGAATCACCACTGAACGCTGCGGACAGGAGAATATAGTCGCCTACGCTGCCTACTGCCAGCTGGAGGCAGAGCTGGACAGGTACGAGGGACAGCTGTTTGTTCAGGTTTGGTGAAGTTCAGCTGATTGCTTGATCATTTTACAGTTGTTACTTTGGACAAACTACATGTGAGGTCAGAAGTTTACATATACCTTTGGTAAATATTTACAAGGGTTTTCACAATTTAAAAGTGTAATTTTGATAGATTTGTTGGTTCAGTTAGACCAACTTCTTCATTCAACTGTATCTTGTTACAGGACATGTTTCCCAGACAGTGATATCATACTAGATGAGAAGCATAAATGTCTTGAGCTGATTTGAGTTTTGTGCGTCCGCAGACCTATAGCAGGCTATGCCAACCTGTGTCCTGCCATGATCTCCTCTCAGCCTCAGGAGTTTGAAGGGATGCTCTCCACTGTGAAGCATGAGATCATCCACGCTCTGGTCAGTACCACAGCTTCTTCCTATTAATCCTTAAACTGAACTTATAGATAACCAGGTTCAGAACAGGACGTATGTGGAAAATTAGTAAAAACGTCACATTGTCTGAGTGAACTCTTAGCTGTGCGTTGTCCCTCCTCTGTTCTCCAGGGGTTCTCAGCAGGTCTGTTTGCCTTCTACCATGATGATGAGGGTAAACCTCTGACTCCTCGTTTCACCAGCGGCCTACCGCCCTTTAACGAAAGGTGACTGTGTTTTTGTATGGCTCATAGAGGCTTATTGATGACCCTGAATGTCAACCTTAAAGACTAAGCCGTGCAACGAGCTCCTTCGTTTGATCATTATGGTTTGAATGAGTCATTTCTACAAACACTGCTCTGTTGTTTTCTATAACCTGTGCATGTGTGTGTGATAGTTTGGGTCTGTACCAGTGGAGCGAGGCGGTGATCAGGAGGGTCAGCAGGTTGTGGAACATCCGAGGAGGAAGGATGGTCCATCATCAAGTGCATGTCCTCGTCACACCCCGTGTTGTGGTAAGAGGCAGCCTGTGTGAAATGATATCAAAATGGCTTTTCTAAATGCATTTTTCAACAGTAGTTAGACTGTGTGCAAATAGATCTGGAATTGAATATTAATTATTAAGTAGTTAAGTATTAGGAAACCATCTAGTAGAAGCAGACAGCATGATTACACATGGAACCTCTGAACCACATTTGACTAAACAGATTTATATTTATTGTATTTATTAACGGAAACTAATGTATAATGTAAGTTTCTTTTCATTAAAATGGATTTTCTAAAAATGGGATCAATAAATTATTGGTGAGGAACCCGTATCGATGCCAAAGTAACTGTCGGTGCTGATGTTGAACATGTTTGGTGTTTGTTGTTTTGCTGTATGTGATCTTCTGTGTGGTTTCAGGAGGAGGCGAGGAGACATTTCAACTGTCCTATTTTGGAGGGAATGGAGCTGGAGAACCAGGGAGGGACGGGAACCGAACTGAACCACTGGGAGAAGAGATTGCTGGAGGTTGTCACGCTTTCTCTGTGTGTCTGACTTTTCCGTGGTGGACAATTGACCTTACTGCTTGTGTCCGCTTTTTCTTTTTCTTTGGACTTGTTTTCTGTACTCAGAACGAGGCGATGACGGGTTCCCACACCCAGAACCGCGTGTTTTCCCGCCTAACGCTAGCCATCATGGAGGACAGCGGATGGTACCGAGCCAACTACAGCCTGGCCCAGAGGTTGGACTGGGGTCGCGGCCTCGGCTGTGATTTCGTGATGAAGAGCTGCAAGTTCTGGATGGACAGACAGAGAGAGAGGTCAGAAATGTGCTATGTGTCAAACTTCTCTGCTACTGCTAGTACTACTGCTAATGCTGCTGCTGGATACTGGT
>JAPQRN010000015.1:5811181-5823970 GCA_037367275.1 Coranthus polyacanthus
ACACACACATCCGTACACACACATACGTACACACACATACGTACACACACCCTGCCCTGCTGCGTTGTAAATGTGTTGCTTACTTGACTTCTAACAGTGTGAGAGAACGTCACGCTCCTGTCACTTTTCATTTGTCACCTGCTGTTGTTTTTGTTGCCGCAGTACAGACGAGCCGGTGTGACAAACAAATAAGTGCTTTACTGGAATAGAGCTAAAAAATATACCATATTACCAATCGTAATCATCTACCCGTGTCAGCCGTGGTCGTTCATATTAAGACCAGAACTGACCCAACAGCGTCTGTCCTCGACGTCGTGACGACATAATGAAAGTGGAGACGAGGGACACATTTGACACAGGCTAAATGAGTCATTTAAAATGTGAGCTGTAGAGCGCCACAGATACCTGCAGCCTTGAATTACAGTTGTGAGTCTTGTCGTGAAGTGAAGCGTGAGACAAACGCCTCCGCCTCTGTAGCCGCACTACTCAGCGGCGTCATCTTCGTCAGTCTGTAGAGGCTCGCTGCAGGTCCTCCTCGGCCTCCGGAGACACAAAAAGTACAAACACAATTTTACGGTTTACGGTCTGAACGCATCACAGCCTTTACAGAGAGACAGGAAGCATGTTACTGCCAGTCCTTGAAAAGTAAAATGCATTAATATCACCTTATAACATCAAAACTTTATGGCTATTACAAGATCTTTACACGTCATGACAAGGCATTTTCACTGTATTATGACATATAACCATATAAACTAATCATGTTATAGCAAGTAATGCATTATGTTTTGTAACACGAAAAGCATTACTGTACCAAATAAAACGACATTAAATATAATTTGAAATATTTAATGTTATAACAAGATAAATAGCATATTGTTCTAACAAGAAAAATGACTTCTTATAACATGATACATTTGTGTCATAAAATGAGAATATTATTAATATTATCTTGTAATAACATGAAAATATCTTGTTAAAATGTGATAATAACTTTACTAGAATATTAAAATATCTTGTTATGATCAGAAAATGCCTGGTTATAATGAGAAAAACATGTACATCCCGCATGTAAGCTTATAGTTATAGCTAACATGATATCAGGTTGTGGTTTTACATTTGAAAGGTCACAGCAGTGTTTCGTATCCTCTTGGTTGATCTGCTAGAATACCTTTATTCTTTAAGTAAGCTTTGCAGGTAAGCTTTAACTTCCTACTTGTCAGCTTGTTCCACTCCTGTGTTTTATATTTGTGTTTAAACTGAAGATAACAGATAATACAACATGTAAACTGCTCATAAGTCAGTCTGTATTAATGAGGTGCTGTCATTAAAACACAGGCTGCTGATATTACCAAGTCATGTTAGGTAATTCCTCCGTTCTGTCTTAACGGGCAAATGTGTGCATGTGTGTTCGTCTTCCAGCAACTCCTGAATCTGCAGGAGCAGCTGAGGAGTAAAGAAGATGAGCTGGAACAGGCCAGAGAAGAGCAGCGCTACCTGGAGGGGGAGGTGCTCACGCTCCGTGAGAAGGTAGATACTGTACGGCCACAGTCTACGCTGAAGGGAGACCCCAGTCGGTCTGCCGGATGCTTTGATGTCCATGACGAACATTAAAGATCATTATTCTTAACAGTAGTTTGCATCTCAGAGATTACACTGATCATAAAGATGGATTTTGTATCACGTAGCTAATGATTTTCTAATGACTGTTGGGACGAAACACTGGCAAAAAATGGGAAAAATGAGTCCAGCCGCTATTTTAAAATCATGCTAAAATCACTTGACTACGTTGAGGGGAGTTCCTGCCAACGCACAGCTTTCTAACGTACCCAATCTGAGAGGTGTTTGTTTCTAAAGTACAGTTTAACTTCAGTTCTATACTGTAAAACAATGCACGACAGTTCGACAGCCCCTCAAGTTACAACCTCCAAAAATAGCCTGAAAAGTTGAAGCTAGCTAACGTCACGCTAACTGACACCGAACCTTCATTATTGAATTTCCACCCGGGGATGAATGAAGTGTATCTGAATCTGAATGTAAATGGTAGGATATTCCGTAATAGACGTTTAGGGGAAACCGTATCAGTTTAACTGGTGTAACTCATTAACTGGTATTACTGAATGTGTTTGCACCATGTGAGAGAACAAAGCAGGAGTATTATCAGGAGCACTTTCAATCAAAAGGCCTTGGTCTGTTGTTCCAAAGCATATTTCTGTCACTCTGCTGTGGCTCTGTGATGGTCTGTAAAATACGAAAACACACACACACACATACAGGTACAAATTGATGGAGGGATAAAGGGAATTCAAGGACAGGGTGGCTGCTATGGCAACAACCCCCTCAGGATGGTTTTCTGTGTTTTCCTGCTGAGAGGTGAGCGACGTGGAACACTGCACCTGGGATTCAGTATGTGTGGTTCATCGATACCTACGTGGATACGGGTTCACGGTTAAAAACTTCAGGATTAATTGCGTTAATATTTACTGTTAAACCCACAGATACTAATTAAGTCAATGCGGTGTCTTCCTAGTTTCAGTTTTTGTTTTCTACATTCATTGATTCTACAACTTGAGACTTTCTTATCCTTGTATTGAGCAAATCCAGACATATTCTCTTCGAATTATGGAAATCGACTTCAGTTTTCCTGCAACCTGTGTCTATTGATTCTTGAAAACGCTCCTATACACAACACCACTCAGCTCAGTTCCTCTTTACACTGGAAAACACAGACAGGGGTAATAAAATATTAAGTTTGATTGACTTAATGCATCTGTCAATATAAATGTTTGCTGTAAGATGAGCAGGGTGGGGAGGTAAGAAGGAGGAGGAGGATGAGGAGAGAAGATGGGTGAGTAAAGGCAGTGAAGTAGCTTGTTTTATTTGATACGTCAGTTTAGATTTATAATACAAGTCCAAGTCGAGACTCGCGTCATTTGAGAAAAGTAACGATCAAGTCTCAGGTCATTTAAGGCCAGTTCATGTCAAGTCCAAGTCAAGTCTCAAACCATTCAGGGAAAGTTCATGTCGAGTTTACATCACGCGCTTGACACGAGTCCAAGTCGGGTCCCGTGCCATTTGAGACGAGTTCAGCCAAAGTCTCAGGTCACTCAGGGTACGTTTGTGTCAAGTTCGCCTCCGGCATTTTAAGTCCATCGTGTAGTTCTTTAGGGGCAAGTGCATATCAAGTCTCAAAAAGCCTCACGTCCAGTGATGTAGAAACGCAGGCCGTCTGTGGTGAAGTTTCTCTTTTAGATTTACATTTCACAATGTTCAACGCCTTCACCGAAGTCAGTTCTTATGCAGGAGCACAGAACCGGCCCGAGCCTGACTGGACGTTTGCCGATAGGCCTCCAGCTGTGTACACGGAAAGGACTCCTGCTGAGAAAAGAAAAGCATCAACTGCCCTGTATGTGTTTCCAATTAGACATCATATTCCTCTAATACAGTACATTTTAAAGTTATTCACCGACCAGTCATATATTTGGAGAGGGAGAGTTTGTTTTCTTAGCTGGGATGTATAAATCAAAATGACTTGTGGCCTTTAAATCAAATCAAATCAGAGGTCTGGATTTTAATAATGTGCTCGACTTTTGCATAAAAACAGATGGTTTGGTGTAAAGCACTTCAGCCTGTCTCTGTGTTTATGACCAGTGTAATGAGGAGAGGCTTTGTCAGGCCCAGTGAAGAGTGTTGATGATGGATAACTGCATGACAGGCTGTGTGGAGCGTTGCGGCAGCTGTCTGTTAGGTGTATCCTGACTCAGGTTTGACAGGTCTTGGATTGTGCGCTGACCCACCAGCTCCAACCTTAATTAAAGTCATCAAGCATTTGAAGGAGGTGAATAAATTGTTTTAGCCTTTTTCATTTTACAGCATGACGGTTAATGGAAGGAATTAGGACTTTTTATTTTGTTCCAAACTAAATTTGCAGGTTGTGAATTTGGTGTCTTTGGGTTCTCAGTCCTCTTGGTTCGTTTACGGTGAAGAAACACCTCTGGGATAGTTCGGACCATTTACAGGAAGTTATGCAAGGCTATTGTCACCAATAAACAAAAGAGGAAGAAAAAGAAATGGAAGATGATGGCCAACCTCAGACGCACGGCCGCGTATAAACCAAGATGATGACGTAGATATGTGGTGCAACGTTGTTTACTTTGCTTCTAACGTCGCAGTGTGAAAGAAAAACGAACCCGACCAAATGTATAAAACCCTCTAGTGCAGATTTCAGGAGATGTGGCTCAATATTGATGCTATGGATATGGATATGGATATGAGAGAGATGTGGTGAGAATTGCTCTGGTACAATAAACTGCAGGTTTCTGACAGTTTTTATTTGCAGTATTGAATGTTTGCATTGTTGTAGCTGTCACAGAAAGACAGAATATTCTGCATTAATACTGAATTTATAAATTCAAATTCAAGCCACAACCTGCTGGTGGTTTTCCCGAATGGAAAACTGCAAAAGGTTAAAATTTGGAATTTGCCACCATTTTTGTGTTGCTCCACTTCTTTCAATCAGAGGAAACAATAAACCACGTTTCAGGGTTCAGGTTCAACCCTGGACGTTCAGTATCACAGTGATGGTTTACTTCTTACCGGGGTACGGAGACGGTTATGTTTGAGATCGTGGATCAGAACGTATAAAAGCTCCGCCCGCTGACCCATCAGTCCTCCTGAAGATCCCATGGACCTCAGCGCTCAGATGCTTCACAGATGGGGATCTCTGAAGAAGACAAGAGTTACCCAGACTGTGTAAACCCTGTACTTTCCTCTGTGTAGCAGTTTATTATATAATCTTAAAAGAGAGACTGATTAAAGCGCTAAAGCCTTGGACTTTGATGTTGCCGTTATGAGATTTGACAGTAAGCCTACAGTACTTAGTGGTTTGAATTCTGTTTTTGTATATTTTTTTCTTACTTGCTAAGTAAAAATACATCTAAACAATACATTCATTTAACAGAAACCACGGTAGCTAATTACAGTCACTCAGTTGTGTCTTAATAATGTGATATTGAACATGATTTTAACTGACGCGTTCATACAGATTGTTGTCAGATTGTTGTCTCTTTCCTTCCTGGCTTTGGCTGCAGCAGTTTTAGTCTGGATTATAGTGTTAAATTCCTCCTGTCTGTTCGATGTTTGATCTCGCCGGTCCATGTTTGTGACTGGTCATCCGGCGCCAGCTCCGACAGAGCGAGTCCAGAACCACCTTTGTGATACTGCTTAGCGTTACTGTAGCGTTGGGTTTTGTCGAGATCCTGGGTCTGGTGGAGTGTCACGTAGATGCAGTGTCACTTTAAAGGAGAGGGATGGCGTTATTTTATTTTTTTCTTAATGTCATCAAATCCCAGGGAAGGACCAAAACCGAACAGTGTGGTAGTTTGTCTCTCTTTTCTCCGTCCCCAGCTCTGGAACTAAAAGCCATTCATCCATAAAATAGGTCACTCCATACTGTAAGAAGGCTCAGTTATTTTCTACCACAAGCCGTGTTTTTAGCCAGCGTTGCTCGATTCGGGATTAAACAGTACGTTTGTCGGGGACTCTTTACAGAGGCGTGTACATAAACACGGCGGTCTAGTGGGCATTTCCAGGCCAGTGCATGTTTGTGGACACACAGTGGTCTCTGATACAGAGGAATGAGACAGGTCCTCCCATCTATCTATCAACACACAATCTTCTAAATTTGTTCTTTTTTTCCAGGGTGAATATGCTTAATGGATCAAATAAGTGTTTTCCCCAGAGTGTGGGTATAATGGACAGACAGTGTTTTATTGACTGATGTCTAAGCCTGTTTTCATACTCTTCTAACAGAGCCATCTGCTGTATAAAACACATTCAGTTGTTTACTGCAGCTGACCAAACTGTCCTGCTCTGTCTCTGTGTCTCTTAAGCTGCTGAATAATAATGGCGAGGCTGTGGAAGGGACCAACGGAGAGCTACATGAAAAGGTAAAAACTGCACTGCGGAGCTAGACTGTAACACGAGCACACAACACGAGCTGGATGTACGTCTTCTCGGGTAATAAAAGCTCTACTTTTTCCCTGACTTGAACCCAGAGCAGTAATGCCTAAAGAAAGAGGAACCATGCTGCGGTCGCTACAAGAACACTTTGAATAAAACAACTCAACATATTGTCAGTGATTGTTTTATAGAAGCGTCTTATATCAACGTGTACTGAATGTTTATTAGAGATGGCTTGATACCACTTTTTCATGTCGAATACAGATATTATCGAATAGAACGTATTATCAGATATTGATATATTGAATAATATTTGGTGCTCTTAAGAAATGGACAATAATGAAAGCCAGCAGCATCAATATATAATACAGAAGAGAAACACCAAGCATCACGCTGCGCAAAATATGAAACCTGAAAAATATTTAAAAATAAATGAAAACGTAAACTTGAATGAGATGCAGAGCGAGTTTAACTATAATGGAATTCAGATTATGTTTAACGTTAACATAAAAAATAACATCCTCAGTATAAACACGGGAGAAAACAACACGGCTCGAACACACAGTTTAACTTTTTCATTTTTAATGAGTGCATTCTGTACCAATACTTTATCTTCTAACAAATCCAGAGCAATAAAGAGTTCCTGAGTTGTCGACTGTGTCGTGTTATCGTCTGCCGGCTTCAAGCGAGGTCTGTTGTTGCGCTTCACCTTTCTTCTTGGCTCCCGGCACCTGCTTAAATTCATCATCGTGGTTTTCAAGGGTGGCGCCGACACCCTTGAAAAACACTGACGTTACACTTTGTTTTTGTTTTGTTTTTTTCCACTAACTTTCGGGACAGTTCCCGTCGTGTGACTGCTGCTGCTCCGAGGCTTTTTCCTGCTTTAAAATGAGTCAGCGGTGGCAACATCCCACACGTGTACGCCACCTTTCACTGGCTTTTTTGGTCAATACTGGACTGATTCTGATCAGATGTGCATCGGCGCAGCCTGTACATTTAGATTTATATATTTAATATATATTCATATTTAAGTGTTTCCACAGAAAGCGCTCCCTGGAGGCTCAGGGGTCAAAGACAAACCGTCACCCATCACTGTTCACTTTTGAATTGAAAAACTACATGTCCAGATAAATATTAGATGTAAGGAAACAGGGTTAAACTGTGACATGTGAAAGTACAAAGAAATCAGGACTCAGTCTGTGTTCAGAGTTCATGAAACGCTGCATTGGCGAGCGGGAGAGGGGAGAGAGTTCAGACGATGCAGCTCATGGTGGTTTCTTTAAGCCTCCTTTGCACTTTACATAAGTCTTTCACAGCCCTCGGGGAGCCCGTATGTATATATATACACACACATACGTAAACCATGAACTTTCAGCCTCAAACCTGCTGAACTGGAAACGGACTAAAGTCAGAAGGACATGTATACATAAAACATGTAACGCCGGGTCATCCTGCATTCACTGCAGTGTTGACGTAAAACCCTGGAAACATCCTGAGTGAAACGCTATGATGCCCTTTTATTAAATGATGATGTTTCGCTTGCGCCCATCTCTAAGTGCTCACGTCTTCTTTCCTGTGCGCGTGCTTCTATGTGGTCGCTCGTCTAGACTCGCTTCCCTCTAACGTCTTTTGTCCACACGTGTAATAAGTGCGTGTTTCCACAGGGGATCAATGGGTGTATTCCTTCGCTGTACCACTCCAGAGAAAGGAGAAGTGAAGTCATTATGAGAGGAGGGGTCGCGTCAGAAAAAGAGGCCCTGCTTCTGGGTAAGTGTGAACAAATGCATATCATTTTTAACAGCCAAAGGTTTCCACTGATTGTTTTTAAATTCACCATATATCACCTTCGACTTTCCACGTTCCGTTGACCCGTGGGCCTTGTTTTCCCAAAGCATGAGGTTTAGATCATCATAAAAGTGACTCAGAGGTGTTTCCCAAAAGCGTCATAACTCAAGACACTCGTAGAAATGATGTTAATGCCACAAACTAAGATTTATTCATGTTTAAATAGTTTTGGGGCAGATTCAAATCCATGCTTTTATCATAAACACTAATGTTGTGACGTGCAAAGTGCGAAACGTTCTCTCTGTCTTATCTAGACACATCCTTTACCTATAAATCAACCACGTACAGAACGCGATATCAGTTTCTTCAGGTGAATTAGACTCACCAATTATCTCATACTTTACCATTATTTGAACCCTTTTTGTCTGACACTTGGAGAAAGGTTTGCCGGACTGACTCATCTGCCGTTAAAACTCTAGTAATTTGTCATCTTATTACGTCCCTTACGTTGTTTTCGTCTTGTTTCTTTTACGTCGTTTTTGCCTTTCGCGTCGTCGTTGCGTCTTTTACGACCGACGCGTCTCCTGCGTTTCACAGAGCTTTGATGAAGTCAGAATGAATTCACATTGTTGTGTATTTTAACTCTGACAATTGGTGACCCAGTAAAAATAGCCCTAATTTTGAGAAAGACGGCAGAAGATATAAGGTGGAGGAATCGCCTAAACTAATGTCTAAATAACAAACAAAAGACCTTAACCATGAGATGCTTCAAATGGGATTTAAAATACAACAGTAAAAAAGGTTTTGCTTTTCCTGTAATATTTCTGTTTCGATATCAGGCTCCACATCTTACGCTACAAACTAATTCACTGGCACAAACAAAGGGAGGTGGTGAAAATGATGAATTGTTCAAAAACACAACAAACATGCCTCCAAATGGGAACTATTAGAATTAAATGTGCCCGGCTGAATATGGTAGGCTTTCAGTATGTTGTTGTATTTTCAGCCATAATGACGGTCCTTGGGAGAGACAAATATTTTCTGAGGAGAAGATCTGAGAACCAGCGTCGTCGTATGCAGCAACTGAGCTGATTCTGCAGTGTTTTCATGTCAGATCCTCAGAAGTTCTCGCTCTCACCAAACCAGACAAAGAGCTCATCTGAAAAAAAAAAAAAAAACAAGCACAAGGCAACGGCATCCAAATCTATTACACAGTGTAAAAAGAATGTTGCATACTTTAAATAAAAGGCCGGCTCAGGTTGCAGGCGTTCCCGTTGGTTCTGCCGTGTTCAGGGGTTTCTACCTCAAGAACGTGAGTCTAATCTGGCTGCTGTGTGAAAGGACATAAATGTGTGAGTACAGTCATTCTTCCTCTGGGCTTTTTGTTTCCAGCGCCTGCTGCTTCCAAGAACCCTTCCAGTACACAGCTCCACATGAATTATGCACATAGTGGGATTATGAAATCATTGACTGGAAACTCACTGACGGTTATTAGACCAAATTTAATTTCCAAAGAAACTGTTGCCTGATGTAGGAATCGCCTCTAGATCGATTTCTTTCATTTTTTTTTCGAGTGTTTAGCGCGTTGTCTGTGAGTAAGCGATTAACATTAAAAATAACTGAACTCTACTGATTTCAGCTCATCACTCGCTGAAAAACACACATCATCTGGTGTCTGAGGATTGGAAAGGCTCTCAACCAGACCCACTGAACCAGTCTGACACCTTCAACGGCAGAAGAGGCTGAAACACAAGCCACCTAAACCCTGCTGACTCTGCTTGCCTCCCTCTGTCCTTTCCTCTCTCGCCGGCTGACTGAAGTCTCATTTCTTCTCCCATCGTCTTTCAACCTCACAAAGATGCATCTCCCTCTGCGCGGGGCCCGCGGTGCCGGCCGACTGAATTAATTTCTGCTGCTTTTGTTTCTCGCTGTCACATAAATCCACTTTTTATTCAGCCGCGCGCAGCCGTATTGGAAAAGGCACACGTGAACTGCGGGTCTGTGTGTGGGGTTCGTACGGAGGCTTCGTCCAGAGCAGAGGAGAGCGGGAGAAGCAGCGGCACATTTATCTCTCTTAGTGGCTCCAAGAAAATCCAAACATGAAGGAGAGCGGAGGAAAGCCTCTCTATCTTCCAACCCCAGCCGCCTCTAATCTGCAGGCTGCTGATACTGAGATTGCTGCGTTAGAAAATAATGAAAAACACACGTCTGCCTCATTTTTTTAAAACACAAATAGGGCAATAAACACGTGGATTTCTGTACGCATGGGTGTTTTCATACAGCATGCGCGTTGGCACAAATGAGGATGGAGCGCTGCGTAGTAGTGAGAACTGGAGGTCGGCCGATGTGGAGTTTTTAAAAAGCCGATATAATAATGACATTTAGGAGCAGGAGAATGATGATAACCAGCCCATCCTCCATCCCCCTGGGAAAAAAAACTAAAATACCAGAAATGAACCATACTTCAATAGGATCATTTTCTGAGCCTTTATTTTCCTTCAAAGTCAGTAAATCCAGCGGAGATGCTCGATATCTGCCAAATGCCACCGTCTGAGCCAGGTGATTTCAACGACTTCGCGAGTATCGTCAAGATGTTGATGCAGGAAATACTACATCTCATTAAAACTGATGTCTTTAAAAACATTACTTCACCTTTAATAACAGTGCAGCAGCTTTGTACGGTAAATGAAAAGTGCTTTACAGCAAAAAAAAGAAAAAAAGTGGATGATTAAAGCATTTACCACGGATTCAAATAAATTCCAAGAAAGCGACAGGATGTTTAGAACCTGGCGTTCAGGATGGGGACGGTGCAGAACAGTGCAGTTATGGATCCCAAACATCACAAGGTCTCCAGTTCGACCCATCGTCTCACTCTCCTTTGTTTCCTATTTACTCTCCGCTTTCCCCTTGTGCTGTGTATAAGACAGGGGTTCAATGGCTACACTTTAGGAGAGGGAGAAAATCGGATTTATAGCAACAATCATATTGATTTTAAAGATTTCCCAAAAGCAATTGTGAAAACGGGGGTGGGGGTGAGGTTGGGAGGAGGATCAGGGTATTGAGTGGTGAAATGAAAGGTTCCATTTCCCCTGGAGAAAGAGCTTGTGGACCTCTGATTCAAGTGTTTGATGTGCACTGTTTTTGACATTTTCACATAAATGATAAATCATACTAACTGAATACACAAAATCACTATAGAGACCAAAGTATTGTTTTTTGTACCGGGCTGTAAATATGTTTATTTGTGTCGTAAAGCTAGCAAAGCATTTTAACACGCGGGCCTTGGGGGGATCGGCCCGCTATCAGGAGCCAGCCTCAAGTGGCCGTTCGAGGAACTGCAGGTTTTCACATTTCCGTGTCGGCTTCACTCTTCAGTCCCGGAAGGCGGCGCTTGCTGATACGCTGCCTTAACTGACCTTGTTGGCCTGTTTCTATCTCATTAATTTCAGTACAGTGGTATTTTTGTGATACGAGGAACAGGCAGTAAATGGTGTTTTTATGGCGTGCTGCTTTGCTTCTACGTGGACAATACAACTCAGTGTTACATTTGAAATTCAAACACACCCCTACAGTTCTCCTCTGGTGGCACTGTTCCATGTGAGCAGGCCTGGTGGAAGGAATTGAATTAGGCCTGTCTGTAATTGCCAGCGTTTCGCTACATAAATCAGGGAAATAAATATTGGCTGTGCTGGGTCCTCTGGAGGACGCCACTCTTCCTTCACTCCTCCCACCCCCACTCTCCTCCCTCCTCCCTCTGCATGACTGCCTACCTTTTGCAGGACCTCTCAGAAGTAATCAACTCAAGAGCTGTTTCTGCTCCAGCCAGCATTTTTTATGGAGTCGCGCTGCCATTTGTTTATTGTGCAGCACTTCACGAGGATGCAGATTGGCTGCTGGAGCCTGCTCTACCTTGACAAACGAATAACCATTCTAGTGGATCCTGCGTCCTCCGTCAGCGCTCTCCGTCTTCGTCTCCCTGGCCTTATTAGCTTGAAGCGCTCACGGACACAGATAAAAAATTCAATCAAAAGCATGTTAATACTGATTCACTGAGACATAATAAGCACCTGGAGAAAACGCTGTGCAAGTTATTAAAAACTCACTCAAATACACAAATGTGTTAAAAAGAATTTGATGAGTTGATAGGATTTTTCTCAGCTCCAACTTTGTAAAGCGGCGACGACATGTTTGCTGTATCTTCTGCTTATGACGTTCAGTCTTTTTGACTCTCATGACATTTTCTTCCCTCTCTGCAGGCATCATATCAACCTTCCTCCACGTCCATCCGTTCGGAGCCAACCTCGAATATCTGTGGTCATACATACAGAGACTGGACTCGAAGGTAAAGAAAGACAGATGCACTCCTTTTTGTATTTAATGACAACCCGTACAACAACGCAAGCTGCTGGAGGTTCTTGTTACATCACAAAACACAATCCTGGTCAGAACTGCCAGTAACTGTGAGAACAAGGACGGTGGATGCATCTGATTGAACTTCTTCTTGTTTCATCCTTAATTGTATTATTTGGACGTTGTAATAAGCTATGAAGTCAGTAGGTATGTATGAAGTAAGACTATTGTTACACAAAAAGTCCCTTTAAAATAAAAGCTGGATTATTTCAAAGCAGCTGATGAGTTTCATCTGACTGTCTCCTGGATTTCATGCCTTCATATCGTGTAATTAGTTTGTTCAGAATACCCTGCTTTTGTAAAAAGCACTGGGAGAAACTCAAATAAGGTTATGATATTAAAAAGATTCCAAAAGAAGTTCTCTCTCTACGTTTCCTCTCTTTTCGTTAACCTTTGTTAACGTTTGAGGCCTTTGTGTCATTATGTCATTAATAAACAAATAGAATGGACTTGGATAAAAGAAATAACACCAATGTCTGGCTTCAAATGGGAGATGATTGAGTTAGTTGAGATCTGAACCTTCACCGCCAGATATCACTACATGTCACACACTGAACTTTTAAGCTGATCATGAGCAAGCTTGTTATCGTTTCCCTCTCGTTGACGTTTGTGTTTGTCGCCCTCCTCCTCTTC
>JAPQRN010000015.1:5912429-5923156 GCA_037367275.1 Coranthus polyacanthus
ACCGTTGTGAGGGAAATTTAAGTTGGTGCGTATTGGTTTCCGTGTCGGTTTTGTTCCGCAGTTTCATCAAAATTTACAGAAACAATATTTGAAGATGAAAAGTCTTAACTGCTGTAACAGAAAGCCTTTCTCCAAGAACACGCGAAAGATGAATACAGACGAAATGAAACAACCAAACAAAAGATCTTCGCTGGATTCTCTTTATAAAGTAAGTGGATATTAAAGCTGCAGGAGCCGACGTCAGGAGCCAAAAAAAAAAAACCCAAAAGAGTTTGAAAATGCCTGCGTTCCTTCTGCAGCTCACTCCTCTCAGTCCAAATCAAAAGACTAAACAGAAATACTGATGGACCTGAGGAAAAGACGGTCAGCGGTCAGTCTCCATTTAATCCTCCAACCTGTAGGAAAAAAGTCTGCGTCGTGGACTAGATGTTCTACAGCCTGAAAACACAGTCCAGACGTGGGGAGGATTCTTGATTCCTCTCAGACCATTTGAATTACAATATACTGAAAGGTAATTATGGAATTTTAGCCCCACGATGCCAAAAAAAACCCCCATTAAGCAGCTTTAAGTGGTCGGTGTTAAATCAGGTTACGTTCACACTGCCAGCCTTAGTGCTCATTTGATGTTTATTGCTCTGATCTGATTTTGTTTTCATCGGCAGTTCTTTTTTTTTTTAAACTGACCTACATGCGCAAAAATAAAGGCATCACACATCACGCAAGGACACATGGAAGCATTTAAGATTTCTATGTTGATGAGTGAAAGCCAGCGAATGCGTGAGCAGATGATAATGAGGATGAAGAGAGGTTTTCTTTTTCCCACCGAGCGACTCCCGGCCAGAGCAGAAATGTGACGCACGTCGATCTAGAGTCACAGACTGAGGACAGACCTGTATCGCGTTCCAGATCCGAGGTGAACAGATCAGATTCCATGTTATTCATCCTGTTCACACGGTCGTGAAAAAGATCAATTTGTAGTTTCATCTGTGAAACAGCAGCTTTCAGACTCAATGAATGATCCTGAAAAAGTCACCCGGTCCTTTCACACTGACCGGTGACACAATAAATACGAAATACTTACAATTCAGATGTTCCTCTAGAAGAAAACTGAGGAAACCGTCGTCTTCGGGCATTTGGATTCAAGCTGGAACCGTTTCACGTCGAACATCAGGACATAACGCGTCTCTTTACATCGTCTTCCAGATCACACGTCAATCATCACAGCACACCGTAGGTTTGTTCCATGATTAGTGTTTATTTAAAATATTCCATCTGCAAATGATTTTTTTTTTTTCAGTTAAAAACAAGACAGATTTCACAGCTAATAGCCTACATAGTAAGCAAAAAGGAGGGGAGGGGGAGGGGGTCTCAGTCTGTTTTTGTCCCTTCAGGGTCTATGTCGTTTGTTCAAAGCTCTGTTCGGGGCCTGGGCCAAGCACTGGGGAGGATGGGGATCTGGTGATGGATGGATGGGGTCTCAGAGGGTCGGGATCAGGATGACGGGGTTTGAGGGGAATAATACTGACTGGATTGCGTCAAACCATGATCCAGAATGTGGACGCGGACTCCCAGATTGGCACTCCTGATCCGGTTTGTTTGTGACTTTTCAGCCAACTCTCGTAGAATTTGTTTTCTTTTACTTGACACCGTTGACGTCTGAAACACGTATACTGCGTGCTCCGTTCATACACATGTAGGTTTTTTCATCTCACTGACCGTTTACAGATACTGGTGAAAGTTCCTTTTGGTTTGTGTAAATCCCATGAAAAGTTATTAAAACAACAACTGGTTCATCCCACTAAGAGGTCTGATGTGTTCCTCCTCTACTACTCATTACTCTGAAAATAGTCCCAAATACTTCCTCCTGCTTGAGTCAAGTTTGGTAAAAAAAAAAACACACAACTCCTCTTTTTTGCACTAATAAATGTCTATATTTTGTTTTCTGGTAGGAGTTTGCAGACAGGAATGGACTGAGAAGTCCAACACGTTGTTGCCTTGACTCTTTTCATGAGACTTACTACATGATTATAACAGCCTTATCAACCGTATTTCCTCAAATATGCCTTTATTTACCTCCACTGCAGAAGGTAACAGGTCTTTACTTCAAACCGTTTGAAAAGTATACTCATATCTGCTATCACATCAGTATTTAAGGAACTGGACAGTGTAGTTTCTCCAAAAGAAGAACAAACAACTGCACTAAAAGCCCTTGTTGATAAGAAAGATGTGTTGGCACGAGTTTCAGTGATGATTTTGACCACATTAAACACATCCGAGTCACATGGTTGAACATTTAAAAAAAACAAACAAACGACAGACTGAAGACT
Source organism: Coranthus polyacanthus (assembly GCA_037367275.1). Lineage (NCBI taxonomy): Eukaryota > Metazoa > Chordata > Actinopteri > Kurtiformes > Apogonidae > Coranthus > Coranthus polyacanthus. The sequence continues at coordinate 5,914,757 of JAPQRN010000015.1, forward strand.
ATCTAAAACCAGTTAACGTAACTAACATCCGTGATGAGGGCAAGGGTGCATGTGTGGTTTGAAATAAGCATAAGAAAATAAGTGAGAAGGTCTATTCAGAACGTGAGGGTCATAAGTTACATGTATGCTCTTCTTAAATACAGTACATATCGTTGCTTCTCGACAAGCAGACAAAACAGACACTTGTTAACGCCTGCAGAGTCAGGCCGAGCTTTCGTGCTGCGTTCAGGTGGTCTTCGTAAGCCTGTGCTCTGGGACTGGTGGGCTTTCGTAGGTCTATCGAATTCGAGTCCAGAGGCATTTTGGTCCACGCCCGCTGTTACCACCCCTTGGAAATCAGGTTCCAGACCCATTCTCACTGCCAGGCTCCCATACCATGCCTTATTGAATTTACTGAAGTTCATCCACAGTTTTTTCTCTGTACGTTTCAGTCTTGACCACATCCCCTACCATTACCAGAGACCCGCCTTTTAATCGACTACCAGTTTTGTATTTGAGGAAATACGGTAATGAAGTGCATCAGAGCCATTCCTCTGTAACACTGGAAACAGGGACCAGGTAAGGAATAACTCCTTAGAAACAATAGTTGTATGGTTATGTTTTAAATTCACGTCTCAAATTCAACTTGAACTTGACGACTCCTGTCTAATACCTGTAAATTCAGATGACAGTTTTAAACTCCTGACTCGTGGTTGTGACGTGGCCATGTTTATCCGGGGCTGGCTGTGGGAAGGGGAGGGCAGGAGGCAGCGCTCTGGCCTATGAGAGCACAGCGTTGGAGCGTCGGATGCCTATCAGGTTGTCTGCGCTGAACGATCTTCTCATCGCCGCTCGACTCAGGTCCTTGTATTTGTCCTCACATAGTCTGGAGATGGCCTGGAGGGACAAACGCACGAGGACGATTAGTACGTCATGAAAACCTGAACTAGTCCCTGTTTCAGTCAGTTGGGGTTTGAATGAACTTAACCACACTTTATGATCCAAACCAGTGGTGTGAAATCTGAGGTCGAAGCGAAGCTCACCTCCAGTTTCTGGGCGCGCTGGTTGTTGAGAGGCTCCAGAGGGAAGTTGAGGTTGTTGTCGTCGGCCAGCTGCCTCAGATCAAAGTAGTACTTGGCATAGACACTGGCTGGCACGTTGATATTAAACTGAAGCAGCTCCAGGAAGTGGCGCTCCATTTCATTCCTGGAGGGTGAAAAGACACCTGAGGGTTAATCCAGACTCAGCTCAGCAACTTTCCTCCCCGCAGGAAAGTACACAGAGTGCGAAGAGTAACTTAACACATCAAAAACCCATTACTTAAAACTTAATCACTTTGAGATTTGTGTCTACTTGTTGATCAAGGAAAGGACAGATTACTGATCATTTTGAAATGTATATATTTTTTCCCCAACTTGAACTAGGAAAAATACAAAAACACAAACATTTGAAAAGGTAGTGACTTTCATTTTGCATGTTTTACACACACTGGACCTTTAACCTGTAGCCTTTCGTTATGATATAATTGCGCAGGTTGACGTTACAGTTTGATTAATTGTCCAGTTCTACTTTCTTCTACTTACTTGACATTTGTCTCAACCAGTTTTTAAGCCACGTTATCTTTGTCCTCATCACCCTCATCTTCTTTCTGTAAAATTTCGCTCCATATCTAAAAGGTTTTTTTCAATAAATGGATTTGTTCTACTTAAATAACGACATAAGATACATTTCGTTCTCGGTTTCCAAAACTTTTAAGAACATGAATACATGAAGAAGCGTTTCTCATCAAGTCGTCTTCCCGAGCAGCGCTGTCTTTCACAGAGTGCATCACCTCGGGCTCGGCAATATTTCAATATTATATTTCATTGCGTCCGAGTGGAAGCCAGGATGATCATTCTGTCAAAGTGAATTATGATTACCTGTGATCAAAACTACCCAGGGAAATAATGTAACTTAAATCATCTTTAAGTCTACAGTGTTTGGAGCCTGTGGTCCATTTGTAAATCAAAAAGAAACAGGTCGTCTACAGCCACAAACAAAGAAATGTGCAAATGTGAATTGTGTTTTTCAGTAAAGCCTTAGAAAAACACATGTAAAATAGGTTCAAGTAATGATGGTCTAGATTGATCTGCTGATTATTTTCCCCAAAGCAAATGTTCTTAAAGTTTATTTGGACCAAAGGACCAAAAGAAATTCGACTATTACACAAGGAAGAGAGAGAAAATCTGTCTTTTGTGAAGACAAAACAGGCATCACTGGTTAAAACTTGATTAGTCTGACAAATAAAAAAACCCATGAAATCCTGAAATCACGTCTGAGGTGAAAGACGGCGACGTGGTCTGACCTCGGACGTCGCTAAAAGCAACACATGAAGCCCTGTGCATGAATCTAAAAAGCCACTAGTCATATTAATTCAGACGGCCATTCAAGAGAAGAAAGGAGGCACCGTTCTTCTTCTGTTATTCACAGATGAAAACATTTCCCTCGTCCACCTTTTCATTCCTGCTCATTTTAACAGTAGAAAAGAACAGACCACGTCAGTGTCTACTTTTTTCTCTTACACACACGTTAGGCATTTAAATGACTTAAAGTCTGTGTAAAGCAGTAATAAATACATGTTCTGAGTTTGTTACATCTCCAAAAGGAGGCAGTAACGCAACTTAAAGGATGCCAACAGCCCTGAATCCTCAACTAACAACATGCTCTGTCCAGTAGCTTTATTTGACTTGTATGTTTGAACAACTGCAGCCAGAATCCAGTCCGGAGCCAGAAGACCCCGAGCTACCTGAGAATCAACCGCCTTCCTCTCAGTCTCCAATAGAATGGTCATTTTTATTTCTCCTATTTATGCAACTTAATAATGCATATTGTTAACATAACCTAGACCAATAAAGTCCAGCTATCAATAAATAACAGAACAAAACACAGCAAACTAGCAGACATTCTCTGCACACCTCCATAAAAATACTTTATTTCTCTGACTTTTTATTTAGTGGGTGTAGTAACTTGCAACTGAGAGGTAGAACCACTATTAAGGGAGGGGTCGTGATATGACTCCAGAGCATCATCGAGCCCAAAAAAACAGGTTAAAGCTGCAGGAAATCGGGAGGAAAAAGACCCAGAATTTGAAAATACACACCTTACTTCTGCAGCTCTCTCCACTCTGTCCAAACCAAGACATAGTAGATGAGCTTCTGTGTCGAGTCACAGAGTAGAAGAGTAGAGCCGTGACTGATAGAACCTGAACAGCGATCGGTAATTACAGCTGTCACGTATTTAACCTCCTACCTGTCTGAAAACACCTGTGAGCCGCTGTGGGAGGTTTTGGAGCGACGTGTAAGACAGCGCTACCTGCCACCATAATCACAAAATGAGGGAATATCTTTTGGAAGAATGGTGTTACAACCCTCCAGCAGAGTTTACAGACTCGCGCTGAAGCTGTTCTGGCGCCACGTGGTGTCCCAACACCTTATTGCGGTTTTTCCTTTAATCCGTCTCCTATCTGTATCTCTGCAGCTGGAGTATCATAGCTCAGCTCTGTCCAGACTACAACCTCCATCATCGTAACAGCCATGAGTAAAGCTGAGGGAGGTGGTCGCCAAGGAGACAGCATCCAGGATGCTTTGTTGGTCAGCAAAGGTAGTGAGAGTGTACGTAGGTGTGTGTGTGAGAGATGTCTGGTCTCCCGGGGCAACTAATGGAGTGGGCGAGAGCCAGGGCCATTATGTAGAAGCAGTGAGAGCACTTGAGACCCTCCCCTCCATTCCTCTCCAACTCAGTTTCTCTCTCTCTCCCTCTCTCTCTCTCTTTCCCTCTCCCCCCTTCTTCCCATCCCTTCATCACTCCATCCCAAACAGAGCAGCCTCACAAAGACACTTCAGTGGCAGCAATGAAAACAGAGCAGAGAGAGTGGAGGTCAGATGCGGATGAGAGGGAAGAGAGGGATGGGGCGCCGGCGCACACACAGAGGGTACGCATGCGGGCGGTGCACCACCTTCTCCAAATCACAAAAAAACAAGGAGCCACTTTCAACCTCTTTCACACACACACACAAACACACACAATACAGTAGTAGGAAATAAAGGTTGGGTGCTCCAGATGAAGCCCCTGGCCTCTTCACTGCACAACAGCAGAGACACTACAGCTTCCTTCTATCTCATCACATCTCTTCTTCTCCTGCTGCATAAAAGTACACGCATGGTTTGTTTCATTTCAAGTCTTCAAAGTGTTTTTTTTTTCCTGGAAACACATACCTACAGCTATATATGAAAAAGCTGTAAATGTAGCAACAGACTGACGTTTTATTTTTCAGCACATCCTGGGTAATCTGAGTATTACGCTACAGTTGTGCCACCCGATATCACAGCTCTACGATAAAAAGGTCGAAAGAGAACTTAAGTGTAATTTGAAAAACACGGAGCAAAGGCCTTGTGTAAACCTCTACTGTATCCAGAAGATATTTACATTTTATAGCTGAAGAATAGAAACACTGAACAACAGAACTGCACAGACTGTTCTGAATAAACATTACATATTACTTCCTCTCTCTATTTGGGCAACGTTAGATTTCTAAATGCTCAGAACACATAATAAACCTTAAAATCATCCTCGTGAGGCTCATTGCAGGGCTTAGCGATAAGGACTGTCGACAAAAAATGGAAAATTTGGGGAAAAAAAAAATGTCACGTCACGTTAGTAAATAAGGAAACTCACCCAATTGACCGAGTTGCAAAAAAGAATTAAAAGCACTGTTTCTTTTCCTCAGAGCTAATGATGGAAACAGCTGAGGAGAAAGCAATCTTGATTCTTCTCATCTCTGTCGAGAGCTGCAACTTTAGTCTTTGTTGTTATTTGATAACCACTAAATAAAAAAAACGTTGTCTAGGGGCAGGTAGATTTCTGACCCCCTCACCTGACTGGGCAAGTATAAAATGAACATAACGTTGAACCCTCCATTGGTTCAAGCACCTGGACAGATTATGAATAACTAATTCTATCTACTTAACAGTGTACTATAGAGCTGTTTTATTATGTTATGTTCTATGTATTATGATTCTGAATAATCTGACTGAGGGGGAGCAGGTAAATGGAGAACAAAAGTGGTCCCAACATTAACCCCTGGGGAACACCACGAATGGGAGTCATCGACCACAACTGAAAAGGTTCAATTAGAGAGATGGGATTTTATCCAGTTGAACTCACATGTCCTCCACAGTGATGTCTTTAAGGATCTGGCAGTAGTCGACATTCCACACGGCCTGGTCGTCCCAGACTTTGGACGCCAGCAAGATGGCTCCCAGGACGATGCGCTTCCAGTTGGCAGGGCAGATGTCCAGCTCGGCGTAGGTGAGCAAACGCTCCAGGTAAACCTTTAGAAGGAACACGGTTTAAATGTCAATCACACCCTCACTAGATCCCTATATAATACCAGGGTAGTCTGAAGTGGTCTGAAGAGCAAATCCACAAGTGTTCAGGTATTCATCTCTTCCCATTGTTTTGTAAAATATTGTTGGCATTGTTAATATTGACAGGTTGTTTTTTTCAAGTCAGAAGTAGTAGTAGTAGAAGCTTGTACAGACAAAACAAAGCTGATATTTATCTGGCTGGTTTACAGTTTTAAAGATGTTTTCATTGCATGTTTAAATGCCGACAAAAACTTAAGGACATGCATAGTTTAAAGCACAAAACACACCAACATGTAGTTTGGATGTACTCTTTGAACCAGATCGGGTTCATGTTTGTCAACATATACCAGACAAAGATATTTATAAAATAAATCTGCCAGTTTTCAGAATATTTAAATATCAAACATATGCACTGCTATCAAAGAAAGTGTTTTAATCCATCTGGAACAGAGTCTGTGTTGTCTAAACATTACACCTGTAGTGTGCAGGACAGCCTGCATGAGTCTGCTGCCCTCTGGTGGCCACTCAAAGTAACACCACAGTATTCACCACATAAACACCTCTTTTCTTCTATTACTCTACCTACATTCATTTCAGTAATCTTGGCATAAATCATCTACACATAAAGGACCTTCGAGCCTTATACTGCCACATTACTTGAACACAAATTGAAGCATCTCGTCTGATGATGTTTATGTCATTGTTCTAATGCTCAATGCTTGATGCAGTGTTTTTACAGTTACACTCCTGCCCGTGTGACAGCAAACAGACCTTGTTGATTTTAGCTGAGGATCCTGGTAGAGCTGAGCCTCAGCTAAAAATCGACAACTGTATCCCCATTATCACAACGAAACGATGGAAAGACCGAACGCCACAGAAGTATGAAGTGAGACAAGCACTAACCAGAGTGACGATGGCACATTCTGCAGTGAGCTGTGCAGCGCTGAAGAGCGTCCTCACGAAGCGGTAGATCAGCTTGTGTTCTGGGTCGACACGGGAGTAGTCATCTGGCACTGGCTCTCTCTAAACAGGACAACAGTTACACATACATCAGAAATAAGATGAACTGGTCACTTGTACAGACAGCACGGTGCTGCAAATAGCTTTATTTTCTCTAAGCCCAAAGTGTGTTATGAAGATAAAAGTGTATAAACTTGTGTCGAGGGGTCGACTGATAGTGGATTTTTAAAGGCAGATATGATAATGATAGTTTGGAGACGGAAAAAGCCAATCAATCGGCCGATATCAACCCCTTACAACAACTGACAATTGTTCCAACTTTTGTTCCAATCAATTCTGTTCACAATTAAAAGTAGGACGGCGCAGTTTAAGTGTTTCTCTGGAAATTTCCCCAACATACTCACTGATAAGGGGTGCAACTTCTCATCGAAGATGTCCAGTGACCTGTCTGAGTCCCTGAAGCAAAGACAAGACACTGGTCAACATACTTGACATGAATACAGGACTTTAACTATGCACACAACAAGCCGCCAGTTACATGATATGGCTCACATTGAAGAGGAAGGCGTACCTGTTTTTGATGTGGTAGTATATTGCTAATGTGACACTGGAGGAAGAAAAGAAAAAAGTACATTAGTTTGTGGACTGACTTGATGGGGAGAATAGCAAGCTGTTCATCTGCCTTTATGTGTGTGAGCTTTATTTAAACACAAGGAGATAATCCTGATGAAATGTGATATTACAGAGGACTATCCCAAATTAGGAGCATCTGTTGTCGTAGTATTATCACTTGGGGATTATCTCGCTGTGACACTGCGGTCATGGATTTAGACAGTGCCCTGTGTGTTTGTGTGTGTGAGATGTTCCGCTCACCATTTGATTGTGCTTTTGAGGTTTGGTTGGCTCACGGTGCTGTCGTCTATGAAGATGGTGGAACAGGAACTGTATTTCTTTGACAGTGGACCAGGAGAAACCTAGAGACATGGACAATCACAGAGTGAAAGTCCTGCACTGACCATGTGACTGCAAACAGACCCGTTGTTTGGGATTTTAGACCATTTCTAAAGGAGTTTACTCCAGGAGCAGACAGGAGCTGGAAGCTTGGCTCAAACTCTAGTCATATTGAGAAAGAATTATGCTTATCCCAGCGCTAACTATTTTACAACGTTGGGAACAGCTTCTGCTCTTGATAAAACAACTAATAAATAGTGTTTTAATGATAAACTGTTTATAAAATGGACAACAAAACAGCTCCTTCAAGTGAATAAAAAATGTTTCTACAGCCCCCTGGTGGCTGGTTGCAGTACGTCATATTCACAGATCCCTTTATTTATCACAAGTATTTTCCATCAATCTGTTTTCTGGCATTTTATTGACACAGTTTTCCCTATAATTATAAGGCCTAGTTGTAGCACCTAAGTCAAATTAATGTAAAGTTAATGTGAAAAGCATCAAAACTAAATTACTTTTCCCAGATCTAGTTTTAAGCTCTTTGTCATTTATTATCTGTTCTCGTTTTTCCACATTTTTGTACACAGATAAGGTAATTATGATAATAACAATAATCATCTAAAATAATGTGAAATTATATTGTTTTAATTGAAAATCCCATGACCGCCAAACCGTAACCACATCACCGAAACCCTCCAGACACCGAAGGAAAACCCTGATTGGTAAATTGATCAATCATAAAAATGAGAATAATGTCTAGTTGTAACACTTGTTGGTCAACAATTCTGGATTGATAGTGTGATAGTAACTAACAAAAGGATACATCCTTCACCTCTCCAAACTCATGCAAAGATTTCTGGTATTTCTTAAAACAACAAACATAATGGTAGACTTTTGCACACTACTGTAAGTGTAGTATAAAAATCATCAGTTTAATCATTTACAGTGAATCCCTACCAAAATGTCCACACTAAACGCACTTTTGGGGAGTAAATCTTAGCAAATGTCATCTGTTCATCGATCACATACTGTCCATTTCAATGTTGACACTTACATGACTGATATGGTTTATGTGGTTGCTTTTCCTCTTGTCTCGCACTGAAAA
>JAPQRN010000015.1:5928631-5940224 GCA_037367275.1 Coranthus polyacanthus
AGAAAAAAGAAAATCATTTACCAAAAAACGACGACTGACGGTTGCGTCTTAATTGACTGTAGGTAATTTACATTTACCGTTATTTCTATATCTGCTTTATTTACATTACTATATTTACTTATTACTTGTGCATATTGTGTATTGCTGCAATATGTACACTGTGTGCATACCTCTGTACTGTTTTGTCTATTAAATTATTATTCATCCTAAACCTACTTGATCCATCTTTTTCTGCATACCTTCTGAAGTTACATTGCAATACTTCTTTTGTACAGTTACCACGTTTTGTCCACCAATGTCAGGAAATGTTTTTGTGTGTCTGATCAACAATAAGACAACGTAATCTTCAATAGTAGTTTATTGCGACATAGCAAGTGTTTACAAAAGAGTGATGACATGTCAAGAGTAACAGCACTTTCAAATAATGGGCTGGTATAGTTTTTCTTCACAATGTTGAAACAAACAGTATATAACGCATAATTTTCTGACCTTGTCTTGACAAGATACTATACAATAAATGGCATTTTTACTTTGATAACTTGTAAAAGTGGCAATATATAAAGTGATCACATGAAACATTAGAAAAAGGTTATTATTAATGTTCTAGAAATTCTATGCGTCTGTTTCATGCACAAATGAGGCCTGTGGGTAAAAACTATTCTGGCACAGAAATGAAAACACTGTTGGTAAGATATTGTGTTATCACATCACAAAGTTGAGTTCACTATATCAAATCAACAGAAATAGATTATTACTAGTTTTTTATCCAGCACCAGCACTGTATGTGTAAATGCGTCTTTTTATTTCTCTTTATGAAAAGACACGTAGCACTAGGGCTTCAATACCATCTGAGTATCAAAAAACAGTCACATACTGCGAGTCGGCCACATTTATGTATTAATCAAAATGCTTTTGTATAGTTTTCCATGTTTAACATTTAAAAAAAAAAAAAAAGACGCAATGGATAAAAATATGAAAGTAAAATCTGACAAAAAGACCCAGCTGTACCATGTGTGCACCAGTACGTGAAGGTGTGAGTGGGACCCAGCCCTGCGCTCGATGCGAAAACCCCCGGAACTCAGCGACTCTGAAATGACACTTCTCTTTACTCGACTAGTATTTCTTCACCCGTAAAATTTGCTTTAAAAATCTGCGAGGACCAAGGTGTGGTTTTGTCAGATTTCACTTCATCCCCTGAAAAGCATCACGACAACGCATCTCGATTTTTCTGTATGTACAAAAGACTTTTGAAAACCACACCGCTGACGCGTTGAGGGACAATAATTAAAATCCCATGAGTATGAGGTGCTACGACACGTCTTGAACAAATCAAACCCTTTCTGTCATTTGATCTTCTATATATATATTACAACGTTAAAAATACAATTAAAAAGAGTTGCTGAAATTCTGCTAGAATGCAACGCAGCAAAGGTTTTTAGAAGAATTTCAGTCGCTGACATTTTTCTTTTAACCCTAAAATAATTAAAAAGAACTATTTGAGGTAAAAAATTCTAATTTCCTTCCAGCTCATGATAAAAGTTGTGAACTACTGATAAAAATCCTCGCTCAAACTTGCTTAGTGTCTTGTTTTGGAGCTTTCAAAGCAAAAATACTTAGTTAATAATACTTAGTTTTGATCTCCCTCAAGAAACTATTTCCAAAAGGTCAAAAATGAGATTTTCGGACTCTAAAGAAACACAGTTTGAGCAGGATTCATCAGATTATCTTTAAATATGCTGAGCTGGGAGGAAATTTTAAGGATTTGGTAGAAACATAAAATCGAGTTAAATTCAAATCTACCTAATATTGCAATTTGGACATGATTCAAGTTGGACGTGACTTGAAATAATGTGGTTTGACTAAGTGACGTGTCTTGTACCCGCTGAACTGCCGTGCATCGAACATAGTTGTTTAATGTCGGTTTACAGTGTAATAAATGCAGTGAAAGACGACGACAATGCAATGAGAAACATAAAACGGGCGCCAGATGAAAGTCAAACGGAGAAACTCAATGTGATGAATTACAAGATATAAAAAGAGGTTATTGACCAAACCGTTTCTGAGCTTAAAGGCTAATGAGATAAAATACATTTATAGTCGAGGATATAAACGTTTGTTGCCGAGTCTGAAGCCACCAACGCTTCCCGTGTATGAACTGACAGCTGCAGTCGTGGCACAATACGTCTCTCAGCAGCAAAACACAAAGAGCTGTAAATTAATTAAGATGATATATGGTTATGTTGTGGACCCCAACTGCTCTCAACAGACTTGCTCTTCTCTATAAACACCATTGATCCTGAACAAGAGTACAGCACTCCAAAATATCACAATATCTCAAACAAAGGCCTTTTTTCATACACTTAGCTGCCATGACTGTGATAGGCCTGGTGGGTTACATGGACACACGCCTACGCCATCGTCGTCTTCTATTATACACGTATGTTACAAATATGCAAAGTCGTTTGCACAAGCCTTAAGAACATTTTTCATATCAAATGAACAGAAATAAATGAGGTCTACACATGCTGTAGAGTCTATGTACAGTTATATATATAAAAAAAAGTCAGACTAATATGAACGTACATGGAAGTTTTGAAAAAAAACACAGTCCCACAGAGTTGTCTCTTTTCTACAAAATGAACATATTTGTAGATTAGTGTCGAACTAAAAAGTAAAAAGGTTTTGCTATTCGTTATCGGTCTTTTGACCTGACCATCATCAGACCTGTACAACGTGGAAAGACACAAGAATATAGCAAAACAGGAGGACGATAGTGTCACTCGTGGTGGTGGTGTGGACAGTTAACTGAAGGACAATGACACACTAGAAAATTCAGCCTGGTTTGACAAACATCCACAGACAAATTAAAGGAGAAACCTGACGTGAGCGGTATCGTCTAAGGATAGGGTGCGGAGGGTCACTGGATGGTTTGACGAGTATGAAACTGATGTGAATCACATGCCGTGTCCTTCACAGTCAGTCACCAGATCTCAACCCAGCTGAACACCTATAGGGGATTATGGACCGATGTGATGTTCTACCACCATCAACAAAAACACCATATGAGTGAACGTCTTTAGAAGAACAGTTCACTTCCAGAATCAATGCCAAGTGGCACGGAAGCAGCTCTGGTTTGTAAACTAGCATTCTGAAGCTTCTAGTTCGTATTTTCATCGCCATTTTGGCTTTTTAGAGCCAGACGTGACCATATTTGGATAAGAGGTTGGAGCTGAAGATGATGTGAACGAGACCACAGTGACGGCAGCAAGAACTTTTTGAGAAAGAAAAGTTAAATGGAAGTCAACTGGAGCCAGGACTTCTTCTGAGTCAGCATCTAGTGGCCGTCAGTGGTATTACCCTTTCGGATACAAGATACCCCTGCAGCGTTACTGCCTCTTGACTCGGCCGCCTTACTAAGACACTTAATGTCGGTTTTTCCTTTAACCCTTTCAAGCATGAATTATTTTTTTAAAAAAAAGGAAGAAAAAAAAAGAACTCAACTTTTTCATTACTCACTAAATAAGTAAAACATACACAGATACCAACTGTCCACAGTAGTGGACACCATGCATGAAAGGGTTCATTTACCTTTTTTTTTTTATCCATTTACACATCATTACCTTTTGTTATAAGATAACATTTAATTTAACCATTTAACAGCTCTTATATAGAGCAGCCAGAAAATGTAAACACTAACTGTGCTTTGTAGTTAAAAAGTACTTGTGTGCAGAAATGCAAAAAGGACTGTTTCCTTTGTTTTTGCATTAATTCCAAATCTAGTTTGGTTAAACTGTGCATGTAGTCAGACCTCAGCGATTATGTCAAATAAGTTATCTTAACCAATAGGAAAGATGGCAAAAATGATAAAAAAAAAACTGGACAGAGTGGACAGGGGTTATCAAATTAACCTTAGTAGAAACTGTGCCTTAGCCTGCAGATAAACCGTTCCTAACAGTTCTGACAACCGTTGTCTGAGGAGAAGTGAACTGAAAAGTACCACATCACAACACAACACGTCCCTGTGGCTGATCCACTTTCTGCTCACACACAGCTCCACTTTCTTCACCACTGGCAGTTGGTAGCATCTTTAAAAACACTTAGAACAAAAATGTACCTGTCTATGCTCAATTAGTTCTTGAGTTCGCTTTATACCGGAAGTGACCACAGGCATCAAACGGTGGTCATACAGGATGTAGAACATGTAGTTCCTCACAGTTCAATCAAAACCTTTGACTACAACTAACAGCGCTTGTCTTTGCTGCATCTGGGTCTTAACTATGGAAGGGTATGAAACCTGCTCCAGCGTAAAGCAGGTAACGATTACATTTGAGGCAAGTTGAAGGCAAATTTAGTTTTTTTACACCTTTGGTCGTCTTCTAGTTTTGCCAATTATCCTATACATACAGGTAGGTTAGTAATGTTTCAGACTAGACATTTTCAGTCCATATTGTTGCTTTCAGTACACCACTTCTGGTAAACATTTGCCTGATATATGTATTACACTGGCAGCCTGCTGAAGAGAGATGGTGGTATAAGCAGAAGTGGATTTAATGTGCAAACTGAGAGGCCAGACAGGCAGAAACAAAATGTCAAAGTACTTGAAAAGAACTGAGATGCTACTTGGCCCAACTTGGCGTCGACAACAGGAACTACTCAGATTTATGGCAGTAGAGATCTTTAAGGGCTTTGAGTTCTTCAATAAGCGTCTTGTTTTGGTTCTCCAGGACAGCCACTCGGTTCTCCAGACACTTAACGTACTCCTTCTTCTTCCTGCGACATTCACGCGCTGCCTCTCTGTAGGAGGGATAACAAATCATTTGTCTTTTTATCACTGTAGTTTAGTGGGGCATTTGGGGGAACTCTGCTATTGAAAGTATTAGCGGTCGTGTTAATAAAACATGTGAGCATTTCCTTTTGAGTTTCAATAATTCACCAAGGTGCTTACCTCTGGGCAGCCTGCAATTAGTTGTAAAAAATCTTGACAGGAAAGTAACTTGCGAAAGTAAATCTCAAAATGATTTTGATTGTCCTCCTCATACCTGTTCTTCATGAGGCGGACCTCCCTTTTGCGGGTGACCTCCTCAGTGGCACCCTGTGTGGGGAGGGCCGGGGAGGAGGCCATGACCACCCCTGGGGCGATGGTGCTGGCCGGGGCCGCTCGGATCTGGTAGGCCTGGACGTCACCGGAGGCAGCTGGATGGCCACAGTAGATGAGAGTGAAAAGGCTGAAGTGTTTTTTTCTTGTGGAATGTAACTGATTCTGAAGAAAAAACAGCTTTTCTTGCAGGAATACATTGGTGTATGCTACATAAATGTTTGTTTATTATCGTCACATCATAGAAATTAAAAATATTCTAGTAAACAATGAAATGTAAATCCAGGGACTAATGATCTTTCACACCAGCTCAGTGATGCAGCTGATATGAACACAGCCTTGCTCTCACCTTGGACCACCACTTGGTTACTGGGAACTAGTATCTGCTGGCCGTCGCTGGTCTGTGCGTACTGGAGAATGGTGGCTCCAGGCTGGGTGGCGGCTGCGGCGTTGGTCATGGTCAGAGTCTGGAGACCCTGGACTCCGTCTGTACCATTATTAGCCAGCTGAATGGCTCCACCCTGTGTGATTGCAACTGTTTTTTTGGTGAGATGTGAGGAAGAGGAGAGAGAGGACCAAACAGGACAAGAAGATAAGAAGCAATCATTTCAAAGAAGAAACAAAATGAGCAAGAAGAAACAAGTTATCTGCTTAATCTTACATAGTCCCTCTTATTTTGGTAATCTAAATTCTTGTTGTCCCTTGGACAAATTGGTGAACAAAAACCTAACTCCTCCACTGAGTGCGACTGATGGTGATTCAAAACTCCTCAGCTAACCAAAAATCTGGACCGTCAGCTGTTAAATGATCCACTTTCTTCAAGATATGTCACATTCATGTCCATGTGCTGTACACCTACTGTATTGTCCGCTGCTGGTCTGGTAGATGGGGGTGGGCACAGTAACAGTGGTGATAGCCGGCGTGGCAGCAGCAGCGGATGAATCCTCCTCAGCCTTTTCCTCCTCGATACGAGGGACAGCCGGCGCGTCTGAGGAAAGGTCGTTCAGGATTTTCCTGTTGGACAAACAACAGTGGGAGTTATTCACAAACATGTGTTTACGACCTGACAGAGAGCTGGCTAGAATCAAAACATCATCATTTTGAATTCATTTGAGAGTTGGATTCAGTCTAACATATTTTCAACTAATCTCTTCCCGTACCCACAGAACATGCAGCGTGCATGGAACTACTGTATGCACGGTTTAATTTAAGAGTTGTTATGATGATTACAAGTGCAATTTAAGATAATTTCACATCCATACTAGGAAAAAACAGTACAAAGATTATGAAGGAGTTTTGTTGATTACCTGTATGAAGGGCGTCGGGACAGGATCTCTCTACGCTTCTGAGAGTCAGTAACGCTGTCTACTGACTCCTGTGAATCCTCACTTTCTGCTATAGTAGAGATCTGGAACGCAAAGACACAAATATATGATATGAATTATTTACCTTCAGCCACTCTGCATGGTGCGGCTGAGCAGAGCTCCAGGACTGTGTGTGTGTGTGTTTCACCTGTACAGCCTGGACTGGGGACTGGATCACAGAAGGCTGCGCAGCCTGGATGACACCGTGGACCTGAACCGTCTGTCCGTTGGGAAGCTGTACCAGCGTTACAGTGGGTCCCGTTGCTGAGGCGTGGCCTGTTGTCATGGATACCTGAAATTTGGAGATGGTGTTAGCCTTTCTCTCTGTTACCGTGGTGCTATTTTGTAAATTTTGGATTATTTGCAGCCAGTTCATCTGGTCACGTAACTAGCAGTACACATAACGACTATTGGGTCCCGCGTTACCTGTGCCAAGGTGGCGATCTGTGCTGGGGTGATCTGCTGGTTCTCCGTCTCAGTCACAGCAGTCTCCACCCCCTGCTGAACCTCTACTGCCTCCATCTTCATAGGCTGAGCTGAGGATGAGGATTGGAAGAGAAGCTGTTAAATGGGAAATTGGTATCAAAAAGGTATCACTAAGGAACCGGTACTGAACCTGAGGTATCGGTATCAGAAATGTTTTAATGATACGCAGCCGAACACATGGGGATGTTACCTTAAGACATTTCTCCTCTTTGCTCCAGTTGACGGTAACAGAAAAAGTCATGTAAAAATGGTTCTGTCACGAAACTCCAAAAAGTTCTAAACTTTAAAAAACATGAACCGCCCTTGACATCTGTATCTATTCATAACTAATCATTGTACCGTGAAGCACCAGAGACAAACATACTGAGAAAAGTGCTCCGGGCGGATCATTGGGGGAAAGAGAGACCGCTGTGTTCTGATCAACAGCTGCCTGCGCCGCTCATGTCAGCTGATGATCATTATTGTGAAGCTGCCTTTACATTGCCTGGACCTCTTGTGCAGTAATGTTGACCTACTGAACTGTTTCTGTTTTATATAGGACAGTTAGATCTCGACATGTGCTCTGGCTTAGATAATCTATACGTGTTGTAATTTTCTTCCTGTCTGGAGCTAGCCAAATGTTGTGACAAACGTGTTCAAGCGCACGAGAAAAGGATGATAACACTGCACTGCTAACACGATCAGGTTCTGGAAGGAGTGTCAGCATGTTCTCCAAAGCAGAAACCCTGTTATGATTGATGATGTTAGATGTCAAA
The DNA here is from genome assembly GCA_037367275.1 of Coranthus polyacanthus. NCBI lineage: Eukaryota > Metazoa > Chordata > Actinopteri > Kurtiformes > Apogonidae > Coranthus > Coranthus polyacanthus. Next base: position 5,936,332 of record JAPQRN010000015.1, read on the forward strand.
CCATCCAGCCAGAGGGAGAGCGTGATCCTCACTGTACTGTGAGACTGATGGCAAACAAATGGCTTTCCTAAAATTAACAAAAATAATACACAAACAACCCGACTACCTAATATATATATTTTTATTTTGTCTACAGGAAAGGGTTTCTGTTGACTGAGCAAATAATAAGAAAACAAGCATATGTCAAAGTTGTGTTTGGCAGAAATATACTAAAAGTAAAACTAGATTGGAGTCAAAGCACATGTATGACACCATCTCTTTAGCAGACTCATTATTGTTAAACTCACTACTGTCACCTGAGACTCTTCCCACTACCGACCCAAACACACACACAGAAAACTAGTAAACCCTTTGAAAAACACGCTCTTACGTTTAGTACCGGCGACATAAAGTTCGCGACCCCTGCTACAACGCTACCCGAGGATGTGGCCATGGTTGTAGGGGATCGGAGCTCGGATCCCTCGCTGACTTTCGGCGTTGATCTGGGACGCGTTGTCGAGTGAGCTCAGTGATCTCACACTCTGCGTAGCTTCTCTGCGCTGCATGATTGGCTTTACACATTTCTCCCTCTGCTTTTCAAAAATCACTTGGATGCTCTGTATGTGACAGCAGAGCCACATGGCCGGGCAACGCCCCCTCAAAGCCCGGAACGGTCACATCTCGGGGGATATCGAACGAAAAAACACCGCGAATACAACGCGTAGGTTATATTTCCAGGCCCGAGTTCGTGTTTTCGACGTCCAACCAAATGCGACGGCCCGCAATGGCCGATTTCTTTCGCGACCCGATGAATGTAAAATAAGGAAAATAGCATTGTTAACCGGGCAGTTGAATGAATAACTGGTCTGACGCCTAATGCGTGATATGCAGAAGTTCGAAAGCATGAATTAAAGTCGAGGAAGTTGGAGAAAAATACTGAATATCGTGGCTGGAGCGTTCAATGCGCCGTTATGGGAAAAAGAGCGCAAACCTGTGCACAGAAAAGCTACGTCCGTTAGCATAATCTGACAGCGCGGCGCGTTAAAACCTCCACAGAAGATATACGTTTATGATGAGGTAATATACAAACTAACCCTCCCGGTTCACTTTCAAGCCACACATTTTCCCGTTTTTCCCCCAAACAGCCGCAGCCTCCCCTCCCTCCATCCTGCTACAAACACACCGCGGCGCCATGATCTCTTTGTTTCCTTCGGGCCGAACCCGACCAGACCGACACTTTCTACAGCCGCGTACGGTCTCTCAGAGCCCCGGACACTGCTCCGTCCTTACCGATACAAACTCCCTTCGTCGCTCCCGGGCCTCCGGAGCTCCACTTTTATTCTGGCCGACACGTAAGAGCCCGCGTCAGGCTACACCTCCGCCGCGTCACCGGGAACAACAACACGGAGATTGGAGAAGGACGAGAAAGCAGATGTCGATATTAGCCGGAAATTACCGAAGTAGGAACGGAGAAGGACGGAAGGTTCCGAAAACCGGCGAATCATAACGACAAAAAGACAATGGACAAAACTCTGCACCGAGTAGTTTATAAGCAGTTTAAGCTATTATGTAACAATTAGTATTTAGTTATTAATGCTGTGCACGTGATATAATTATTTTTTTTAAATAAAAAAATTAAAGAGTAGATTCTCATGTCAGATTACTTTGTGTCTTTGGCTATAGATCGTTTTTAGTGGAGATACATGAAATTTATACTGGAACTACTTTTTGTAGAAGAAATAATCTGAAAACTATCCATGTGAATATTGAAGCTGTTGAATTTTGTCAGTTCTAACCTAACCTGATATTCCACTTTTGGCACCTAAAAAGACAACTATTTTCATACCAAAAGTGAGAACACATGTAGGTCACTGTAGAGGCTCTATTAGAAATACTGTTCTGATTTATAATGTATTGCTGCATTCAAAGTTTAAAGTACTATGTTCTCGGACCTGTCCCCTGGGGAGACTGTGGTTCAAGATTCAGGATTGCTTCTTTGTCAGGCTCTACAATATGCAGTTACATCCGCAAACAGCAGCTCAAATTTACGGAGCCAAAAGGAAGCCTTATGTTAACTGTGTCCAGACGTGTTGTGGACTGCTCTGGGCTCGGAGGCGTCTGGGATGGACCATCAGTCAGGGGAAACACGGGCTGTGCTCAGACCAATCAGTTCTCCAGGATTTTTGTTGTTTTTTTTGGAAGAAATGGACGCCGTGTTCTCCCAAAGACTAAAGATCGTTCCAGACTATTACCAGCAACAAGTCCAGAAGCCAGGGTCTGTCATGGCCTGGGGTTGTGTCAGTGTCCTTGGCAAATGTCATTCGCACTTCTGTGATGCACCATTAACGCTGAAAAATACTGTGACATTTTGGAGCAACACATGCTGCCTTCAAGACGACAACTTTCGAGTTAGAGCCACCTATGCATATTTGAACAAGATAATTCAAAACCACATTCTGCACACATTACAAAGGCCTGGATGAGGAAGAAGACGGTGCAGGTGTTGGACGGGCCTGATGCAGACCCCACTTGTCCCCAGAAGACAACGTGGGTGCATCTTGAAACAAAACACAACAATGAAGACCTTGTACCGTTGCACATAATGGTTTGTCACTTAAAAAAAAAAAGAAAAAAAGTGGGTCCTCAGAAAAAAAAGTTTGAGAAACACTGGTTTACAAGGTCAGTCTTTTATCTGAGTTACAGAAAGGAGTTGGGTGACAACAAGAAATAGCCTCAAGAGACTTAGAAGACCTCATTATACGTTTTCTCCTACTCCTGATGGGAGGGGCTTTTATTGGATTCCTCTTCTAAACCTATTCAGGGTCTTGAATGGAGCCTGTCTTGGATGAGTGAATGGCCAAGTAGAACTTGGACAAGCTGCTGCATTAAACACATGGCTGACAATATTTTAATGTCTGGTTCATCTGCCCTGCATGAGGAAAGCAAAGAGGGGAGCACTTACCCAGCATGTTAGACCTTCTGGGCCCTTCTTGCTGTGAGCTAACAGTGCTAACAAAGCACCACTGTGCTGCCATCTGTCCCATGTGACTAGTGTATTATAAAATTACATCAATATCAAGGGCGAAGACTTGCATATGGATGGTAGGGACGTGCTCCAATAGTTTGGAGGGACAGAACTGTCTTTATCAGTATTTGCGTGAACTCATTTACATGATCTCATCTTTCAGATAGTGAAGCCTGTTAAAGAGCTCGTAGTCTCATAGAACTGGAGTTACATCACGTAACTAGTAGTACACATGATGTATAATGTTTAATACCCCCCTCCTTAAAAAACAGAAGGGGCATCGGGAGCTTATTCAACACCCAGAGCAGTAAGAGAACCAACTTGTTAAAATGTTAGAATGAAATCCTGTCACTGGCCTTTTTTTTAAATGTGGGAGATTTTTTACTGTGCATCTACTCATTTATCTTGATCAAAAAATCACTTAAAACCCCAGCGCTTGATAGGTTTTTTTGGTATTATTGGGGAAAATTTTTCAAATGTACCTTTCAGCATATTGTAATATAAATGGTCTGACAGGAAACGAGTCGTATTGACATATATATATATATCTATATATATATTGATATATATATATCTTATTTAGGGTTGGTGGTTGTGTCCCTACCAATTCTGAGAGCTAACCTATGCCCTTAAACAATATTTATTTTTTCTTTTCAGTCTGTTCATATGCATATTCTGTAGAGCTGCAACGATTAATCAATGAGTTGTCACTTGTTAAACTTTTTAAAGAAAAATAGTCACAATTCTCTGCTTTCAGCTTCTTAAATGTGAATATTTTCTGGTTTCTTCCCTTCTCTGTGACAGTAAAATAAACATCTTTGGGTCGTGGATAAAACAAGACATTTGAGGACGTCACGGTGGGTTTTGGGAAACACTGATGGACATTTTA
>JAPQRN010000015.1:5972415-5983868 GCA_037367275.1 Coranthus polyacanthus
AGGAAAAACATAAAGATGGACCATCAGAATGCTTATTAGAGGGTCCAAATAAAACGAGACCAGAATGACTCCTTGAAAAATATTACTGACTTACATTGAACTTTGAAATAAATAAAGCAAGAATAAAGCAACTCTACGGGGGCCAGGCCTTCATGTGATGTCTGTGACGCAACCCTAAGCCAGTAAAAAGATACTGGACATTCTGTAGCCACATGAACAGTCTGTGTATGTAATGTGGTCAGTGTACCCAGATGATTATTATTAGTAGTTGTAATCAGTAGCAAACTCTCCACATGCACTTGTAAACCCCACGATTACATCACGTTTCTTGAAACTTGCTCCTCGTAACTGCGTTTTTGGTCTATGACTTCAATACTCAATCGCCTCCTTTTCTCCCTTTTTCAAAAACAAACCTGGAAGAGACAATAACCAGCCTGTAGCGAAGGTTAGTTTGGAGGGTCGGACTTTGTCACAGTTGCAACCATGTAACATCACATGGAGCATCTGTTCACTGTAGAGTTATTACTGTTAGATTTCATAGATTTGTGAGTTCTCTCCACATTGTCAGACTTCAATGGCAGTTCTCATCAAGGACCACCAAAGTTTACACTGAAGTCTGTTAAGTGTAATACCAGTGATGGCCACTAGATGCTGGCTCGGCTGATTTTTTTTCTTAAAAGTCTGACTGGTTGTGGTTAATACGTTACACTAACAAGACCATCAAAAGACATGTTTTACGAATTTTACTGTCAGTGTCTTCATGGTTCCCCACCCTGCCCTTTTGCCCAAATTTGGTCATTTCTGGCTCCAAAAACCCAACAAAATGCAAACTCAAGGCTTCAAAATGGCTAATCGATGACATCATGGTGGCTTCTTTAACACAGTCTAAGCTATGACACACACTAAACTGCAGCGTCTGCTATCTCCTGCCTGCACCTAATATGGCTTTTGTATGTCCTCCAGGCTTCGCTTCTGCGCCTGAGTCTATCATCCTTCATCATCGCTCTGCTTCAGGGTCCCAGTCATTTCGCTTTGGGCTTGTTAGCGTCCAGCCACCTCCTCCATCAGCCCACCTCAGCCCTTCTAAAGCTAGCCTCCAGCCACAGTCTTTTCCAGCTCCAGTGTCAACTAGCCTCCAGCCAGCCTCTGAGTGGGCCTTCAGTCCCTGTCTACCACCACACGCCATTCCCTTGTCAGATCATCATGTGCATTGTCTTAACCTCAGAGTACATTTTGATTTTGTTCTTTTTCTGAGATATGACTATTCATGGCACATTCAGTGAGGGTTTCCACTTGAACACCTTTTCCATTGCTGTGTGGGTGGATGACTTACATGCAGCTCATCTGATAAGACTGCTGACTCTGGTACCAAAGCTTCCTGGTTCACTTTTACCTTAAGGCAATGCATTTACAAGCTGCTGGGTTTTGTAAATGTGCATCCTTTACATTTCTATTCGAGACACTATATCTACAGCTTAAATCACAAAGACAGAGACACATTTTCATTTTTGTTGTAATCATGTAATCATATCACGGCTCATCTGGTGGGAAAAAAGAACAAGCTATTATTGATTGATAGATTGAAAAAATATGAGAAAGGCTGTGTCTGCTGCCAAAGCAAAAGACCAAAGTAAGAGCAATCTGTCGATATTTCAGCAAACCAAGCACATGGTCTACATTTTAACCATAAGGCCGCAACTAACAACTTTCATTATCAATTAGCTACTGATCATTTTTGTTTATATCACATAAATTCCATATATATTTCTATATGATAGTGTAATTAGCAAGAAACCGCTCAACAACAAAAAAAGATCAAAACACTGCAGTGAAACCACCAGGCAGGATCAGCTCTTATGTCTAAAGTTCACAAGTTGTTTATGGGCCGTAGCTTCAGCTGACTAGTATTTTGTCAGTAAGTGTTGATTTCTCTGATGCGCACTGGCGATAAATTTCAGCCTTTGGAAGTTACAGAAAATGCTGACTGAATAAAAGCACTTCTTACAGTCTCTTCTTATGGTTCCTAAGGTACCTGAGTGCTGACTCTTTGTGTGGTAAAAGGTTGGAGTGGAAGAGAAGTGGTATTATATAGGATTTTAAAAAGAAAACCAAACCAAGCCAGGTCCAAATGGATGGAGAGACTCCTAATGGGCAGGGGTTTAATAGATTAAGTAATGGAAATCACATTTACATCCGTAAGTTACATCTGGTCTTAGTGTTTTAGTTGCCTACTCTAGATCAGTCCTGTTCTTGAGATCGGTCTTAAAACCACACAATGGCAACCTCGTCTCCTTTTATTCAGCATAGTTTTACTTGGTCTCGTCTTTGTCTCGGACAAAGAGGACTCAGGATTGTATTTTAATTAACAGCCTCCTAAAGAAAACACACAGCAGTATCTCAGTAACAATCTGCCTCTGTAGTAAAACTCTCAGATCTCTTCAGCCAAAGAGATTTAGTGAATAATAGCTAAACATATTAGTCACCTGTGTTCATGCCGTATCCTTCAGGGTGCTCGTTTCAGTTTCTTGTCAGCTGTTTGCCACCGGGCTAGCTGCACAGGCTACCACATTTAGTATTGAGGCTAATGTTGCAGTGTTAGCTTTGTGAGGGATGGAGGGGACGGGGCATGTGGCATCAAAGGGTTGTTTCTAAGTTATAAACCAATGCCCTTGCTGGTCTGGTGTTGGCGTTGACTTGGTCTTGATGCTCTCTGATCTTGGTGTAGGTGGTCTTGATTACCTCACGATCACAATCTAACAGTATGTGGCAAAATGCTGGTATTGTTTCTTAATATAAAGTACGCCAAGTGGACTCCCATACTCAGGAGTTCAGCAAGTTCGAGTTGTTATGATGGAAATAGTCGGTAATTGGACAGCAGCTTTTTTGCTGACTTTAGTAGCTTAGTTCCGCTCTAGTGGTTTCTACACCTACTGTTAAACTTAAATGTGCTATACACTCAAAAATGGTGCATGTTATCGAGTCAGAATAACAGACCACACTGCCTCTGTTCATTGTGTTTAAATACAGAACTAGCTGGATCAGAACATAACACTGTTCCTCCTCGTATTATGTTAGACCCATTGTGGAAGACGGGCTGCTTGTTGCTAACATGTCTAATCGCTCTTACCTGCCTGCCGGGTCTTCACATCTCCCAGTGCATTGTATTTCCACATTGGCATTATTTGCCCTGTCTTCCCCTGCCTCACAGTCAAGGTCCACATAATAAACTATGTTTTCTGATAAGAGTAATTTAAATGCTGCTCACTCAGAAGACAACAGAAAAAGGTTATAAAAAGACTACATGGGTGTTAAGTGCAGCTTCAACAGTGACCAGCGATATCAACGGCTCACATCCCCTTCAAAAGCAGAAAACACTTTAATGGGCTGAGAAAATCTTGCCTGGGATGAAGAGATGCAAAGAGCAAATCTACAGCATCCTAGATATGAGTCTATCTCTCAAACTGCAGACTGCATGTCTTTACCGCTGCTGTGTGACGGCAATAAGCAAGTCAGCTGAAAGGGAAGATTACTCGTCTATTATTTTAAGCCATTGCAGACTTTATGTATTTCTTCTGCGGTTTTTGTGAATAAACAAATAATAGAAAATGAAGTAAACGAAGTCCAATGTTATATATACTGTCTTTTTTTAATTTAATTTCTCTCCCTTTAATGATCATCCTGAAATTCAGATTTCGTGGCTTGAAACTGAAGCCAGTGCACTAGTATCTCAACATGCAATACTACTGACGGCCACTAGATGATGACTTTTTTGATGACTTCCACTGAACTTCTTGCAAACTCAAGGCTTCATTCTATGCATGCGTCCCACCTGAAGATGCTCACATTAGTCCTGCCGACTTGGAGCTAGCTGCAGAGATATTTACTTGGTACAAATTGCACCAAAGCGTTGCCCTGCCTGGAAGTCTAGTTGGGTTTGTAGCTGAATGTTACAACGCATTTGAACCATCCAAACGCATCTAAAGAATTTGATGTAAATCCCTCTTTTGCCAAACCAATATCTTGTGGGGTTTGGAGTTCACCAACTGAGGAGAAAAAATACTAGACTATTTAGCTGTTAAAAGCTCTGTTATGCTAACGTTAGCTGCTAACAGTTCTGCTTGTGTTGTCGATTGTAGGAGTGACATTGAAGCAAAAAAGTTGCAGCTGAAAAACCGGAGCGATTACCTCGCAGTTGGCACAAAACTCCCTGACAGAAACCGCAAAGACAACTGATAATTTACTTTACTTATTCTCCAACATTACAAAATTGTAGTTTGATATATTGTTCAAAACCAGCTGTAGCTTTTTTAAGCATCCACAGCATAACGTTTACATGGGAATATTCTTTACAATTTACCTTTTGAAATAAACACTTTTTACAGCTGAAATCTTCTTTTGTCACATTATCACCTGACAAGCTGCTGAATGCGGTACTGTGTTGTGTCACGTCTTTGTTCCAGTTCTATCGGAGCAGATCCTCAAACGCCGACTTGAGACCTTGACTCACAGGAAGCTAACGATGCACGGGTGTATACATATACTGTATGTGAATGTGTGTGTTAGTTCAGCCTTCCTCTTCCTTTTCCTCTTCCACAATGGGCTGCTGCAGGAAGGACCAGGTGCAGAAAAAAAAACACAAATGGACTTCTCTTCTGTCTGTTTTTTAACACAAAGGCAGAAAACTGAAAGAGGTACGTTAAGAGTAAAACCTGAAAAAATGACATTTAACTCTAATAATTTAATTTTTGGAAACCAACTTTAATTTTGGCCTTGCTGCTTTAAGCTTTCCATTAGCAGCGTATGCAAGAAGCGTGTGACAATATTAGAGTACAATATTTAAAACAAAAACTGCAGCGCCTTAAAAAAATGCATCCTTGTCCTCTGCTAGAAAAATCCAGCTTCTCTAAAAATGCTTAAACTGGGTTCAAACGTTTGAAATGTAAACTACAGTATATTTTATCTCAAGGACATTGTGGTTTAGTTATGTATAATGTAAAATGCCTCTGTGGATGCAGGATTGTGTTTATGTAGGAATGTATTTACTGTATTTTGTTCAGTTTTCATTTTTCTGCTTTCAGAGGTTTCTATCTTTCCGAATATCTGAAAGGAAAAGCAATGTCTTCTTAAAATGACTGGGTGAGGACAAAGTCTTATTGTTCTTCTCTAAACACTGGCTTCTGTTCTGCCAGAGTTGTGCTGAGGAGGAAAGCTCGATACTCCTGTGGTTCACTTATGATGTTTTATGTTGATTGTAAGACACAAATAGTTCAAGGCTTTCAGGTACATAGACAAGAGTAGTAAGTAAGTAAGCAGTAAGTAAGGCAAAGTACCATTACAAACGAACATCTGAACATCCTTTGCAACCTGGGTCTGACTTGAACGGTCACTATCTGCAACTTTGAAATTTGAAACGTTGTAGATAACAGTGTAGATCGGGATCAGTTGACACTGGTAAATAAAGTCACTCGTAGTCTGGTTTCTACCCTTTGACCTGTCCGGCATGGTGACCCTACCAGGACTAATAGACTCCCACCAGCATAGCTTTACATTATAGGGTCCCTGAAACATGCAAACCACCCCATCACGATAAGGCCGTGAACCGCGGAGAACCTTTTAGATGGTTACCGTTACCTTTTCATAATTAGGGCCTTTACACAAAATACCATACACAATATTACCATGTACAAAATTACTGTTGCATTTATAAATGTATATTCATGTTGTGTAGTTTCATTCTAATTAAATAGCCACAAACTCTAGTTAAACGTTAACATTCGTAAAAGAGATGTGATGCTGTTTACAGGCAACCAAAAGAAACGGCTGATATTTTGAATAAAATTATGGACTTTTCTGAAGTTGAACATTGTTGGAAATATTTGATTTAATGTAAATACACAAGTGAACAAAATATATGAAATGAATCTAGTTGTTTTAATATGGAAATGTTACCTATTATATCTTTAAAAGTAACAGTTTACTTTTGGTATGAAAGTAAAACTCGCTACTCCCTAGCGTTAGCGCCTGTTAGCTTGCTAGCCAAAGTTATTTAACTGTTTGAAAAAACAGTATCAAAGCATGTATTTGATAAAAAAATTAATCATATATTTCATAGCTACTAAAACCAAAGATAATGTTTCTATTCACTGTCTTTAAATCTCAGAAACTGCTGTTACTTAGAAATAATGGTGACAGGAAGTCGTATTTTGTATTTTGTTTTAGCAAACATTTTGAGTGCAATGAGGCAGTCCTGTTCGGTTCTTTGTTGCATTTACTTTTACAAGGTTTTAGCCATTTTTATTCCAGGGCTCTTTAAATCCTGGCTTAGTGCTGCCCAAGACTGACTGGTTTAAGGAAATAAAAACAGGTCAGATAATATTTCCCTATTCCAGAATGATGATAAATTCAGCCACAGCTAAAACAAAAGTGTAGACATTATAAATCTGCCTGTATGAGACTGGGTCATAATAAGCAGGTTGTTCAAACGACCTACAAGCACATTTTCAACAGGACAGTCTCCTACTGGACATCTGTCCTTTATCTGCTCTTGTTAAATATTTATTGGGACTTACTTTCCCATGGGGCCGACAGTAAAACTCTCTTCCATCTCTTGTGGATGTCAGTGAGACTCAAACCTGCTGCCTTCGGTTAAATCGTTTCTTTACTATTATGATTATCAATATGACACTAAAGCGCTTGTTGAGAATGAATTGAAAACCCACAGATGCTCAGTAAACATCAGGGAAAGAGCCGTAAGATTATCAACAAGAGAAGAAAGGTGGAGGGAGGACAGGGTTTATTCTTGTAAACACTGCTTGAACTGAAGCGCAGTGAGATGGAAGAGGAGGAAAAAAAAGAGGATGCTGTCTAAGATCTCTCTCTTACTCTTTGTCGATCTGTGGATGCACTGAATTATTTAAAGCTTTACAGTGCAGTCGGTGATAAAGTCAACCGAACGGCAGACTGAGACAGAGGGAGATTAAAGGTAGAAACATCACTGCTGGATATTCGACTCAGTGAGATAACAAAAACATGAAGCGCTCATCGTCTGTAATAAGGACGACTTCCTGATCACTGCTCCTGATACAACTATAATGTTATCAGTTACAGTTCATCTCAATTCAATGTCCTCATTCAGGGAATTTGACACTTTAGTTTATGTTATCTGTGTGCGTGTTCACCCATAAAGGATGGCAGTGGTGTATCCTTCTGACAGTATAATAATGCTGTGCAGACGTGACATCTTTACTCTCCGTTGTGCTCCGTAGGTTTTCATGCAGCCATAGTTGGATGAAAAATGGGGAAAGTTTTTGAAATAAATAAAAACAAAGGGACAAATGTCAAAAAGCCTACCAAAAGTACTAGTAGTAGTAGCAGCTATGAGATGCCTAGAGTGATTTTTCAGTATCCAACAATATCTTTTAGTAATTGTAAATATCAATTTTAGGTAAATTCAGGATTGAATGTTCAGTGCGTGGAATTTAGTGACATCTAGTGGTGAAATTGCAGGTTGCAGCCAACTAAATATCCCTTAACCGCATCTACAGTGGCAAGGAAAAAATGTAAAAGTCCCTCTATAGGACCAGTGTTTGTTTTGTCCTTTCTGGACTTTTGAATGAAGACATAGTACGTGAATGTAATGCATTTTAATACCGATGCCACCCGTCATAAAATGGAAAAAAGAAGAGGAAGTCCTTTCTGAGCTACTGTAGAAACATGGTGCCACAACATGACAGTTAAAGAAGTGACTACGGCTCATTTTCGAACCAGAAACAGGATTCTTTTCGGAGTCGTGAGAAATTTATATTTTGTTACTGCCGCGGGGATAATCCCTCTCTAATTTACTGCATGAGTTGTTGATACAGACTGTCAGTCAGGATGTAAAACAGGCATAGTATGTGAATGTATGCTGACAAGAGCCTGCGTGCAGTGCAAGGGTTTTCATGGTGGGTTCAGACCAGACACAAAGCCACTTTTTCAACTCACGTGAATATAGCCACTTGAGTGTTTTTGTATTTAACTTTTTTGGACCCTTAACAGCCAATGGGAGTACTCCTTAGGCAGCCAAAGTACAGAACAACCGATAGCTAGAATCAAGTAACATGGATATTTTCAGTACTCATGAGGTAGTCCTACGGTTTTGTTTCATAAGTTTGTAAATAGACTTTCTGATTATCAGTGACGTCAGGAGAGTCTGATTGCGGATTTTGTGGTGAGAGACACTGTCACTGTTGTTATTGCGTAAATGTTTCTGAACATTTGTGGATAAAAACTGGTGCATAAAGGAAACCGATTTTTAAGACATCCTAACACTTTTAATTTCAGTGTAAATATTCAGTTGAAGCCACTCGGGATGTGAGTAATGCCGACTTGGAACACCGCAGGCGCTTACCTACTGAAAATCCCCTCCACCTCTGGACACTTGTGTGAAAAGAGAGAGAGAGCTATTGAAGTGGAGCGAGGAGGAAGTGCAGACTGACAGGGAGACAGAGATTAGCAGTGATAGCGGGCTAATGTGTGTTTGACCTCCTGAGTGGCTGTAAGCAGCAGATAAGCTAAAGACGTGATGGTCTGTGGACCTCCACAGGCCGTCGCTGTAATTAGTTCATCTACCTGAACATGTAAAGACTAAATTCACACAGAGCATTTCTCTCTACTCCAGTGACCCCTGGGAGTCCAGACTCCTGACCTTTGACCTCTATAGACTACGCCACTTGGGTATTAAAGAAGTTGTCTTGCCTTTTTATCATCATTTAACATCAGTATTCATTGAAGCTCTGATTCCTTATACAAAAACAGAGAAAAAGAATACATACTTGCTCTTAGGGAGACTGGGAAGAAATACAAAACTTGGCTCAAGAGAAAAGCAGGCAAACACTATCAACACTACCCCTACAATGAAGTAAGTGTTTCAAACTGGGGAAGACAGAGTCACAACTAATCAGGGTTCCCACCTCCAAATGCTGGCAGGAGCTGTATTGAGTTTGGCAGCATGAAACAACCCCAGAACACCAGCACAAAGACAGAAACACACCTGTCCAAGAGCTACACAAAGGGAGCTCATGGGTCCTGAATTCATCACAAATGCCTCACAAGTGCACAAAACAGAGTCAATAATGACAATAACCAAGCAGGACTGCCTTACGTAAAATGTATAGGCTGTTATCTTGTGTAAATACAATGAAAGATATGTTTTATGTGTCAAGGTTGTAAATTCTACATCTAAGCAAAGGAAAGAAATCGCTTTAGTTGACATTGAATCTCACTTTGTGTTTTCGCTTGTATTTACGAAGCAACCCTACAAGGTGATTGTTTGACCTGTCTGGAAGATGCTGCATTTTTAAAGTGGACCTATTATGCACATTTGCAGGGGAATATTGTCATTCTGCTATAATAGCTTTGACCATTGCCCACAGTTCAGCATCAGTCTATCATACTACCACAGTTTCTCAGTGGCAGTCCAACCAACCAACCAACCAACCAGCCAACCAGCCTATCATCCATCCATTCAACCAACCAGCCAACCAGCCAACCAACCAACCAATCATCCATCCATTCAACCAACCAACCAACCAACCAACCAGCCAACCAACCAACCAGCTAACCAGCCTATCATCCATCCATTCAACCAACCAGCCAACCAACCAGCCAACCAGCCAACCAATCCATCCATTCAACCAACCAACCAGTTGGCCGACCCACTTGACCATAGATAGATAGATAAGAAAATGGTAAGAGTAGTCTACTGAAAGATCTAACCCAAAGAGAAACTATAAATCTTCAGCTGCCTCTAGTACCAAATATTACAAGGGGGAATATAAAAAGTCAAACTTGTTTTCTACATCCATTCGATGTTGACATAAAGACAAACCTGCTTCAAAAAATGTTTGGAAAGGACTTGTAGGAATACAGTGTTAGGTGCACGGTGGATGCTCACCTTTTATAGTGAGAGAGAGGCTGCTGAATGAATGCACTGTGAGCTCCGTCGTCAGCACTGCACAGACTGGCAGCTGAAAATGAAATAACACATGAAAATACACATAAAGACACATAAAGACACTGTAGACGACACGACTCATAGCTGCCACTTATGTAACCTTAATGTTATTCATCGCAGCATGACAAATATTAATGCTTTATGGTTTGTCAAGTGTTTTGGGGAAGCTAATTCTAAGATTTTTGTAAGGCATTGTCAACATTAGCGTGTAAACAGGCCGATGTTAGCGTGTAGCTTTTTCAAACTGAAAAGCTTTGCTATTAAACTATCACTTAAAAAGACAAGGTTAGAAAAATATGACTACTGTCCCTTGGGAGGTGCTTTTCTCTGTAAACAGGATGCAGAAATATAGTTTTCTATTTTTAGATCAGTGTGACCGACTAACACTCTGCGTAGATTGATGACAAGAGCAGCAAAGTCACCACTACCCAGAAGTAAAATGGACTCTTTAATTTATATGTGAACAGGTGTTACAAGCAACATCTGGACCTCATGCAACATACCCACAATTTCTCTAAAAGGGATTTATTTTTACATGTAGAGCAGACAGACTTCTTCCACTTTCACTTGCATTCTGGGTGCAGCTGTTGGTTTCTGCTGAGACCAATCAAAGAAAACACTAACAACTTCAAACTGTTTCTTGGCTTTAAGATATAAGTGAATGTTTGCTTGTTCAGCTAAGCACTTTTCAAATGCGATGAAAGATGATCATTTTGTCAGATCAAGATGAACTTAGCAAGTGGGTTGAGCCAAATGTGGAAAAAAAAGGGGTCATTCTTTAAAAATCCAGGATTTTACACTACAGACTGTCCTTTAAGAGGCAGAACCATCAAGCCTTTTCCAAAGGAAAGTCCTCCGCCCCTGCAGAAACAAAGTTAAAAGAATAAGGACTAACCGCCCTCTTTATTTTATGATAGCATAACACATCATCAGAGAATTCAGTCAGTTAACTAGCAGCTGTGATTCTAAAAAAGAATGTGCTCATAAATTACATTTCATGGAAACATTCTGTAACCAACATTAGATAGGAAACACAAACATACTTCGTCTTGTTAGTGATCCATCCATTTAGGTTGAAATCTGTCATGATGTTGGGAAGGCATGCTGTGATGCAAGATATAACTAACAATCGATACTGGAATTAAAGTAACTACCTTGTTTAGAAAATGCAGAAGGTACAGATATTTGTGTAAAAATGTAGTACAAGTAAAAGGTTGTCAGAAAAATAAAGTAAGTACCTGAAAACACCAGCTCTATCAGAGTATTGTATTTTGTTTCTACCCACCTCTGGATTTGTCTTTAAAGTCTTTGCAGTTGAGATCGTAGGAACCCTCGGCTTGCATGGCTCACATGTAAAAATATTAATTTTGAAAGGGGATTGTCAGTGTCGTGTACTTGGTTAAGTAGGGCCATGGTGGTTCTTCCTCAGGCTCCATGACTGTGGTAAAGGGCAGCTCTT
>JAPQRN010000015.1:6058970-6078618 GCA_037367275.1 Coranthus polyacanthus
TGTGTGTGTCTGTGTGTGTCTGTGCATGTGTGATGGAGTGAATGAGGGGATGGAGGGAGACAGAAGGAACAAAAGTGGAAAAAATGTGGGTGCGCCTGGTGTGTGTGTTTGTGTCTCTGCTCTCTCCGTAACGCTGCATCCACACTAATGCAGATCATTTAAAAGAATCTCATATTTCCCTCTCAGTTTTGTTCTTCCATCCACGCAAAGCCAGACATTTCCACCACCAGAAAATGAGCTGAAAACACTTATCATATTGTAATATGGAAGAGTTACAGGGACTTCTTAAACTATAGTTAGCTTTCTGCACTCACAAACACCATGATAAACATCAGCTTAGCAGCAGTAACAGAATATATTTGATATTCGTGTAAGTGTAAGCTATTCAAAACGGCGGTTAGCGAAGTGGACGGGCCCTGAGTTTGAAAGAGACAGGTTCTCATCGTCACTATGTTTACGGTAACTGCAGGTTGTTTTGAAGGATGTTTCATCTGACCAATGAAAATACGATGCAAATTAGATGGCATCCTGTTATCAGATTGGCTCACGTTGGCGAGTTCTCTCCCGAGCCGCTCCGGTCTTTCAGCAGCACTGCCTTCTTTTTGTCAGTTTCAGATCGTTTTCTGTTAAAACACTGTGAGAGACGCCTGAATGCAAAACTGAAAGAGCAGAATCACATCTATGAAACGTCAAATGTGGACCTTCTGGAGTCTCAGACATTTAAATCACATTGGTTTAGAATATTTACTGAAAATCCTATTTTCAGTCTTAACATTATCTTATCACATATCTTTGCAGGTTTCCAATGTCTATTTATTCTCTGTGCACCCAGTAAAAAGACTGGACCAGGATGGAGTTAATCCTGCTCAGAAAGTCTAGAAATGAGGGGGGACATGTTAGCTCCGTCGTATCTTATCTTACATGTTAAGACATTCATTCATTGTTTTGGTTAAAAAACACTCAAGCTGCTTTCTTAAGTTGTGTAAGCCTCATTTTCAGTTTCCACGAATGCGAGAGCTACAGCCATTAACTTTTGGCCACTAGGGGGCAGAAGAACCCGACAACAAACACACACACTGTCCTGACATCAAACTTATTATGACTCATTATGTTAGCAAAGAGTTACCTATTTTCACATGCAACAGACACAGTTCAACGCGAGCATTCGCGTGGAGTGATATTTGTGTCCACCTGATGAACAGTTGCTTTCTTTTCAGTAGAGCCACTGATCTATTGACCAATGCGCTGATCAAATCGGCCGTTATGGGGCTATCACCTTTGTTTTCCGATATGTGCCAATATAAAAACTATAACCAAACGTGAGGTGCAGAAAAAGTTGGGCTGATTTAGAAATGTTGTGGACCAGTTCCAGCCATCATGCCTCAGGTATTGATACTCGGTGTCTGCCCCAAACATCCAGTCAGACTCCAGTTTTAGCTCTGATTTGGTCACTACCAACTCCTGGCAGCAATGTCAGGTGTTTAGGTGTTCTTTCTTTACTATTTAGTTGCTAACTTTGCTCTCTTTAAGCTGGAGAATGATTATGAGACTGATCCATACGATGAATGTGCTACAAAAACTAAAAACCTGCATTAAAAAAAACACTGGAAATTCCCATAAAACTGCTCAAATGGCGATTATTCTTACTATGCTGAATACTTTTTACGTTGCATAAAATCATGTGAATCGCTGTTAACGTAAAACAAATGCAACTTTTAAGGCATAAAGTCAACTTTTATGAAAGCTCGCTGTCACAGATTAGGTGCAAAACGTCGTAGTACAAAAATTACAAGTGCTGTCAAATACAATCTAACGTTTTACTGTTCGGATAAAAGAATATATTTATAGCAGGCACAACGGTTTAAAACAAGAATGTGAAATAGAAAGGTGGGTAAACCGGGTGGTATTTTTTCCTAGCTCTGCATTCCTTGTCTCTAGGCACCAATTTAAAAAGCTTTTCCAGCCATTCTGTGAAAAATGAGACATGACATCAAAACCTGAAACTGTATGGAACCTCTCTATTAACAATATGATTACAGTCAGGAAAAATGGGTTACAGGGGACAAATCTGTGCGCTGTTTGGACTAAAAATAGGATGAGGCAGCTTGAATCGGTGTCAGTAAGACAGTCGCAGAGGAGAAGTGGAGTGTGTGTTGGGGGGGGGGCTTCGTCAATCGAGACCGCAGAAACAAAACATATGGTCTGAACGTTGAAAATACATAGACGACGATCCAACGTCAAACACGGGGGCCCGAAGGGAGAGTCGAGAGGAGTTTAATAAAGTATATGAAGGTGGTACTTCATATTCAGCTTCTTAAATTAAACAGGAAACTGGATTCAAACTGATAGACATGGAGTATTGCAAACCTAAAGCCTTTTCAGATTTGGAAACACTGACTCTATTTGTAATACCAGGAAAAGGGCAATGTCACTGTTTTTGTCTCTACAGACTACAAAAGGCCTTCCTGAGGTCTCTGCACAAAACAAACTTTTTGTATTAGTCATTATTTTTAATTGTCAGAGTGAGATGAATATTATAATGCAGCCTGTTCTCTAATGCACAGTCTACGGTACAGTCTATACTTGGTGATAATGAATAATTCAGTGGGTTTATCTGCAAACAAACAGTGGCAGATGTGGATATATTATTTAAGAACAAGTCACTAGCTGTTAGGCAAACGTCCATCTTCCATGTGTGTGTGTGTGTGTGAATCCAAAACACATCAGGCTAAGTGACAGACTGGTCCATCGATCGGACCAGTCGCTCTAAAGGCAGCAGCCTCGCTCTTCAGGATGCAAATCTCCCATCAGTAGCTCCGAGAGAAAATTAAAATCAGGCTCAACTGTCAGCATCATATTGTACAACAACACACAGTAGGGTCTGCATCGTGCTCAGGACGAAAAGCTTACTGGAAGAAATATAAAATCCATCATTTTAGACCCTAAAACCTCCTCACAAGTTCCTTTACTGACAGACAACTTGAAGTGGCAACACACATGAATGTGAAGCCTTGAATGTAGTTTCATACATGAAAAGCAACGTTTTCAACATCGTGGCCTCCTTCATTTTGCAGATTGCAAGCAAGAGAGAAGAGAATTTGGCAAGGATGAACAGGTAACTTTAAAGGATAAAACTGCTGAATTTGATGTTTTTAGGAGGAGGGAAACCGATATGAACTTGAAAAATTATACATTTAGGAGTATGTTTTTTGGAGTTTTTTTTCCAACAAAATGAATGGTTTAGGAGCGTGGTTTAAGCAGCAGGTCATCCTCCTTAGGTTTAGTTACAATATAAGCATCTTTCCAGAACATTTCACAGGTCACCTGTGTCACGCTCCTGCTTTTTAAATGAATGATTAAAGCTCCAGGCGACCTTTAAGTCTAGTAGATTCGCATCGTTTGTGTGCGTAAACGTGCGGGCGCTCCACATGATTTTTACGCCTTTTTAAAAAAAATGATGTTTATCCACTAGTACTACCAGCGCGTAAAGCTTCCTGTCTGTATCCTGCCCCCCCCTCATCACCTCCCTCCTCCTCCTCCTCCTCCTCTTCCTCCTCATCCGTGAGGTGTATGTGTGTTTTCTCCTGTCAGCGGACCTCGCCGTGCGCCATGTGAGCGAAGGGGGGGGGGGGGACGCAACTCCATCGCTACCGCTGCTGCTGTAGCTCCGGAGCGCTGTTTTAAAAACACTCATAAAACACACACAGAAATACAAATAAACCTGCGCGCACTTCACATTTCATCCCAAACCATTCCAGTTTCCCGGAAAAAAACAGAAGAGAAAACGCATCGTCTCTGACCTGCTGCCAGTTCTCCTCCAGGGAAGGCATCGCGGAGAAATAACCAGTGTCATGAACGAGTTGGAGTTCCTGGAAAATACTGTAATTCGCCAACACATCCATGCTTGATGCAAAAAAAGGAGAAGTCAGTAAAGAAGTCCGGAATCCAAACGAGAGAAACGCACTTCTTATTCTTCTTTTTCTTCTTTTTCTTCTCCACAGACTTGTTGTCAAAATCAGAAGGGAAAAAAACAGCCCAGCTGGTGCAGATCAGCGCACCTGAGCACTTTAATTAAAAAAGGATAAGAAGAAGAAAGAAAGAGTTGGTTATTTTATCTTTGTCCATACAATCCCCTCTCCTCTCTAGTCGCTCTGTCACGCCTTCTCTCCTACGGTCCGGGCTTCGAGGGGGTGGGGGGGGGTCGGGGGGGCCAGGTCTATTTCCGCATTGCCAGTTGCCAGTCGTCGGGTCTCCTGCACAAACTGCCAGGTTGCCAGGTTTGCTGTACTCCAGCAGCAAGCGAGACTGGACCCCGCTGCAAGCCAGGCGACCGGCGCGAAAAGGGGAGGGCGGCGAGAGGGTGGGAGGAGGAGCCACCTGCCAATCAATTTCATGCGTGACCTAATAAGGTAAATAGGGTTGATGATGTCACTCGCGTCCAATTAAGGAGGCGCTGAGACCGAAGGAGGGGGCGGAGCTTGGAGGGAGGCTGAGACGCCATTGGCTGCGGGAGGCTGTCAGTCCGGCCCTACATGGCAGAGAGGGGGTGAGTTATTTTTAGAGGCCTATATAAAACCAGCAGCATTCCTCTCTCTGTCATTACAGGCTGCACAGGCAGAGAGGAGACAAACCACGGGCTCTTCTGCTTCTGCTTCTGCTTCTGCTTCTGCTGCTGCTTCTGCTTCTGCTGCTGCTACTGCTGCTGCGATGCAACGGCGACATAAACACTTGTATGAATCTCTAGAAAGAGGCAGCCGAGCGTCAGAAGCAGCAGCCACGTATGAGATGAGATAAGACGTGTTGTTTTTTCTGCGGGGAGCTGGCTTCACCGCAGACATTTCCACCATGTGGTTTGCATGTGGTGATGTCTGGAGAGCAGAGATGCACTGGAGAGAAGAGCTCAACTGATCTGCCCACCTGTTCACTTGAACAACAGTTTATCCCCTATGTTTTTTTATTTCTGGAGAACAATGACGTCCATAGCATGTTTTACTATAAATACATCCTCGTGACTTGAACTCAAGCTGTTCTCAGACATCACAGCCTTCTCTATCATTGATTTTTATGTGACATAATAGGCTAGAGTTTTATTCATTATTCAGAATAAATGTTTTTTGCGACTTTCCAGCACTTTTAATGGTAATTTTTTTCTCAGATGGGAAATAAATGCTTGATTAGTGTCGAGCTTCTTGGTTTTTCTGCTTTTATTCCCTACATTTTAACACAACCATCTGTGCTTTCGACCCCTTTAATGTTTTCAGTTGAAGCTGCAGGAGCTGAAATCAGTGGAAAAATGTCAGAATTTTAAAATGCACACCTCCCTTCTGCAGCTCTCTCCCCTCCATCCAAATCAGACTTTCACGCCGCTGTGGAAAAGTGAGCACGTTTTCCAAGCCTCTGACAGAATCTGGACGGGGAAACGTAAATACAGAGACGCCCGTCGCATATTTAACCCCCTACCTGTCTTTAACACACCTACACGGGGTCAAATCTACTCCGTCAAGGGGTGGATGTTCTACAGCCTGAAAACAGGGTTCAGAGAAGGGGCTAGAATTTTTGTTCCACCTCAATCCACTTGAATTATAATATGCTGTGAGGTAATTATGTAAGTTTTGTCCAATGGCGCCAGAAAAACTATCAAGCACTGTGTATTCCCGTCATCAGGTCTGATTTCAGTCTAAATGGATTGGACGATAACACATAAAAAAACATGATCCCTTTCATATCACGCACGATAAAGACATAAAAAACTGACTTGCACGGCGGAGCAAAGCTAATGTTCTTTATTTGAAGTGTATTGCCTTTTTTCTTTACTTTTGAGTTAGAATGGTTTAATGGTTTTCAGATTATATTATATTAGGATGTTTTGATTGAGTAAAGGCTGTGTATTTTTGTCACCTCTGATAGTTTGTTATTTAGCAAAATTTTGCAAATTATCTGACGAACTTGTACTAAAACGAAAAGAAATGCGTCGCCATTGTATGTTTCTGTAAACCACGCATCCAGAGGTACGTTTCAAATCAACATTTCTAAATAAACGCATGTCAACGTCGTAGTGTTCGGCATTTTGAACAAATACAACGAGGCTGTATTAACATCTGTGTCTCAGAAACAACAGCACTTGGTTAGGTTCAGGGAGACACCGGGGCTGAGGTTGATACACAACAAATCTGCACAGATTTGATAAAATGATGGATATTTAAAACAAACTACAATCTGTTTTGGCCCGAGCCAAAGCACTTTATTGCGTAAATCTAAAAACCTGCTGGAGTCTAGATGTGAAATCCAGTCTCTGGTGCATTTTGTGCATCCGAAAGGCCGCTCCTTCGATGACAAATGATGTTAAAATTATTTGCACTGGTGGTTTGCGGAAACATTCAACAGCAACATCCATTCTGTTTATTAGTTTGAGCTGGATATCAGAGCTCTCTCCCAGCTCTCTGCTTATAAAACTGGCTATGAACTTCATGTCCAGAGGCTAATGCGATCGATCGGCAAACGGACGGCATGGAACAGTCGTCCAGGTCTTTCTCTATGTCCACTGTCACCTCATGAGAGACACAGATGCCGTTGGATATACAGTAAAAGTCATGACACAACAAGGGACGGGGAGAGAGCCACGTGGTCACACAGATCTTCAACTTTATCAGGCATTTCCCCTTTATTTGATATGAGAGAGTGGAGATAGACAGGGTAGAGAGCAGGGGAGTGACATGCAGTAAACGGTCCATCCAGCCAGGAATCGAACCTGTGAGTCACTGCTCAGGGCATTTCGCCCATGCACTGTTGTCCCTGCTTTATCATTAATTCAGCTTTATCAGCGTTTGATAGAAGATGTTACTTTGCATTGACACATTGTCCTGTGACATTTCTATGACAACAAGTGACCCCAGTTGACCGAGTGAAGTTGATCTTTAGAGTTTTGTTGTTTCTTTACTGTGACGTTTGAGTATCCGCTCGGTCCGACGAAATCAGCACGTTTTCACATTCATCTATTCACCTAAACGCTGGGTTTATGATGACTTCATCTATGAAGTAATATTGAATTATCATTCATTAACTGATGATCCAGTAATCACATAAAGCCACAGTGACTGGATCATTAGTTCATGGTGAGCAACAGGAATTCATGACACATCCTGCATGAATTCATGCATCAAATCATCCTGAGTCATGTATTAGTTAAGCATCACTTAAACACACGCCGTTTTCTGTCAATTTAAACAATAGCAGATGATGTCAGTTGCCTCATTTTGCAGATCCACTACTTCTGTTGTTACCTTTCACAATAAAAGTCCCTCAACATAAACACTGTGTGAATGAATTTAGTCACTCAAAGCACTTCACTGAGAGGTAACTCAATCAAACGTATTTAGTGATATATATTCATGTTATGACATTTAATTCTAGTGAAACAGTCGTTGAACGTTAGCTTAATAAAGGGGATATGACAACAGTGAATAAATTACAGATTTCCCAAAATTTGGACATCGATGGAAACATTTGATATAATCTAAATACACAAGAGATAGTTTAATCTGGAAATGCAACGCATTGTAGGTTTAAGTATATGATCTGTACCCTTATTATAGAGTGTTATGTGGTATTTATTCAGAAATACAGACAAAGGAGCGTTACAATTCTTTGTGTCTTTGAATACATCGGAAAAAAAGCCTTGATTAATTCTATGATTTGCTGTCATCTTGGGTTTGGTCCGTATTAACTGTGCTTCGGTGTCCCGTTTAATGATAATCACCTTGTTTTTATTCAGCACTCACATGGCTGAGTGAACCTGAGTCACCGACAGTCAGACACTGGTTCTTCTCGTTGGTTTGTTATAGTGAATCATAAAACCTTTTAAAGGATCAGATGGCAGAAATCACTTCTAACAGGCTCTAAAAGGTTTGTGGAGCTGCTGAATCATATTAAACCTGCGCTGGGAGATATTTACAATATGATTGTGTATAAAGCTTTTCTCTTTCTATTCGTCTTGCACTTCTTCCTTTCTTGTTGCCATACCTTCATATTCTTCCCCATCCCATCTGTCCTCCCATTCCTGCCGTGTTTCTTTTCTGTTTTTCCTTTTTTCCTTTGTGTCTCTTCTTCCCGCCATCTTTCTTCCCGCTTCCCATTTTGTCTTCTTCCTCCCTCCATGTCGTCGCACTTCCTACAATTTCATCAACAGCAACTTTCTGCTCCTGATAATCACACCTCATTTTTTTTCCTCCAGACTATTAAAGTGTGCGACTGACACAAACCGCAACGCACATCCAGCTAGTCTTACAAATCAGGTTAATTGATTTAATGAGGGCGCAGTAATTAAAGGTCAGAATTTGAAACTGAATTTAATGTCCCTCACTGGGCCAAATTTGACAAAACCTTTAAAGTGATAGAGTCTGGCACTTTGTTTTAGCATTGAACAAAACATATGGTGTCAGCGCAGAAACAAAAACAGCAATTAACGGAACCACTTCTTTTCCATAATTTGTGTATTATATTTTAAGTGCTAGAGAGAGTCATAACTTTAATGTTATTGCCAACAAGCCCTATTTACATACATCAAATACTGTATTCCCTATAGGACACATACAGGATTTGATGTGTCTTAAAAACATTTTAAATGTAAATGCTGTTCATCTTTCACATCATCTTTTGCATGGACTTGGAGAAGAAGAACTATTTAAACGTAATATTAAACAAATAATTTTCAGCAAAAATAAGTCTCTGAAATAAAAAATATACTTAAATTATGATGATATAATGCTGGTCCTGTGTCCTGTAGTTAATGTAAACATTTATTGAAGTTGTTTTTAACCGTATTTACTTGGCTCCTAAATGTTTTGGTGAACAGGTGACCTGAGGCTGTGCTCTCATTGGAGGATTAAAGAAACAGCACGGGGCACATGTTTTTGCGCCCTGCAGCCAATCAGAATTGTTTTTTATTTTCTTGTCCTTATATGATTGGATGATTTTCACTGGGTTGCCATGTGGCCTTGAGTGAGATACAGACACTCAGAATGAACGTAAAGCAGACGATATCTTAAAATGATGGTATTTGATAAAAAGCTGCCCCCAACAGCTACCTCAAAAGAAAAGGCAAGATGCCTTCATTGTTATTATTCTCAAATAAACACAGTTTGCTATGACTGTCTCATATAATAGCAGCCACAGAAAACCATTAGATCAATATAGAAAACATTATCCAAGTGATAAATGTCTTTTAACTTTCTGTGCTGTTCAGTGTAAAAGCATTTACTCGTAGTTTAGTTTGTCATGACTGTGGACCCACACCACTTCAAAACAACGTTTGTTTCCATGTTCAGTGACATATGTGTGTGAGTGCGGTTAGGGTTTAATCAAGGTTAGGCAGCTAAAAGCCCTTGATTAACATGAGGGAAAAATCATGGACACAAAAACCTAAACAGTGCACAAGTAATAAATGAGACAGGATGTGAACCGAGGCGGCTGGAGAGAGGGACTGTATTGTTTCACAACATCATATCACTTCCTGCAGGCACTGAATATAAGCACTGAATATAAAACTGCTCATAATCCAAAACACAACAACCCAAAGATCATACAGTATGTTTTTTAAATCACGTAAGAAATTACGATCTGTTAGACACAAACACAAGATAAGGATCAGTAGCTCCACCCATCATCCACCACACCACATGCAACCCTTACTGAGGTTTTTTTCATGTTATTGAATGACACTTGCATTTTGTTGTGTGTTTGTAATTTCTCCTTTGCTCTCTCGCTGTGCTTCTTCTGTGTGTCTCGTCCCCAAGGACAGACTGCTCATCTCTGAGGACTACGGGGGCCAGATGGCTTCTAGATTGGCTGTTTCAGGACATTTTCCCCATTGATTTTTAAAGCTCACTCTGCCACCGAAGGAACAGAGGAAGGAACAGAGAGGAGGGGAGGGAGAGGTGAGGGGTGCTGAGGGTGGATCATTACTTCTGCCAACCGTCTAATAGCAGTCCTAATAGATTTAAATGTAACATCTGGTGACATTTAATACCCCACACTGATATAAAATATTGCATATGCCTGTCTGTAAATGTCTGACCCAACCATCAGTGGACACATACTCACGATTCCTCAAAACAAGACATGCTTGTTTACTGCTTGTATCAAGAAATGTCGTTTCCCAAAGGCTGGTGTGTGATATTTTCATATAGCCTGTATATATAGTACAGTAATATGGTAAAACAGGACATATTACGGTTGTTAGCTGCCATTTTGCTTCTGACACGTTTATGCTTTTGTAATAAATGTCACTGTCGTCACGTTTCGCTACAAATGTAATCTGTTCCTTGATTTTGTTGCAAAGAAACATTGTTTGTGATTGAAGGATTTACTACTTGTTTGTCTTTCCTCAAGGGGCAGGAGGTAGGTGGATGAGGGATGCGGAAAATCCAGGATTTTGTTGCCAGAAACTGGAGTTTACATCCTCACTCCTGCAGGTGTTTAGGTTTAGACAACGGAGCTGCTTTGGTTGGAGTTAGGAAAAGAATGTGGTTCGTTCTGAATATTAATAAATACATTGAGTCATTTTTTTTATCACATCATTGTAGACTTTTTTTGTATCCCCGTGCTATCGGTGTCCTAAACCGAACCATAAAATGTTTAATAATGCTGTCGTCAAAACCTGCAGATATTGACCGTTATATTAAAAGGGATTGTCGAGGCAGAAGAGGAGGGTTGAGGCCACCGACAACTAGTTTTTAACAAAACTGCTGTGAGGACTAATAACGAGTTTTTACTGCTGCCAAGTGCAACTGTAAAGAAGTAAGATGTCGCGCAGCGAAACAGCGAGGCTCAGTGATGTGTTTTTAATAGTTTTTGGACTACTGCAGAAGAAGATGCCATGCGTAGGATGAATTCATTGCAGGTGTCATAATAACGAAGGTATTTGAAAACATTGGATTTATCTACCACTGCTGCACCTACGGCTCTGACTACTGTCATTACTTTTTTCTTTGTTTTCAGCAGTTATTTCTGCTGTTACAATGACTCCAAAACCATCCATTCGTCCCTCTACGCTACATTTCTACAGCAGACTTTGTTTCTTATCCTCCACCAAGCCTTTTCGCCTTTCTTTGTCTTCTTTGTTGCCCCTGTTCATCCGAATGAGAGACGGAGGGAACAAGGAAATGAAGGGAATTATTTAAAAAGAAACAAGGGGATTAAGAGAAAAAAGTAAAAGCAGAAACAAAGAAAAAATGGCTCCGCTGTGTAATTTCATTTCTTCAGTTTCTGCCTAAAACACCTAATACCATAAGAGGAGAAAACATAAAAGCTGTGTGTGTGTGTTTGTGTGTTTGTGTGTGGGCTGCATGTCTCTCTACCACACAACCTTTTAAAATCTGGGCATCGCTGCCCAGCTCTACACACACTGTGCTGTAATCACATTATTGTGTTGTGTGGTTTTGGCACAGAGAAGGATTGCAGGGATAGCAGAAATAGGCAGAGGAGGGGAAAGGATTTTATCACTGTGTTGCCATAATCTAATCAGAGCTGGAACTTCAGGATGTTAGAGGATGGATGGAGGATGAAAATCAGAAGGAACTGTGTACTTGCACCAAGTTATGACTCTTCAGCCTTTTTAAGTACTATAAAGGCTAAACACAGTGCAAATTGCAAAGTGCAATTACAAACAGCCAGGAAGAAATATATGTATGTTAGTAGCAGTGAAGAGAAAAGGTGAAAAAATCAGTATATGATCTCAGAGGCTCAGAGAAACCTATATCCTGCTTTTGATAAACACAGCGGCCCGCATTTATCAAACGAACGTACGACAGTAAACTGGGTGAAAGAAATTTCTCCATTTATCAAATCTCACGACAGGTCTAAAGAGACCGATTCCTTGGAGTCCGAGTCACTTATCACCATGAACTGTAAATATTTAAACTGAACAATCAGAGCAACACGAACAAGCTGACCAGCTGACTGACCAAGGGAGGATTCACCTGGTCTGAGTTAACCATCCACCCCCAGGAGGCCGGAAAGGGTACAGTCACCCAGGTGAGCTTAGGTCACATTTTAACATCCAACGCAGGGAGAGGCACTAGACGGACAACTGTAACGTTCAGAAGTAACGCAAGAGAAAGTTAGCACAGCAACGTCACAATTCATCACCTATGACCCCACGTGTCATATCCGACATAAATAACATTTGAAAATGTTTGCCATTAACAGGGATACCCATGGTTTTGGACTAAGGGTTAATTTCTCTTTCGCTTTGAGAAAACAAGGTGCTATTGATTCAATGCCAGATGGATCTCTATGGAGACTGTGTCCAGCGCAGCATCTCGTTCATCACTTCCTAAGTGTTAAATCTTACAAAATCTGTTCAGTATTCAATAAGGAAAACTGACAATGCACACGTTAGTTAGTTATTATTATTCTTATTATATTATGTGATGAGCATTTCAGGTTTTCCTTTCTCTCACTTAAAGTGCTATTAATGAGTAGAAGTGAGTGATTTATCTCCTCCACTGACCGTTACATCTCAGCTTGTTTCTCCAGAACCTCTGCTGTCCAAATCCAGGGTCGTGGAGGTCCAACGGGGGCAGAGGCCGCGTACTCTGGATCCGTGGGACCAGTTCCAGACAGGTTTGTGTAGCTGAAGACTGAGCACTGGTGCCTGACTCATAATTTATCTGAAACATCATTAAAATGAAAAATAAGCGCAATTACAATTAGGCTAAATGTAGGAAAGAAGAAATACTTGTACCTAGGCTTGTGAAGTTGTACTATTCTCCAGCTGGAACACATCTGTGTTCTGTCAGACCAGCTGTAACCAGGGCTCCTCAGTCTGGATCCGTTTAAGGCTGGGGTCATTTTTAGTGGTTTGAGGTCTGACCATTTTTCCTTCACCTATATCTAAAGAATTGTGATAAAAACTGTTACATTAGTCCTACTATTAGGCTATATTCAGAATAGGCTACATATCACTGATGTTTAAATTACATATTCAAACCTCAGCAGGAGTTTTGCTTGTTGGCCACAGCAGTGATTTCTTTGCATAATGCAGATTTCTGACTTCCTTTGATGCCACTTTTCAGGTTAATTGGTTCATCTGCATGTTTTCTCCTTTGAGGTCTGGGAAGGTTCTTGTTTTGGTCGTATTCATCTCCTCGTAACTTCCTTGTAAACTCCAGGGGCAGGAGCAGAATGAATAGGGGCATGATATTTAAATGACGATTGTTTTTCATTGATGCAAGGCCTGAGGTCTAAGCTTCGTCCTGGCTCCAGAGACACAGATTACAAAGCTCAAGTCCTCCACCCTGTAGACTGAAGCGCCGACACCTTCAAGTGGACGACGAAACAGTGTACAAACTCTGTTGGCATCTCTATTTCTAAGAACAAACCTCCAAAAATACATCATGGACATTGTGCTACTGTGTCAAATTTCATAAACTGCTGTTAATTTCTCCCCATTTACAGTTGCTTCTGTTAGAGGTGACATTAGCCTAGACTGTGGTTGAAGTTATGAAAGCAACCAACAGATTTAAATGGATAACAGGGCATACGGACAATGGAGCTGTCTGCCAATACTTTATCACCGGGGAAATAAGCTTTTAGAGCTGCATATTAATGTTTTAGAGTGGATATGTTAGCAGCCATATACTAGTTTTATCATCACTTTGAAAATATTTGTATGCTCTCTGTAGTCAACAATCAAGTTATAAAAAAGACGTTCAGAGATGAGCGAGGGGACAAGAGGGGGAAAGACTGTCCTCAGATCGTCAGGGACGTCATAAAGGACAACTCTACGGCCTGATGCCCCCTTTACCATCGATTCCTCCAGTATCTACCTACGAACGGGCAGAGAAACGGCTGAGACGAGGCAGGATCACGGGCTTATCGAGGTAACCCTGGGTTTTCAGTGTCACGATGGTGGATCACTTTTTACCGGGCTGAATCTCCACGGGGACGTATACTGCATACCTAACCTGCTCCACAGCAGGTTATGGTCAAGGTAACGTATAAAAGCAAACGGACTAATCAGTTCTCTTGGAAACTGGTGTCACCATCCCTAGAAGATCCCACGGACCTCGGTGTGTGGATAGTGAGAAGGTACCATCTAAACCCTGTCATTAAAGCACTAACGTTTGTACTTACTGACTTCATACTGGTTTGAATTCGGTTTTCACATTTGTTTTTCGCTCTCTCTCTCTCTAGACCATTTATCATCACCGGTGTTGCAGCTACAAGGCTCAGATTCTCTTACACAACATACATCGAAGCAGCACATTAACATTTAACGGGACATTCAACAGTAGTTACAGTCAGATGTTAATCACAGAGCAGTGATATTGATGAGAATATTAACTTACACATTCCCACAGTGGGCAGCTTTACTTCCAGGCTTTAGCTGCTGCAGCGCTGTTGTTTTAGCCTGTTTTAAATTCCTCATACCTGTTCAGGATTATAGCTCGTTGTTGTGAGAAACATGCAGCTCTAGGCCTGTGTGTTGTTTGTGATTGATCATCTGGTGCCAGCTTCACCCCATTTATGTGAACATGCTCATGACTAGATTCAGAAAACCTGGGCTGACGATAACCAGCACCGTTGAAACGCTGCTCGGTGTGACTGCAGTAGTTACGCTTTGCCAAGGCGGATGACAGAGAGATATATTGGGTATGCTCAACATGCTCCATACAACGGTTTGCGATAGAAATACCAACAAAACAAAAGTCCCATTAGGCTAAAAAAAGCCCATCCTCACACATGTCAACAGAGTGTATCAGTCAGTCAGAGTCACAGGTCACACTGTCTCCACAATCAGACAGGACGCCATTAACGTCCAATATTTGGCGTAGAGAAAAAACACACAGAGGCACATTATCACCCTCCGCTACATAAACAACATCTCTAAACCTCCACCAGCTAAACTCATGGCTGTGATATTTCCTGTCGACTCCCCTCCTCCTCTCATGTCTGTGATATTTTTAATAATGTCGAGGAAGAAGCAATATACTGTATCCTCAAGCTGAGGGAGCGATCCAGGGTTAAGCATATTCTGCAGCTAATTGCGCTTTCTGGTTTTTAATAAAGAAAAAACACACGCCTGCAGGCACCGTGTCTGTGTTTGTGTTCGAATGAGCACCAGCCGTGAGCAAAAAGTTAAAAAGAGAAATACCTTTTGGCTCAGTGTGAGCCTCATTCTTCAAGGAAGATTCATTGTGCGTGTTTGAAGATATGTCGCCGTGTGCTGGTGGAAGATGAATGAAGTCTTGTCTGTTTCTGTGTTTGTGTCTAAAGTGACGGTTAGTTACTGTTATATAGGTATAAAGCAGATTCTAACAGATATATTTGCAACTACATGAGTCCACGGTGACATCCTGAAAGAGATTTTAAAAGCCTCATTAATTCAGGTTAATTCAACTGTACACGAGTAAAACATTTGAGGTAGTTTAATCTAAATTATATTTCTATTTCACAACATTTCAGAGGTAAATATTATCTCAGACAACTGTAGTTACTTTTTCAATACAACTGCAATGATCTTGGATTTGAGGGGAATTATACTGTCGATTATTTTTCTTATTTTGGATCGTTGTATGTTTTCCCAACATTAAGACAGATTTCAACCTAAACGGATGGAACAATACATAAAGACGACCCCTGGTGTATCCATCAGGGATGCTCCGAGCCGTTGCCGGTATCAGATGCTGACATTAAACACCGGTATTGAATCGGTACCCAGCGTCGGCCGATACTCAAAGCTTCGGGAATCGCATCGCGACTGAAAAAGTCGGATCAGAGGATTCCCATCAGTGTGTGTCTAAGAAGACAGAAACTGTGTCACAACTGAGATACAACAAAACAAACAGACAAAAAGGCGAAATCATCCAAATGAATCACTGCATTATTTTCAGTATGTTGTTCTTTATTTTATGTTAAGTGAGAATGGTTTAATAGTCTTTGCGTTATGTTAATATGAGGTTCAGTTTGCACAGAATCAGACTGACTTTTGACTCATACTTTGAGTACATTTCAGAGCCTGTGCTTTTTCACTTTTACTGCAGTGAAGAAGTTGCATCAGCACTTTTTTTTATACAGGTATCTGGACTAAAACCTCTGCCACCTCTGGCAGACCTAAAACTGAGAGATGAGTTGCTAGACTTAAAGAACATGGTTCACAACAGGTTTTATCAGCACCGTTTACACTTACTGTTGCTTAAGAGAGACAGTCATTAGAGACGAAATTTAGGTGACAAAAAATATCAAAGGAATCCTAAATTACCTGATGATAAAGGTAAGTCTGGGAAAAGAGCTGAATGATGGGTGGATGTTGGACGACTGACGAGCCTGTGGAGACATTATGTTCTTTATGACGCCATAAAACAAAAGGCTGCTGCCTTTCCCTTCATCACGGTGACCTTCGTTTGATGACCGAGCCTCGTCGCTTGCTCTTTAAGGCCTGGGTAATGGATGTTTATACATAACAGACATATACCACCGCACATAACCACATCATTATCCTTACACCGCCGCGCTATCGCTGCCCCGGGCTCTGTGGTTTTATGATTGACAAATCTGAATAAATCTCCTCATTTGGATATGCTGCAACAAGAATTAATTACCAGGTAATTGTGTCTAACATATTAATTTAGAGGAGATTACACAATGCATTAGCCCGGCGCTTATTAAGCATGATTATGTATGCTGGGTTTTTGTATTGAAATCGCACAGGCGGAAAATGCGGTGCAATTTGCCATGCTTGGCTCCCGTTAACACATTACTGAAGCTCTCCTTCCTCTCATCCTCATCCCTCCTCTGCTCTGTCTCCTTTTCACCATCTAGTCTCCCACATCTGAGTCAGAGAAGTACGGTGTTACGCTGCTGCTCAAACCAGCGCCATGGGCTCACGGAAATTTTGGCCAGACTTGTGAAAAAAAAAAGGAACTGAATTACTTTTATGTCCTCCTTCTTGAAACCTAACCACAGTTTTCTCCTCACTATCACGTACAATGCAGCTGTTGCAGAAGGCGTGATTTACCAGCTACTGTACGCAGATTAAATGCAATTATGAAGATTAGTTTATGTTCCCGACTAGAGTGCAAGATTTGGGAGGATCTACTTGAAGAAATGGAATATAATATCAGTGTGTTTTCATTACCTTACCTTAACGGAGGGAGCGGGTCGTCTTCCACAGAGTCCGACCTGTTTCCACAGTAGCTCAGAACTCAGTTTTTTGGGGTCACATTTGCTTTATAACCTTTGAGCATATTGTAATTCAAAAAGCAAGTCAATCCACATGTGAAAATGTCCAACTTTACAGCAGAAATAAACATGTTTACAGCCTGGTATAAAAAAAAAACGGTCTCTGTAGTTAATATCCTCCTCTGTGACAACTGGGCAGGTGGTGAATTTTTAAATAACACACCTGTTTAATGTTACGCATAATGAAGGGCACGGTTGCTCGTGTGACAGGTGAACGCCGCCGTGGGCTTTGACAGCTCGCTCGGCTCTGAGTCGGACATTCGGAGCTCTCGCTTATTGAATAAAACATTTATTTTTTCCACTTCCAGGCAGCTCCGTTGTAGCTGAGATTAAGAACTTACACTAAGACAGTCAGAGAGTTACTTAATTACAATGCCTGGTCTGTTAGCGTGTCTTAGCTACATGAGCTGATGTATTAATTCATATTCGAGTATATGATGGGCTTGGTTCAGAGAAAACAACAATAAGATAAACAGTCCATTCATGGTCTTCTGGAGGATGGATTCTATTGACTTCAGTGATTCTTTGACTTTTATTGTATCACATTATGGACGGATTGCCATGAATAAACAACCGCAGCTAAATCCATTACCCTCTAAAATTGAAATCTTCTCCAGACACACTTGATGTTTGGAGCAAACAAGAAAACGGTAGCAGCCACAGCGACGTGCTGAACGACATCAAAATTACAGGCTAAACGTTGTGATTGTAAACACATTAGCACGTGTACACCAGCATTCATACAGAGCTGCAAGCATGGCTGACGTGGTGTGTTCAAACTGGCTGTGCATGAAAACTCACAGCCTTCTCGTTCGTATGAATGTGTTTCATGAGTCTGCACTGGAAGGAAACAACCCCTTTTAATGTGGTGGATGAGTTAATACTTACAATAATCATGAGAAAAGATGATTAATTACTGTTAAAACTTTACCAGACATAGAAAACACTGTCTCAAGTTATATTATTGTGGAATCTGAGCTTTAAAATATGTATCGAAATACCAAGTTAGCCCAATAGTTCAGATGTATTTATGGTCATTCTTATTGTCCTGTCACACATTCATTGTACATCTCAGTGAATCTCATAGTGAGCTACTGTACATCTACATCTGAACCCGTAAGACGCTGTGACCGCACAGTGTTTAGGTTCTGTTAACGCTCTCAGTACAACATTTGAGAGCTAACGCTGTGTCGTACGATGACTGAGAAGTGCTGCTGAGCCTCCAGAAGTGTTTCTAAAGCAGAGAGCGGCTGTTCTGCTGGTTTTTATGTTGACTTCAAAACAACTGATAAACAAAGGAAGGTATAATTGGAGGCTCTGGTCATGCTGAGAGACGACTGCTGCATCACTGAATAGATTAGCTGTTTGCAGTCTGTTGCTATGGTGGTGGAGTCTACTGGGATGTGTGAGAGGGTGTGTTCGGTGTGCGCTGCCTATTATGAAAACTGAATGCTTGTTGTGTCCCCGAGTGTTTGTCTGTGTGTACGTGTTTTGTATTTCGGTGTATTTCGCTGTGTGTTACCCTTGTGCATGAATACGTGCGAGTGTTTCTGTCTTAGTGTGTGTGTGTGTGTGTGTGTGTGTGTGAGTGTGTGTGTGTGTGTGTGTGAGGGTGTGTGTGTCTGTGTGTGTGTGTGTGTGTGTGTGTGAAGCAGTCCGTGTCCCTGGTGTGCTGCTAGTAAAGCGTGGCGTGTTTCTCTAACAGGCTTGTGCTCCATTAGTGGCTCAGTGCTGGGCTTAAAACCGGGAGGGAGGAGAGTGCAAAGAAGATGGACACATACATCCATGAACCAGGACCTCACAGCAGCTTTTCCCTGTTTGTATTTTTTTTTTTTTAAATTACATGAATATATATCACAACATTGCGTAATCCTGACACATAATCACTGGACTGGATGTGTTATTATTCAAAGTAGAGTATTTTCATTTGGTGTCTTGTATCATGTATGGACTGTGGTTTTGGTTAAATGTTCCAGAAGTTTCTGCAGACTTAATTCAGTATTAAAGGTTCAATATGTAAGCGTTTAAGAGAAGCTTGTGTTGGAGTCTGTGTTGCGCTGGAAGCTGGTCGTTTGTTGATGTAGGATAAGTCCATTTCTAAGCTAACGGTAGCTAGTGTTGTACGATGTTGCTGCTGTAGAGGAGCAGAAGAGAAGCACCGAGGCACTTGGGAAAAATGACCCGAGTCCTCTACATAGAAACCAGTGTAAAGCAGAGGCAACCGAGACAGTCGTTAGCTTAAAAATGGCGCTAACAAATGAACAAATGACCATCTCCGAGCAGCAGGATCCGAATGTTTCCAATTTCCTTCTATCCAACTGATTGAATACAAGATAATGTTGGTCTACGTCGCAACTCAGTAGGTGACGGTGAAGCACCTAACGCTGGATGCTACCCACCATAAAAC
>JAPQRN010000015.1:6110517-6122450 GCA_037367275.1 Coranthus polyacanthus
GACTTAAAGGTCTCATATCTTAAAACTTATCACCGTCCACTTTTCATCAGCATTTAGTTAAGTTTAGTCCTGATTTGAAAAATTTTGCAAAACTTCAGACTAAGTTATACTTTGCAACCTTTTGTGTGCTAACAGCTATGTGCTAACCTAGCTAGCTAGCGTAAGTTAGCATCTTAACTTGGAGAAACATAGGAGTATTTATTGGTCAAATTAATACTATATTGTGAACTGCGGTAAAAAAAAAAAACAAGGTTAAACAAGTACAACTTCCCTCTTATTGTTCTCTGTAATTGTAAGAACGCTACAATATATGTGGGCTGTAAAATAAAGCTTGTTCTCTCAACAGTATACAATAAATGTAACATATACCATGACTTTGAATTTGGCAACTGTTTAACACAACTTGTTTTGGGGAAAAAAAAGACATTTGCATTGTTAAACCACATTTGTTCTCAGAGAATACAAGGACCAGAGAGAGGTTTATTGTGTTCAATGTTTTTTACTGGCTGAACACAAGGTTCAGGATAAAAATCTTTGTAGAGAGAACTTTAATGACTGCGATTCTGTTGTGTTGTCATGTGAAAATTGTTTCTCAAATGTTGTTAAAAACCTAAAGTAGAAAGTGTAAATTGGACTGTGAGTTCCTGAGTGCAGCTCGTGCAGCTTCATGGTTCCATCTGGACAAAAACCTCATTGTTTTATTGTCCTGCCGTGTGAAGTGCATCCCAAACAAAACAGCGCTTCATGTAAAGGTACTTTTTAATTAGTGTCCTTAACAAACGCCGTGCTCAACTGTTCTGCTTCATCTTGTTTCCCCTGTCTGCGACTGAGAAGCTCTTGTCATTTGATTTGATGGAAGCGTTCAGACAGCAGTTTCACCATCTTTCATGTCAGCTCAGAGCGGCCAGACCTGAAACGTCCTGGTCAGGAAAACACAAATCATTTCCGATCGTGTTTGACAACTTTTCAACAACACTGGACGCATCTTTTTTCTTCTTCTCTTCTTTCTTTCATACCTTTCATCCGTCTTTGGGTTTGTTTTTTTTGAAGCCTTGGTTTTAGAAACAGCTGAGCCTCTGGTAACTCTCCCATCCTTCTACACTATTTCCTTCTGATTAGCTGAATTACTGTCATTTTGTCTTCCAGTTTGCCAAAACACAAAGATGCCATGTAGGTCTGAGAGACGAAGCAGCAGTGAAGCTCATCTCCGGGTTTCCGCTGAGAAACCACACATACGTAATTTATCGCGCGTTCCTCTGGGGGTTGTATATGTTTGTGTTTTGTTTTTGCCTCGTGGGCAAGCTCTGTTAGCTAAAAATAAAACTATTTGAGAAAGGATCGCAGACATTCTTTACATATTTTGCCAAAGACATGCCGTGCAGGTCTTTGTATGCACATTACAGTTGTCTTATGAGCAGTGTGAAACATCACTGATGTGAACGTGTAATCTTGAAGGGATGAGAAGGATCAGGCAGTTTGATCACAGGATGTCACCACGGCTCAGAGCTGAGGATCAATGTGCACTGACATCTTCTGCCTGAACTGACCTTTACTTTTATGTAACCAGCAACGTGGACCAAACACAGCTTGTTTTCAACGTTCTGAATAGAAATGAATTCGAGTCATCGTATGTTACTGTGGTGTTTGATTCTTCTATTTTATGTCTGTTTTATTGTTAGACATACTTGAAACACCCATTTTGTTTGTTTTTTAGGAACAAAAAGGTGTTTAATGAGCCTCCACGTCTGAAATAGTGTCACCAGGTGTTCCACTTTTTTATCCCTTGTCCCCATGTCCCACATATTGAGACGATGCCCCACATTTAGATTTTGAAGGGAATGCATGATACTAGTCACGTTTACATCCACACGTATGTGGTAAGTTTTAACTGAATTTCAGAAAATCTTCAAAAGAAAATGAGAATTTCTGAGCGTATTCATCCACTGTTGTCATGTTAATATTAAGCAGTAGGTGCACATTGGGGTATTAGTAATAGTTTCATACTTTAACTGCCCATTTGAGTGAAAAGTCAGTGGGTGAGACTGAAACAATAGTTATCAAGGTTTTGCTTGATATTGTGACTTGAGGTCAGATTAAAATGGATTTTCAAACTTGACTTTATCATCCAATAACATACTATCTGAGCTGTCGATTGAGGACCTGATAGACGGAACAAGAGCTCTTTGAACCAGGATTGCAATTTTGTCTAAAAAAACCTGAAACTGTGAACAACTTTATGAATTCTATTAGCATGAGAGTTGAGAAAGTTCCATTTGAATATAAAATACAAGCCATTCGTTATGTCCTGTAACCTGCATACTCTATTATGTGTGTGTTTAGTGTCTAAATGTATCAGAATTTAAGACTATCACATGGTGACGTGTCCCACATACGGTCTGTCCTACAGTTGGTTTGTTGGGATCTGGTCACTCTCATCTGAATATTTGAATTGTTTAGGATAAATCTTTATTGTCTGTATTGCCAACAAGTCCTCCAACCTAAACAACAACATAGGTTGTCTTCGCCTGTTGCAGCTTTTGATGCAGTATTGCCTCTAATGGCCATAAGAGGATTGCAACATAATTAACTGAGAAAAGAAATAAAGGATTAAACAATAAAGATAATCCTGCACCTGTACTGTAAAAAAAAAAAGAACAAAACATTATGACATTACAAAATCTGATGTTTTGTAAAGTTTACAAGAATAGCTACAGTTGTTGTTTTTGCTGCTGATTCTGTTGATAATACTCTTGAAACTGAACACGTATAAAAGCAGGACTTTAAGTGCAGCGACTGATACCGTTACAAAGTCCTAACCGCTCCATTTAGGCTGTGACAATGTCATGGCGAAGGTTTGATTCGGTTTAGACACAAAAACAACTCGGTCAGTCTTAGCAAAAGATCGAAGTAAGGGCTAAAATGAAAAACTTACACGACGAATAAACACGACAACAACATTTACCTTCGATGTGAAACGGGACATGAACACTGCTCTCCTGCGATAAATCCACACAGTTTGTTGTTGTGTTATGGTCATCCACGACCACCTCCTTCTAAGGATTGTCCCTATTTAACATCACCTGGCTGCTGCCCCCCCCCCCCATGCATTTATTCATAGAACCACAAGAAGTACATGAACACTGGTTATTTTATTTCATCCCTTTAACCCATAACTGCCATTTTCCTTTTGAGTTAAGGCAGGCTGGTTTATAGTGTTACTGTTATTAGTTTTATTATGCATCCATCCATTTCCAGCTGCTTATCCGGGGGAAGCCCATGCATCATCCATTGTGTTTCAAACTACAGCTATTACGATGCTGGCGGGTTCCTTTCATGTCTGGCTTTATTACTGCCTAAGAGCAGAGGAACAGTAACTAGGCAGGTTTGGCAAGAGAGCCTTAAAGATAAACATCTTCCAACACTGCTCCCTTCTCTGTTCTTCTTAGGAGGACCATCCCACCTTTTCAAATAGAAGAAGAATATGTTCATAT
This sequence comes from Coranthus polyacanthus, assembly GCA_037367275.1. Taxonomy (NCBI): domain Eukaryota; kingdom Metazoa; phylum Chordata; class Actinopteri; order Kurtiformes; family Apogonidae; genus Coranthus; species Coranthus polyacanthus. The sequence goes on from JAPQRN010000015.1 coordinate 6,114,009, forward strand.
AATTCCACCGAGTAAAGTTTTGGTGGAGGACAGCTGCAGTATGTGAGCTGTGCTGTACATAGCATGTCCATTACCCAGTGACCTTCATGTTAATGGATTTACCATGTTCATATCTAAATGCAAAAAGCTGCGCACGGGGACTGAGTGGATCCTGTACCATGCAATTTACACGACACACGTTCCCCTCAGCGTGTTTTGGTTTGAGATCAGATGCTCTTCATCGTCTCTGAAGCCTCCTTTCATACCTCCGTCTGTGTAACCTTCGCCTCTCCCGTCATCAAGGACTTTGAAGACCTTCAATTATTATCTCAGATGTGATCCCTTGTATATTTTCATCTTTCACAATTTGTTGTGCTTTGAATCCACAAACAAGGATGTTTCTGGAGTGAACGAGGATTAGTGAAAAGCACTGTTAAAGGTAAAGCAGCATCATGCTTTGTTGTCTGGCAGGTCCTTGCTTGTTGCTGTGCTCACTGATAAATTGAATTCTTCTCTACGACTGAGTTGGTTTTAGTTGAATAGTTTACACTCATAGTTTGCATCATGCATCATTTAGGCTGAAAACTACCTGTTGCTAATTGATCGCTGAGTTGCTTGAAGTTAGGTGTAAGAGAAGGTCTGGATTCATATTTCTTCATAGTCTGGGCATTGCTAGCATATAAGAAACTGCAACGTGCATACCTTCACATAGGTCAGGTACATTTTAATTTGAATTAAAGGTCTGATTCGTGTGTGTTCATGTGCTGACGTGACGTTTGCGTCGGAGTGTGTGTCGTGCAGGGAGCCGGTCGTTTCTTCATTAGCTAAATCCATTTCTAAGCTAACAGTAGCTAGTGTTGCGCACTGTTGCCGCCGTAGAGGAACAGAACGGAGGCACTGAGGAACTCTGGAGTGAACAGAAGGATTTGGACAGAAAAACCCACCCGAGTCCTCTACGTAGAAGTCCGTGTACAGGCTGTTATCATGGATGTAGACAACCAAGACAGTTGTTAGCTCAGAAACAGAGCTAGCTAAGATCAACAAACGATGCAGACAATATCATACAAACTCCAACAGAAACTTCATGTAAGCACACAAGCACATTGAAGTTTGATTCAGAACATTGTTAGTATTCTGCCTCCTTTTATCTCAGGTATAGCTGTGATGTCGGAGTTTCTTCAGATAAGGTTTTCACAAGCATTCAAGGCAAATCGCGACAAGCAAAGTCACACTTGTACTGGTTGACTGACATCAGCTGCTTGCAATAGGCCGGGTTGCCTACACAGCTGCATTGAACGTAACATCCAGTCTCATTCCTGCAGGTGTTAAACATTACATTTTAAGCTTACACTCTCTCTCTACTACTCTGATCTTATTCCTGCCATCACCGTTTGCTGCCGCAGCGCCCTCCATCAAACCAGCCTCCAACTTATGTGGCATTTCATGTTGCTGATGTAACAATGATTTTATGCTCGCATATAAATTGTGCTTATTATGGGGGGATTAGCTTTCAGCAGATTCCTCATCACTGCTCAGATTTATTGAGAGCTCCCTTAAACAGCAGAACCTTATCCACTAAATAAAACTGCATGACCATACGCTGCAGACGGTCAGTTCTGTGTCTCCATATCCATACATATTCATCTTGTCCTCCGCTATCTGCCGGCGGTGACAACAGCATTATTAAACTTCGTACGGTTAGGTTTTCGCAGGTGAAGCTTAGAGAAACATACCAGGCTTTGGTTAAATACAGAAAAAGTCAGCAGTGATATTAAAAACAAAAAAAAACGACTCCCATTGTTTTTATTAATATTTAAACAAAACAGTAATCTAGTCCTAGTTCTACCCAAGGGACTGCTAAACTTACTGGATGCAAATGCTGATCTCCTGTTTCAGTCGTACACTTTGCATGTCTCACATCCATACCAATCATCTTTCTGACTCCGGTAGGTGATGAAAATGCAGCAAATCATTCAATCTCAAATTGCATTCTCTAGGGAACACGATCTAGGCACTGATTACATTACTAAGACAAATGTAATTGCTATTGCAGTTTAGACATATCTAAGCTTATTTCTGAGATAGAATTGGATAAGCAGGTCGTGCATGAGTGTGAGGTGATAGAAAATATGATATCGCGGTTATGCATCAGTAAAATATATGGAACAAGGAGACACTACACTATTAATAGGACAAGGTTTGGATATGGTGTTAAAGGTGCTGCTGTTTGAGGAGTTCTCTATGAATCTGAGCAGCAACAAGGATTGTGCTGAGTGAGCTAATCCCTTTTAAAAAATACATACATGAATGTTAAATCTTAAGTTAAATTAATAAACCAAACGCTGCATAAGGAGGAGGCTGGTGTGGCGGAGGGAGCTGCTGCAGCAACCGGAGCGAGAGTGCAGTCACTAACAGTAGGTGTTTTAACATCCGGCTGCTTTTTATTCACATCTTCAATGTGAGCAGAGCAAAACCCCAAGTGGAAACGCAGGAAATCAAACAAAAAACCCCTCAAAATATCGCAAACTTTTTTACGCTTGAGAGGTAGAAAAGGTATTGATGAAAGTTAAATGCGAACAAGTGCAGTGGAAACAGATTCAGCAAATAACTGTATGTCTGCATGTGTGGACCAATCAGGAGATCGCAACAGTCACTTCAAACAAGAAACAGAAATGCTAGATTAGACGGTAAACAGCAATGAAATATGTAGCACCATGTATGAAGGGAAATCTTAGACTCAGGCTTTGACAAACTGACTTTGAAACAGCGCTGTATGTTTCAGAGCTTCGGTTCAGTTCAGGTGTCAGGTTCTGAAAGTACACGGACCTTATATCCATCAGCTCCTCAATCAACACCTCAGGCAATACGTCATTGTATGTATGATGATGAAGAACCACCTCTGACTATTCATATAACAGTAGTGGATGGAAATGCACATAACTTAGCATTTTCTTTTGACAATTTTTGGAAAATTTGGTTAAAATTTGTAATACATTGGGATGGAAACCAGTGATACGTGTGAGATTATTGGCTCCGTGCACCTATTATTTATGTTAAAGGTATAATTTGTAATATTTTCTCTACAACATTCAATAATCGTATGCATTTATCATGAAGAAATAACAGGTTTAAGTTGCGTCACAGATGACAATATGTTGCACTGCACAGATTTCTACAGCAGTTAGCATGCTACCAGGAAGTAGCTCTGTTGTTTGGGTCGGTGCCTCGGATGTATTCAAAGAAATAACATGTTGGTGCCAGAAACGCTCTACTCTGCTGTGGTTAGATGTGTCTCTACACAGCACTGACTACACATTAGCTCCCGCTACACAAATGTGTGCTAATACCACTAAAAGCAGCGTTGACTTTGATTTCATGAGGATGCTAACCCACTACATGTGGATGAAACAGTACAAAAAATACACAGAGGCATCTTCAGAATTCAATTTGTCCTTCAAAGCTGCCAGACTCCTTTGACTTTCTAGTAAAATGCTGCCCCCGTCTGTGATATTTTTTATTCTTAATCTTATAAATTACACCTTTATAAATTACACCAGTTTTGCATTTCTTAATGAGGACAGAAGAAGAGAAGAATGTTTAACCTATCTTTTAACCTAACGCGATGACATGTTTGTGTTCACAGCCTTTAAGGACACACACAGTCTGCTGAGGTGTGGATGCAGTGCTAAAGTGAAAGTGCGACTGTTTTCTTTGCCTCGCATCCATTATTCCTGTTGTTTGTCCTGTTAACTCATGCGTCGGCGGCGCCTCCTCCTCGTCTCGTCTCTCTTCCTGTCCTTTGTGGACCTCCCCTCTCCTCTTCCTCCTCTCGTCTGTCTCTCCCTCTCTCCTCCCTCAGCGGTCTCTAACTCGATTCAAGGTGACAAGTTCACATCGTCTTCTAGGGAGGCCTTCTCTCCTGACCTACTTTTAGTGGCTGCTACACTGCAGCGCCCGCACAAACATTGAGGCCGGGCGCAGAGTCTCGCACAAAAACACACAAACCTATCTGCTTCGTCATCCTCTGAAAGTTGTAAATCTACTCACACAGAGACTTGAGACGCACACAAGTCTGATGATGCCACGAGGGACTCCTGAAAAACAGGCTTACCTCCAATAAAAACACACCTGAAAGATGTAGCTTCAGTTTGTCCACTTTTTTATTTTGCTGCAGAGACTTGTAGTGCCAACACCCCTGCATGTACACTATGTATAGTACATAAATTTGCATGTAAATGAAGGTCATGCAGATATGAACTTGCAAAAACAGCTCTTTATATTTATTTTATATTATTCTTTGGAGAATGTTAACCATAATTCAACAGATCCCAACTCTTTACACTGAAAAAACAGCCCGACTAGAAAGAAGAAGTCATATCTTCTTAAACACAAAAGATCTGCCAATGGGGTAAAGCAAATAGGTTTCTTAAAACTAGAACATAAACGTAGCCATTGGAAATTTAAAGTAAAAAACAAAAAAATAAGTTGTGCTTATTACAAGGAATGAAAACACAAGACAGACAGACTTAAATTGTTCCTGTGCTGGGATATTATCCTGGTTCCTGGTTGTATCCGCTCGATATTCACAGGAATATCTTCCCAAGACAAAGTTAGATATAGTTCCTTAACACTTACTTACACACGGCCTTTTTACTTTCTTGAAATTCCTTCTTTTTTTTTTTACAGTGTGTAGCTGAAAATCAGATTTATATAAAACTCCAGACAAGGGGTAAATGCATCCTATCCTGCAAAACGTCCCACCCCCCACAGTGTCTCTCATTCGGGTGCAACGGGGGAAATGCCTGCACACAACAAGGCCTGACGCCCGAGGGATTGCTGGAGCAGGAAAATTGCTTGGCTGTTTGCTGGTTGGCAGCAGCAGCAGCTGAGATGCACTGATGCCAGTCTGCGGCAGGCAGGCCGAACCAGGCTAAACCCTGCTGGCAGCGGCGTGGGGAGACTCGCTGACCTGGAATCTGGGATGTTAGACTAACACTGCTAAATGATTCATTGGCAACAATGTCGATTAGAGCGACACCTTCATCTTTATTTGATATCAAGGCCGGGGAGAGCGGTAGGGGGTGGGGAGGGCTTTTCGAAGGCAGCAAGAACAAGGGGAAGAGAAGACGGGACGGAGACGCAAACAAATGTGGAGGGTGAATGAGCAATGATCGGTGGAGGTGCCCTTGAGCAACACACTTAACCCAGACTGCTCCTCAGCTGTTCATGTAAATCACTTTACAAGACTGACGATGAGAGTCCTACTCAACTCAACTCGAACTGTGAATTTATACAAATTTGCCTGAAAATCCTGATGACGCTGGAAGACAGCGCTGCACGAAATCCTGTCACGGTGTGTTAATTAACAACCGGATTATTACACAAATGTAGAGGTTTGCACATGGAGGAAAGCATGTTTCACAGCTGAGGAAAAAGAGTTAGTTTTGAGATTTTCAGTAGTTTTTATTTTCATTTACTGCAGTCTTTCAGTTGAAATTGACTTAGTTTTAATTCAATTATGAGGAATGATGAGGTTTTTCACGTATTACGAGGAAAGTCTAGACGCTGAAATATGAAAGAATGCATGACATCCAGCCTGATTTACAAAACCATTGTTGATTAAACCATGTTGTTCCTGTACACCATCTACCGATAACACGGAGGGGAAAAAAATGAAGCCGATTTCATCTGCAGTTATTTTATTTTTGTTTGTGTTGCATTCTTTGTTGTAGTTTTCACTTAGTTTTCATGTTTTTGAAAGCTTTTTGCTTGCAGTTAGAAAAAATGTTTTTCCACTGCTGGTTTTGGTTTTAGTCTTAGATTTCATTAACTTTAATAACCCCGATTGGAAAATGTCCTTTTAAAGGACATTCCAGCTCAGCCTCTCCATTAGAATTGTGTATTTCTTGTGCACAAAGGTGAAATTGGTTTGATGAGGTGTTAAAGTGCAGAGCATGTGGATGAACTGAAATTAAAGGCGTAGTGTGTAAGCTTTACGCGGATTTAGAAGGATCTAATTACACAAATGGAATATAATATTCATATTTTATTATGATTTTATTAGTGTGTAATCACCTGAAAATACCAGTCGTTGCATTTGATTACCCTTGACTGAGGGAGCAGGTTTCACCACCGTGTTTCTCCAGTAGCTCTGAACAGACTTCCTCTTCTCTTTTCTGTTTTAAGGCGGGCAGCATCCAGCGTTAAGTTGCATTAGTGCCACCTACAGTATATGCCACTAAATATCAGCCGCTGAACATTTAAAGTAAATTGCAGGTCAGCCTCCCCAACAGAACTGGATATTTCTTGCGTACAAAAGTGAATGTATTGTGATAAGGGCGCAGGCTCTGAAAACACATTGAAGCCTCACTGTGCACATGTAAGAAATGATAAGAGGAAACTACAGCAAAGTGTGATTATGTGTCAGCTCGAATTGGCTCAACATGATAACAACCCTTTCAGATTTTTTTTTAAATTTTTTTTTTTGATGAAAACGTTGTAATTTCAACCAAGTGCACTCCTGCTCCTTCTGACTGAGCTTCACAAAACCTAGAGGAGCTGTTGAACGAGAGACAGACACAGCGCTGGTTGGGGTCGCAGCTGTAAACACACACGAGCAGCCGCAAGAAACCTGGCAACCGGCATCACCAGCTGGCAACCCAACCAACGCATCCTAACGTCCACAAACAACTCCAAACAAAACTCTGTGTGTGTGTGCGCGCATCCCCGTGCTTCTATTGTACGTCTATGTATTTATCCAGCACGCTGAAGGCGGTGTGTGTCTGCACGCCAGAGCTGTGTGCGGACGCTGGATGTGTGTGCGTGTCTGTCTGACACACAGACAGACAGACGGGGAGGGGAGGGGGACGGAGGGTGAATGAAGGGTCAGATGAGGAGGAATCAGTGGAAAACGTCTCCTTTTCTCTCGATCAGTCTCCGGGGAGATTTCAGCACTTCACTGTCTGATTTCCTCCCTCGTGTCATTCGGTCTCTGAGGCCATGTTCACACTGACGTGGATACTTTTCACATTGCATCTTTTCTCCCTTCATTTTGGCTCTCCATACACTCCAATGGGAGCTTTTGGAAAACTTCCTCAGTGTGGTACAATGAGAGGGAAATGGGGCAGTGTCACATTTCAGTGTGGACGAGGAAAACTGGGCTTGTGTAAAATCGCTCTGGTTTGGCTGCACATACAGACTGTATATAAATAGTGGACGAAGCCTCCGTGACGTCACTCAGTGGATGGATTGTGGACTGTTGTTTTGAAGCCTTGAGATGACTTCAAAGTGCCCATATTTGGATAAGAGGGTGGAGCTAAGGAAGAGCAAGAGGTGAAACTTGCTAAGCTAACGCTAACTTACATCGACTAATGCTGCCATTTTAATTTCAGATTATTAACAAGTGTTAACACTTACAGTTGTGTTGTGTTGTGTAACAGTAATGTCACCTTCACATAATGTATAAACTCACACTAATTACCACCAGCTGGCCTAATTAGACACTAATTAATACTAACATTAGCTAATGCGGCTAAATTACACGACAGGCTGCATATTGTAATTAACATGGGGGTCTATGGGGATTGACTCTCTTTCGGAGCCAGCCTCTAGTGGTCATTTGAGGAATCACAACAGTGACGTTGACCTCGATCTGACCATTTAGATATAAAATGTCATCACATTATCCAATTAGATACGTGTGTGATGGTTTCTTTATAATTGGCGTCCCCGAGAAATCTCATTTTCAACGTAACGGGAACCGACGGGTGAAAAGACAGACCTTCTCGTAAAGTTTTGTGGACGCATCTAAAAATACTGCATTATGCAATAACTTGACAATATGCAACAAATGTTCTTCATGTAGTACACTACTATACTCCACCATAACACCCGCATTTTGTCATAATCTGTCGCATTTTTTAATACCCACCTTGAGTTCAATATATAATAAATTTCCCTGGATTTTGTAATAAATATAATTATTACATTTTGTCGAGTTATTACATAATGTATATAATGTGTTGTGTTTTTTTTAATGCACTGTTACGCTACTGTTCGTCTCCTGTTTCAAACCGAAAGTAAAATCCGTTCATTTTAACTACGGCTGTTCCATTAAAAACAAGGATCTTCTTTGATACTGTCCTAACAGTAACTAAGTTGTTTTTTGTGCCTAAACCTAACTGCGCTTCATATTCGGGCCAATGCGGCGCTTCGATATGTAGGACAACGTGACTGTATATGTGTTAATGTGTGGGTAATGTATGTAGGCTGAGTGTTTTCATGTGCCACAAATGGCTCATGATAATGTGTTGGAGAGACAAAATTTAAACATGGAGGCTAATAAAGAGTTTTTGACTGGAAAGGTTGTCTGTCCCCTAGGGTATGAACACACACACACACACACACACAGACACACACACACACACACACACACAGACACACACACACACACACACACACACA
>JAPQRN010000015.1:6128216-6157113 GCA_037367275.1 Coranthus polyacanthus
CAGACACACACACACACACACACAGACACACACACACACACACACAGACACACACACACACACACACAGACACACACCAACCTTGATTTTTGGATGAGGTTGTGAGAAAGATTTGTCAGGTTTGCCACGTTCACACCTCTGATCCACACAACAAATTTCTGTGACAAAAAGCGACTCTGACTCCTGACGCCCTCCTCCTCTTCATCACCTCCCTTTTCCTCACCTCCTCCTCCTCTTCCTCACCTTGTCCTACAGCTCGTCTCTCCTTCTCATTCCTCTCAGTTCTTCTTCTTCTTCCTCGTCGACTCCACCGCTCATCTCCTATTTCCACTTCCTCCTCTTTTCTCCTGAGCCCCGTTACATCGCTTCCTCCTTTTCCTCTCCTCATCCTCCTCGTTACACCTTCCTTTGTAATTACTGCTCCTCCTTCTCTCCTTAGAGACTGAGCACCCTTGTGTTATTTCCAATTGAAAAAAAAAGAAATAAAACACAAAAGTGGTCAGACCTTAAACGACGCCGACAAAGGAGAATTGAACTCAAAAAACAAACTGATCCGACAAAGTTCAAATATGTGTTTCCCAAACCCTGCCACGTTACGGAAGGTGTTTAGTGCAGTTCATGGATTCGTGCACACAACATACAAACTAAATATTTTTACATGGTCACAACCACCCACACGTTATCACCTTCACAAAGCCTCCAGATCGGATTGGAAGTATCCAATCCTGGTTCCAAAAACAACAAAATAAGTGAAATTCTTCTACTAGTGTTTATGAAGCCTCTAGCGGTGTTGCTAGGCAGACTTTGTGAAAACTGGCCAATCAGAGAGTGCTAATACACTCTCCTCCAGACAGAGGCTGAACTCAGTGCCTGTATTTACAGACCAGTACAAGATGAATAAGGGATATACTGTAAATACTGTAAATCATCCCTAGATGCCCAGAAATCCTCTTTAACAGTAACTGGTTAAATCTCACTTCTCTTAATTAGATCTGAGTGCTCAGTTATCACTAATGGCCCAGTGTGTAAATGTATTAAATGCATTTAGCATCTCAGACACTGAACAAACATCTATTGAGGCAGTCCTCCCATTAAAAACACAGGTAATTCGGGTTAGTTATTTCATCAGTCATTTGTTTCACATGTGTAATTAATTCCTGGTGCTTGAAGAGGTAATTCAGAAAACAATCCTACGAGTCGTATTGACTCAAGGCTAGGCTCATAACCTGTTTGTAAATTAATTACCGGTATTCAAGAGTCTTATAATGTTTCAGATGCTGGAAATGGTTTCATTAGACAAAGTGGAAATTATAAGAGCAAAGATTTTTTAAGGTTCTTTTGTCAATAAGACATTCCGATCCCGCTTCCCCCAAATCATTTCATTTGTAAATATACATCCGTTGATGAGGATTACTGTGGCAAACAGTAAAACAGCACTTCAATACAGTTAAACCCACAAATGCCAGTTCAGACTTATGAAGCCTTATGTTAACTGTGTCCAGACACGTCGTGGACTTCTCCAGGCTCGGAGGCGTCTGCGATGGACCATCACTCAGTGCAAACGTGGTCAATATTTCAGGTCTTTTTTGAAAGAAATAGACGCCGTGTTGTGTCACGACCAAAGATGAAAAGGACCGTCCAGACTGTCACCAGCAACAAGTCTAGAAGCCAGGGTCTGTCATGGTCTGGGGTTGTGTCAGTGCAAAGGTCAAATGACATTTGCTCTTCTGTGATGCACCATTAATGCTGAAAAGTACACTGACATTTTGGAGCAACACATTCTGCCTTCAAGGCGACAGCTTTTCCAGAGACCCCATGCATATTTCAACAAGACAATGCAAAACCACATTCTGCACACATCACACAGCACTGTTCACTTATGTCTAAAAAATATTAGCTTCATCATTTTCTCCACCATGCTATTTTTTCCTGGTATCTCCCACCTTCCTGACATCCTGTTTTCCACTTCTTCCAACTCACACTCCCCTTGCACTTATTTCTTTTATACTCTAGTCCCTCTTCACTACCTTTTCCCTCACTTCCTCCTTTCTTTCTTCTCATCTCCCATATTTCCTCCCCCTCAGACTTCCGGCCTTTCCAGCTCTCTGGTTTAACTTGTCTCCCTTCACCTCCCGCCTCTATATCACCAACCTCTCCTTTTTCTGCACAACTTACATTCTAGTTGCAGTTTCTCTCTCCTCCTCGTCTCACCTCCTCCACTCCCTTTCATCATCTCTTCCTATTTTCTCCTTTCTGTCCTCCTTCCTGAGAAACAGCGCCTGCGAAAGGCGCAGCTAAACAAAGTTACATAATGGATGTACTTACATCCTCCCCCTCCTCCTGTTCTTCCTCTTCTTCAGTAATCAAAACACAGAACTGAAGCTGTCAAACAAGCTACATTATTAGTTTTAGGGGCAGTACACAAGTTTGGTTGCATATTACATGAAAGCGGCTCCTCCTAAAATGAATATGGAAACAATTGCTTTGTGTTATCTTCAGTGTAATGAGCTCCCCATGTGCCTCTGCCACATCTGGGCCATTAATAAAGAATGGGGGGAGGCGAGGGGAGGAACAGAGGGAGAGGAGGGTGCTGGGTGGAAAAATAGAGGACACATGAAACACAAAGCAATACAGCCATCAGCGTTGCCACATTTTGCAGCAGCTCCCAGTGGGTATGTGTGTCTCCTGGTGTGTCGAAAAGCTAAGGTGGAAATACGCACATACACACACACAGCGCACCCGCAAAGGCAGAACAAACAACAGTTTGTCACTGTCAGCTGCTAAATTCACAGAGGCAACTGGCTTCTTGGAAGTGAGAGTGTCAGGACTGTCAGGAGTCTCACGAAACAGGAAGAGGACCCAAATGCAGGACGCACAGACAGACACACTGGAATGGTTTATGAAGAGAGCTTTCTCATACCTATGCATGAAGACAGACAGGCAGGCAGTGGAAAAAGAGCACTGAGGGGAGCAGCGTAGATGATAAGAGGAGCAGATCTCAGGCGGATGGCTTGGGCACCGGAGAGTGGCAGAGCAGAAAACCTCTGGCTGTTCAATGACAGGAATTTTTCAGTGAGGAGGTGTAGAAAGACATGACGATTGAGGAACACTCAGGAGACACTGCAGAGTTTACCCAATATAGGTGATGAACACATCCAGTTCTGAAAGTACTTCCCATTGGCCAGTATAAGTCTTACATAGCCAGACCTATCTCCAGTGCTGTTGATACAGCAGGTCGCAGGAGATAGGTGGAGGCTAATGAGGTCCCATGAAACCACAACTAGGGGACCTTGAAATGAGGGGCTTAAGGTGCATGGCTGACTTAGAATCAGGTAATGACTTGATGAGCTGTCCAACTCTTTGGAAGTTTCCTTGACAGAAAGGATACTGCACTGGAAAACCAGGATGAACCTCAGCTGTTCTGAGGGAAGGAGGCGGGAGAAAGTCGACACTGGAGATCAAGTTGAGGCCACTCAATAACGGGCAAACAGTGGACGGAGATGCAGAAAGTTAACTGACATGGACGGTTGGAGGTTAGCCAACATTGGGGCTCGAACAGGCTGGAGGCTAGCTGGAGCAGGGTGGAGGCAGGCTGATGGAGGACCTTCCTGGAAGCTAAGGAGGCAAAGTGGCGGAGGCACTGAAGCAGAGCGATGGTGAAGGCTGCAGACTCAGGCGCAGGGTCAAAGTCAGGTGGCCGTATGCTGCCTGAGTGGGATGCTGGGAGCTAGCAGATGGGAAAGTTGCCAGCTCAGTTGAGGACTGGTGGTTTGTCCACTCAGCTGGACGTTCACAGTCCTGACTCTGACTGTCTGTGGTGCTGGCTGAAGACTGGCAGACTGGTGGCTAACAGACCCAGTGCTTGTCTCAGGAGATGCTGACAATCACATTAAAGAAAAACATAAGGATGCAAACACTTTGGCAGGCAAAGCTGCAGTCTCAGCAAGAACAGGTATATTCATTAACCAAGGTCTTGTAGTTCCTCACAGATGGCTAATTCTTGAGCGGCATCATGTTGTGATGGTGGTATTACCAGCGGAAATTTTGGAATTACTCTATTAATAAGATTATAAGGCTAACAGAAATTGTTTATGCCTGGCGTGTGGGCACTCATTGATGGGTGTGATTGAGCGCTAACTTTGAGAGTTTAACAAGCCTCGTTCAGATGAATGAAATGACTGCAACGTACACATCTGTGGTAGATCTGAATGTGACCTTACACTAAGAAGGCCTGTAAAGGATTCTATCACAGAATGTTTCATTACGTTTCAACATGATACGTGGCCTGTATGTTGTTTCTACAGAGGGTGACCTTGATGCTTGACGTGGCACAGTACTCAGAGATTAAGACCCCTGTCCAGCAATGTTGTTGCAACTACTAACTCACTGCGCCGAATTCCTAAAAATGTTTCTTGTTCGTTTCAGGACTTCATCGTGAGGAAGGACAGTAGCCACAACTTACTTTGCTTCCCACAGCTTGCGAGATCACGTCCAGTAATCTTCCCTCAGTATGCTCCTGCTCAGCGGTTCAATGTCAGACAGCAGCTCTGTGGATGTGTGTGTGTGGTATGTATGTCATGTGAGTATGTAGGTCCTTCTCAGCATGTACAGTATCCAATTAAAACCCAGAACCCAATTTACATTCTGCTGCTGCCTCAGCCAGGTGGCTGAGGGGAAAAGAAAGGGGAGAGAAGGGTTGAGGGGGAGATAAAGTGCTCTCCTCTAATTAAAACTGAAACATGGCTTCAGTCTGAAGGTGTGGGACATGTTTTTTCTTTTTTTTTCCCCCTTTAGGCATTTTCTAGGTCAGCATTGTTATAATGACATTTAGAAACACAACTAGTGGAAACATAAACAGCATATGATCATTTAAATAAGAACCAGTCTTTCCGAGCACGGAGCGGTTTACATGTGTCGCATGTAACCAACTACCACACGTATTGGCAAATTCACATTTAAACAGTTTTTTTCCTTTGTATTACACGTTGTAAGAGAAGCAGTGAAACAGGTGAGAAGAAGCAGCTGGTGACTCCATGCATGATGGAGGAGGCACATGGTCTTTGTCAAACCAGAAGCAGAGTTAGTATGAAGGAAAATTGTTGCTGAGCTTTTTTTGTGTTGTTGTTGTTGAGGGTTTTTCGAGCATTTTTCAGCAAATGGTTTTCCATCTGTACCTCTGACAGGATATTATTCTAATGTAGTTGAAATGTTTTCTTTTTCTCTCATTCCATGTTCTCAGTTTGGACCATGTAGGCAAATATCTCATTCTTAAATGTTATTTTCCACTCAGAGCTGACAACATCAGTCCTTTTTCCTTCATCCATGCCTCCAGAATTTCCCATAACAACAAGCTCTACTCTGATGTTAGTAGGACTTCAGCTCATAGCAAATACCACAGTCAGGGTTTTCAATTGTTTTCAGAGAAATCAACCTCATCACACCTCTGCTACGTTTCACCTGTGAGTTTTCACATTTATTTTAAGAGTTTAAGTCTTGTTTTTAAGGCTTTGACTGATCAGGAATCTATCTGTGTTCTGCTGACTCCCTCATGAGCCTGATCGCCACTTGATCCTCTGGTGAAACCCTTTTAATGATTACAAAACCTCCACTTGTCCCTTGTGGCAGAGGCGATAAAGTCTGGGCCCTTCAGCTGTGAAACTTCAAACTCAGTGCCATCTTTTACATCTATTCTCATACCTTGGGTTAATTTTCTTAATGGCTGGTATTTGCTGTCATTTCTGTTAATAATTGTATTATTTTGTTTTACATTTTCACGTTTTTGGATTTCATTCGTTTTATCCTTTGCTTTGACTGTAAAGCAATGTGCGACATAAATGAAGTATCGATAATTATTCTTTAGTACACATGGTTACTTATAATAATACTGTATAAACATATATATAGATCTGACTTATTTCAGCACCATGGACAGCAACTCTGAACTGTAGTGCTGTTTTCTGTCTCGTATTTTATTTGTGTCTAAATGAGTAAATGTCACTATGTAGTTTCTTAATATGTCTCTATATATATTACCATGTTGCAATGATTAAATGATCTTATTTAAAATGTTAAAATTACATCTCCTCCTCCTCCCTCATTAAAAAAAAATATAGGTTGATAGATAAATAGGTATATACAGGGCACAAACCAACACAAATTACTCTAATAATAAAGAACTCCAAAGGAGGGATGGACATCATTTTCCACAAAGATATTCCTTCATTTGCTGTTTTTTTTCCCAAATCTGCCACAGGTGTTGACACTGGTTTGAGATGTAGCGACTGAAAGACGCAGCATATGACTCACATTCTTTTCATATTCATCAAACCATTCAGTGAGCCCTCATGTCCTATGGATGGGAGCAATGTCACCCTGGAAGACACAGGTTTTCCATTTCATTTCTCGCCCGCCTGTGCATGTGCGTGAGTTTAGATAACAGAGGGATTGAAATAAAACATCCCAGATGTGATGGAAACGTTCAGACGTGAGTGTGGCTTCTCACTGTGGCAAAATCACGTATACTGTAATTGGATAAATGTGTGTTAATGTTCGCTTTTTACAGGAAGAATAATCAATAATTTTTTGTGACAATGTTGTTTGACACACAGGTAACGTAGTAAGAATTGAGAACATGCATATTTCATTCCTCTATGTTCATAGGAATATTTATTGAGAATCTCCTCTGAGCTCTTTTGCTTTGAACGAGTGATGAAACTTGTCTGGGGAATTCAGACCCTGACATGCATCAACCTGGGACGTGGACTCACATCAGATAACCTGCTGTGAGTGAATGTTTTGTTTTTGTGGCTCACTTCCTGTGTCATCACTGTTTTAACATAATGAACAAATATCTGTCAGCATCTCAGCTGGTTTTCAGCCTGTGATCGCGTCTGTTCTCCTGTCTGTGTGTGTGTGTCTAAACGGCTGTACGCAGGATTTAAAAAGCCACGGTGCTGTATTATTTATCAGCCTGGGGAGTGGTGCTGTTCACATCTCATCTTTCACTCCTCATGTGTTCTGATTGTCTCTGCTAATTCCTGCTTGTTCTGGCAGGTGAGATGCAAATGCAGATGCTCTGATTTGCATGTTCAGTGCAAAAGGCGAAAGGGAAAAAGTCTTTCGTAACGTCGTCGTTGGGGTGTTTGCGGCTTATGCAGAGCTCACTTTATTTTTGCAAGATTTATCCTCGATTTTTTTCCCCGTTTCCAACAAGTTTCCCAAAGAATCCAGTGGGTTTTTTTAATTTAAAGTTTTATCACAAAACCTCACACTTTAAAATATTTCTCAAAGTATTTTAATTCATCATAACCAACGTGATCCCAGATTCCACAAGCTCTAAAAAGAACTCGGTATAATAAAGGCACTGTGCAATGTTAGACAAGAACTAAATATTCTGATTCAGTTGTTCTGACTTAGAACCATGGTCACTGAATTAAAGAAATCTAATTCCCACTCCTGCTTAACATTAGTGTCAGTTTAAAGAGGTACTGCACACTGCAAAATAAATGATGAGACTATTCTTTTCATGAAAAACATTGTTTGTTTTAAAGGTTCAGTGTGTGGTATTAAGTGACATCTAGTGGTGAAGTTACAGATTGCGCCGCTCTGCCCTCACCTCACCCTTCCCTTTTCCTGGCTCCTGAAAATGCCAGAGTCCCTCTTTAGAGCCAGTGTTTGTTTTGTTCATTCTGGGCTTTTCAGTTAAGGGAATATTAACTCTGGTCCACAGCCAAATATAGCAGGTGATGGCCATGCAACTTAACACTTAACACTCGTAATAAAATGGGAAAAAAAGGAAGAGCAGCAAGTCCAGTCTCATCTACAGTAGGAACATGGCCTGGAGGTAGATATACAGGTCTCATTCTACGGTAACAAAATCACAATTGGTCATATTTTCCGGTGATTATACACTAATAAAACATGATGATGACTCATACGTTCCATTTCTGTAATTTGAACACAGCAGTTCCTGGTCTACCACTGCCTCGACTGGTTAGTTGGTTTATTTGGATCCACACTAATGTATTAAAGCACCAAAGTCACACAATAACAAAAATGACGGATCGAGGCAGCTGCAGAACAGCAGATCCTGTGTTGTGAGTCCGGTGGCTTTCAAGAGCTGACTGCAAGACAAAGCAGAGGAAACAGTCTAAATAGAGCGCCCTTTTTTTTCTCTTTAAAAGGTGGCTAAAATATGTTTTGCCCATGTTCATGGCAAAAAATTCTAATTATCAGACCGTGTGTCGTTTTCTATTTTCCTCTGGCCCGAGGATGTGACTCAACAGTTCCTTTCTCACGCGTCCACTTTGAGGTTTTTTATTAAAAAACTAAAAGTAAAACTAATTTGTTAAACCAAAAATGTTGTAGAGATACAGGTGACTACGGTGCTGATCACAGAGCGAGAGTGGTTTCAGGTCCCTCCACAGCCTGTTGCACCTTATTAATTGTCTGCAATTGATAAAGAGAGCTTCAAATTGTTTTGTCTGAGATAAGAACAGGTAAAGTAAAAAAAAAAAAAAAAAAAAATCAACTTTACTTTTTCACTCATGGGGCCTTTTTGAATAAAAATGACAGACATGTCACTAGAGATTTGAGCTGGTTCACGTGGGACTCTGGGTTCTGGATTATCATCGGGTCTAAGGTGATCAAAGGAGGGAAGGGAATAAAATACCATTCTTTCGTGTGATGTTATGCAGAACAGAACTACACAGGCCCAGATGATCTTGCACACCTTTTCTGGCTGATGTAGTAATTTGCCCCCAGATGCATTGGGCCAAACACGCCTTCCTTGAAGAAGGCCATGCTCTGTAACAGTGTGAGGCAGCGCTCTACACTGTAGATCATTTGTTGTGCTGTAGGTTAATGAAGGAGGTCAACTGCCAGGGCTGCAGGGAGCCGGCCATTATCTCTTATAAAAATGGAGCACTTTAATAAGCAGGCGTTTTTAAATTCTTGGAGGCACAAATGTGAACCAGAATCCATCTTATCCGGTGCTGCACCAGTTTCTAGTTTGCTCCCTACACTGCATTGAGACAATATAAATGAGCTGTGCATCGCGCCTGGTCCTTTTAGCAACAACATTTGTCAAAACCATTTTCACACTGCAAATTATTTATACATTGACAGAATGGAAGTGCTTTCTATTAGCAAATAAAATGAATCCTCCCATTGTTATAGGAACATATGTGCAGTCAAGTTCTCCAATTACATTTGGAAAGCCAGACATTGTGTTTTAATGTGGGCCTGCCCCCTGCAGTGTAGCTGTATCTGATACCTCTGACTTTGATTTATTATTTTGTCCCACATGATGGGCGTGACGTGGCTTAATGTGGACCGGGTATCTCCCAGATCTGTCCGCTAGCTCCTTCTGAAATGTCCCCGTTGCAAGTAAACCAAGTATTGTCAAAACCTGAGTAAAACCTTTCTGTCCATCTCACGCTCTGAAGCCGAAGCCAGTTCTACATAAGTCAAGAAGCACGGCCCTGGTACGCCATATGTCACATGCAGTAATTAGCAATTTTCATAATTTTTCATCTTAGAGTCACATTGGCAAAGGCCAGTCCTCCAGCAATGTCAGAGCATACATCCATGCACAGCTACAGCATATACCCACTGCGTTAATAATACATCACACACCAGTAAAGAATTGGAGTTTACAGTGAAACGTCAATGATCACTCTGTCAATCAGACTCTCATCACCCCCGTCTCAGCCTCCTCCCGACTTCAGAATCATGCCGTTGGTGGAGTTAGAGTCAGAACGGGGGTAAAGTTACACTTTAGTGATGCTAATATACAGTAAATAGAATTTACAAAATCACTTAAAAGAAATTCTGTAAAAAAACAAAAAATCTAACCAAATAATGGCAAATGAGGAAATTGATTAAATGACATTAAACAATTGCACACACGCAGTTATTAAAAATATACTCTATGAATGGTAAATTGTATATATATTGTGCATATTAATTACCTGTCTTACATTATAACACGTCTTTATAATTTGCTGTTAAATGTCTCACTCTTAAAGCCCTAAAACACTTTTGTGAGGTGTGCACATTCTCACCTCCTGTTTATATGAATGTTGTGGAAGTTGTGTCTGTGTGATTTTTTTTTTTTTGTGTGCGTCTGCTCAGCCCAGCAGGTCATTTCACTCTCACCTTCATCTCCTCTAAGGGAAGTGAAGTGCAGGCTAATCAGTAAAAGCAGCTGCTGAAGCCTTTGGACGCTCTTACGCTGAGATCACAGTGCTGTAACAAGTGTCGAAACCACAACACCCATAAGCTGATCTGCACGAGCACGCGCTTTCCTGACGCTTTATCTGAAAGACACAATTCACAAAAACAAATTTGTACTACATGTCCCAAAGCAAGGTGTGCTCTGATAATCTGGGGGGAAATCTGGAGCCTATATGTTTGTGCAGGATTGTATTGGTGCATCATTTTATTACATCTGAGATAGCAAACAGCGAGCCAGTTTGATCCCACAACCCTGAAAACGTGCTCATAGATCCTTTGTGAAACCTGCTTATTACAACCCATTACATACTGTTGTTTAGTGACATCTAGTGGCCGTACACAAAACGTCATATTGTGACGTATAAGTCCATTGACAAGATGCAGCAAACCAGGTGACTTAATCGTATACGTAGTGAGTCCTTGTTGGGAGGACGTTGGGGTGGATGGGTACGAAGATGAGAAACCTTTGAACACAAACACCGGAGACCCGTTCATCTCCCATTTCAAATCCAACGTTAATGCGTTATTTTTTATTGCAACCAGAAGATCAATCATCATCTTGGTCTTGTTTTAACCCTAACCAAGCTGTTGCCGTGCATAAACCTAACTAAACCTTGTAGTATTGATATACAAAAAATGAATCCAAATATCAACAGCAGGGGGAAGTCGTGAACTAGAACACATCCAGGGCTACCAGAACCAGCAACGGACACTCCACATCTCCACACACTGTATCACTCACTGAAAAACATGTGAAGCTCATTGTTGATACACGTGTGTTATCGCATCATCACGTTATGTCCTTGAAACAAAAAGTCAGTCGGTCAAAAAAAACAAACAAATGAATGTGTGATGTTTTCTAATCTTCACGCCCTGCGGCGGCCGATAGTTTACATTGTAGCTCTGTTAGCTAAATAATTTTTAAGGTTTACCTGCAAGTTAAAAAGAAATCTCCAAATTTAAGCCAAACCTCATTTACTGCACATCAAGGACATCATTTTAAAACACTGGCATGTTCTTCAAAAGGAGCTAACCTTACAATGAATAAATAAATACATGAAAAAACACTTATGATAAAAGAAGCACAAATATAAGAGAAAGGATTGTTAGAGCACGTCAGCATTCGGGAAATCTTAAACAGTATGTTTACAATCAAACCACTTCAGGGAAACTGTAATTGTGGAGCTTGTATAAATGATCAATATATGTAACACCTTAAACCCACCAACACACACACATCATAAACAATAAACCAAACCATCAGAACAAGAACGTTTGTGTATAGTACTCGCAGGAAATTAAGGATATTAACAGTTAGCTGATTGTGTGTGCATGTGTGTGTATTTGTGTGTTGTCCCACAAATCTACTTAAAGATTTTACAAGACACACGGTTAATATCTATTCAGGTGCTGAAACACAGATGTGGCTTCTGCCGGCCTTTCACCCTTTTTTTCTTTTGTGTCGGTGAGTCACGATCACATCCCTGTGAACAAACACAAACATACATCCAGACACAGACACACACAAACGCACAAACACACCTCAGCCTTGGTCAAAGCCCCAGATGGCCGTAAATCGTCTTTTATGAGCAGGACTTGATGAAAGCTTTTCCCTGGACACTGTGTTTTTTTGCCTTCTGGCAGGCAGTTGGTTTATTTCTTCACAGCCCACCACCTTTATGTGCCATCTCTATCATTCTGCCACGACATGGACCAGACACAACCGATAGTCCATATCAAATAAATATGAATTATTCATATTTACCCAAAGGCAGGTGCACGAACAGATGAACTGACAATTCTAAAAAAATAAACAAAACACACACACACACATATATATATATATATATATATATATAAGCTTTAAATGAA
Source organism: Coranthus polyacanthus (assembly GCA_037367275.1). Taxonomy (NCBI): domain Eukaryota; kingdom Metazoa; phylum Chordata; class Actinopteri; order Kurtiformes; family Apogonidae; genus Coranthus; species Coranthus polyacanthus. The sequence goes on from JAPQRN010000015.1 coordinate 6,140,325, forward strand.
ATTAGGGTTATCATTTTCTCATTAGCATTATTTTATTATTTTCATTTTTGTCAACAAATCCAACACAAAAACCAACAATGAATTGAACCCACTCGTAAACGTGTGAATATTTACTGACATGTTCTTTTTTGTGCCTCAAAGCTCCATTGTTGTGCAAAAACTAATAAAAACCCATCAGTAAACCACACCACTGCACCATGTGACATGTTTGTACATTACCACGGCTGTCCGTCATATCATCATGTCATAATACCGGCAGCACGGACACATTTGGAGACGGACACATGTACTGGAGTTGCGGCAAAAACCTATATTTAAGTTTAGAACTTGAGTTGTCGTCGTTGCTCAACTTCACGACAGACTGAAGCCTCTGCTGGGTCCAATATTATCTGAGGATCCGTAGTGTTCGCGGTTTAAAGTCCAGCGCCAACAATGGTTTGTGTTGAATTTTGTAGTCTTTTTTGCGTTCTAGTGTGTACAGAGATAAGAGATGAGGAAAATATCCACACGAGTGTAGACGGGGCATTAATTAGAAAGTGCTACATTCAGAATCTGGCCTAATTCATATTATCTCCACGGAATACGCTGCAGCTGAAAATGACTTCTGATTACACCTCACCACGTTACCAAACAACAACAACAGTGGTTTCTTGTCTGTGTGATTGTGGTGATTACCACTTGTCACTGACGAGGCAAATGTTTGCGAGTTGAAAAGCTGAGCTCCTGTGGTCTTTCTTTCTCTATAACTCTGCTGATTTGACTGGAAGTCTGGAAAGAAAGACGGGAAAAGAAAGGGAAGGAAAGAGGCTGATGGAGACGGAGAGGTCTGCAGCGCTCTGACACTTTGTTGAGCTTCAGACGAGCTTTGAGAGAGGAGGCAGAGATAAAGAGGGGAGAGAAAGATGGAGATAGAGGCTGATAAACGGAGAGTTCAGGGGAAGGGGAGAGCGAGTTGATTAAATGAGAAGAAAAAGAAACCGTGTGGAAGAGATCCATTTGAAAAGGAACACAGAGCAGTGGCCCTAAAACACTTTTAGGATGCTCCTCTTTCTTCTTTCATTTGCCGGCAGCTCGCTCTGACATTGACCCAGGGGTATAAAACATTCCTTTGCCTCTTTCGTCCTCTGTCATTCTTTTATATTGTTGCTTCACTAACAACAGTACGAACCCACACACATTAAAGAATCTACCCTCAAACATACCACGATTACTTCATATTATGGTAGCGTAATAAGGTAATCCGCGACCAGTTTTAGGGAAAAGGCTGGGTTTACATTTGAGCCATGTTCACATTGACGTAGTTTAGATTGTGTTTCAGTTACATGTTAAATACAGAAACTAGAAGACGTTCTGTTTCAAACGGAGCCTTATAAGATGCATATTGGACTCACAGTTCTTTGTTAAAGCTTAGGGTTAAGGTTAGTTCCCTGAAAAGACTGGATGTTAACAGGTTAATCCAAAAAAAAAAACCTGGCTCCCATAGGCTTCTACTGAACTTCTCTAGAAATACTAAGTCAAATACATTATTCCAGGCGTCGTTCTAGTCTCATTTCTTTATTAAGACCTTCTACTGCTGGTCCTTTTGTACATTATTTCTCTATTTATGACATTTTAGGGCCAATACAAGGCTTTGATGTCTGCTGTGTCAGTTGTGCCTTTTGGGAGCAAAATCCTTGTAGCCAGGTTCTAAAATCTCCTTAAAAGCAAGAACTGGAGATGATGGCAGCAACAGCGTTCCTCAGGTTTGGAATGACATGTTCAGCAATTATATATGGGATGTTTTTTAAAAATTGTCCTCAAACTTTTGGTCATATAATGTATGTATTTGCTGGGAGAAAGGGTTGACCAGTGAGACCTTTTGGAAGTACTGAAAGTTTTCCACTGCAGCACCTTCTCTTCCTTACTCCACTGTACTGATTTGCAGTCGCCATTTGTTCCCCGACTGCCACAACAAGTCGATTCTTTCCTAGAAAACCTACTTGGACAAGCCAGAGAACAGTGAAAATGATGCTTTATCGCAGGTGTATAAATGAAGAAAAGACACGGATGAGGAGCAACTGGTTGGTTTTGTGAACGTCCACCACCCGACACTGTTAAAGACGCTCTGACCACTTCCTCCACTTTTCTGTCAGAAGAACCTGGGAGAGCAGATCACAGTCCCAAATGCAACGAAGACACTTTCTTTCACACACTGTTGGTCTGTCAGTTACTTACGATGAGCTGTATATTCATTTGTCATGATTTTCAACCTTGATTTTGATTAAAAAAAAAAAAAGACTAAAAAAAAAAAACCCTCTTTTGTGACATCTTGTATGGGTTTGGCTTACAACTGGAAATTTGACCCATTTCAGAAAAGTATTGAAAGGAAAAATAAGAAGCCCCTCCCAAACAGAAGACGACTGACATGAACACAGTGTCAGACTGAATAATGAGGTGAAATGAAGTGATTACGAGGCTAGGACTGAACGGCCCTCACACAGTTTGCTGCCAGCTGTGTCCCATTAAAGATGCTGCATCTTTCCAAGGACACAATTTAGGGAGATATCTCCTTCAGAGGCCCAGAGGCTAAAGGACTGATCATCTTCTGGAAATGACTCCGAGAGACCAGAAGTGGTACGTTCTCACATTTCCACAAGAGAATAAATATCAACAAAGCAATAAATACCGAAGGTAAATGTGGCGGCAGTCCAAGGAAAGCACTTTATCTGGGCTGTTAACGGTCTGTTATGTATCTGTTTTTGGAGATGCGTGACCTGTCGCAGCACGAGGTAAACAGAAAAACCTAAGGCTAAAGTTGAACCGGTTTTTACTGCATTCTTACGGTGCCTCTCGTTTCTAATTTTACCAAATGTTTCTAAATCTTGTAAGTAGTACTGTGGCTGATTCCCTCTATGCCCTCCTATGTGCTTTTTCATCGGTTCAGTTCACGTGATGAATTTACCAGCGACTGAACACAAACGCATGGGGAATACCATGTGCTTGCGTGATATTTCCTAAATGTACAGGTCATTGAGAGCTGTCGAACTACTGCGGAGGTAGTGAGGTGAAGGACGCCTGCAGCAGCTGTAAAGACAATGAAATGAATGTAGTTGTCAGAGACTCCCGTTTGTGTTTTCTTTCACTTCACTGATAACGCACAATCAAGTTGTTTCATTACCTTATGTTTGCTCTTCTTAAGTGACATTTAAAGAGTAGTTGTATTATTAAAATTGTCAGGGGTGTGATTTGTGGGACTTTCCTGGTCCTTGGCCTGACTTTTTGGTCCCATCAGATGTAGCAGGTTGAGAAATGAGTAGAACATGATCCAAACCAGCACCAGAGCAGCTCTGGCCGTAGTCCAGGACCGAGTGGGTCTCCACTGCCCGCTGTCTTACGATTACAGGAGGTGAAAATGCAGAATCTTCATTTATGGTGGAGCAACATATTTGAGCTTTTCGAGCAGCATTAACCATAACTTCCCACTAATTCTCCAGTAACATTGTTCTGCCTGCTAAGTGACTCCGATGTTCTGGACCGGATGCCAGTCCAGTCTCATGTCTGTTTCATGTCTGTTCCGTCTTCTTTTACGTAGTTTTTTTGTCTTGTTCTTGTCACGTGTGATATGCAGCATATGTGTCGTCGTCCCATCTTCTTAGGTCGAAATCAGCTCCGACGTTGGGAAGGTGTGCCGTGCATGCAAAGTAAAAATACGTGGGAATTCCCTTTGAACACATTAAAACTAAAATAACAAGCCTGTTTTGAAATTGTAAGGAGTAGAAAGTACAGATATTTGAAGTAAAAGAAGTCAGAAAATGAAATATGCAAGATACAGATACAGATAAGAAAAAGGATAAATACAGTAACACAGTAGTTGTATCTTCACTTCCTACCTCTGTGTGGTATAGACACACATTTCTATATTCAACGTAGAGCGTGAACCGGCGACTGAGGCCGTCGTTAGCTTAGACATACTGTTAGCTAACGTCAACAAACGACCAAACGTAGACCTTTAACTTGAAAACACAGCAGAGACGATGGGAAATGAGTAGAAACATACGGGAAACGTATCAAAAGGACTTTTATGGATAAGAAGTGAAAGCTGAGCGTTTGCTAGTTTGTTCCATTATCACGTTGGACTGAAAGCATTTATCAAAAAAAGCACCAGGGTTTTGTCTCTTTGACCACATTTAACAAGTGTGACCTGACAAAGATGAAACAGTAACAATAACAATACGTCTTAGAAATCAAACGTCTGCACTTTTATTTATGTTTCTATCTCTTTGTAAACTTGGCATTGGCTTAACAAATTTCCTACCACATGGAAACGGCTCCTCTGAGCCTCCCCCTCCATTTCGTTCTGTCTTAGTAAAGGCTAATTGGTCCTCTCATTAACAGTACTGCAACCTTCAGCTGTTAATGATGTGGAACTTTTTGATTTGGCTTAAGGGTGAACACAGGAGTTGGGAAGTTTCACTGTGACGTTGGGCTCAAATTAGGGAGGCGTGGAAGCAGTGCTGAAGGGGATGTGGTGTTTCCCTTCTCATTTGTGTTGTTTGTTGCCATTAAAAATTCCCCAAAGGACGTTCGCCGAGATACATTATGCAGGTTGCCCTTTAACAAAGACACTTCTCAACTCTGCATAACCCACAGCAGCCAAATAACGATTAGAAGCAGCTGAAACAGAACTACAAAGGAATGTGTTTTATCACAGCAAGTGAAAATGATTTTTTATTTGATTAAATCATGGCTATATTCTGAACTTCCACCACAAAGACTTCAACTGACTTTGGAAAAATCCACAGAGAGTTCTATTATTAAACCTGCAGGAGCCGAAATCAGGAGGAAAAAACGTCAGAATTTGAAAATACACACCTTTCTTGTGCAGCTCTTTCCTCTGAGTCCAAATCTACGTCACGGGGTAGATTTTCTACAGCCTGAAAACACCAGCAAAGAGTCGATGCAGAAGTCTGTTGTCTTCTCAGAACACTTACAATGAGCTGGAAGGTCATTATGGAATTTTTGCCCAATGATGCAAAAAAACTATCAAGTACTGCAGCTTTAACATCAAACGTGTGAAAATTATCAGCGTTGTCTGTGAGCAGTTCAGTAGAGTCCAGACTCAATGTGTAAACCCCTCACATGACCGGATAATCTGGGCCGAACATCGAGCTCCAACAGCCTCGAATCGGGAACACCCCCACCGTAACCTAACTGTTGGGATGTTGGGAAGACCGAATCGGGCCCAAACTCAGGCTGATTATGTTCTAGTGTGGGGTCAGCATTACTTGAAGTAGGGTTGTATGAGATACGTATCCATTGTCAGTGTAATACCTGCAGTAGATCGTGGTCAGAATGTAGACGCCAGAACTTGTACTGTATTTAAATATATAATATAAAAATGGGTGACTGCGGTCATGAGAGGACAGCGAACAACCGCTCCTTGATCCATGATTTTCAGGAAGCGAACCCACAACGCCTGTCACGCATCACGTCTCAGATGAGTTTGGTCTAATGATTATCTGTTCACACAACTAAATTCTTGCATTTTCTGCCGTCGTTCACTCATGGGCGACAGGATATGAAATGAATCAAAGTGACAGTAAATGCCCCCCAGTTAAGTTCAATCCGCCGCTTGTGACACTTACATTTGTCAATTCTGAATTCAGAACAAACATCAGTTTGAACCGGATGTCGTTTGGCAGAGCCTGGCTCTTCTGTCTTCGTATTATGAGTCATTATTTTTCATCTTCATGTTCGTTAATATGATAAAACGTACGGTTCAGTTTGTTTTTTCCATGCGTCACACGTGTCCGGGTTCAGTAAATGAGTGTCTGTCCTTCTGTCCGCTCAGATTTATTACTTGTAATCACGTTGGACATCTGGCAAAATACTGATTCGAGACCTTTCAGGCAGGTACAACATGAACTGATTCCTATATTTTTTTCTGTTGTGTTTTAATTGTCCCTTGACATTTGGCTGTGTAACTCTCTAGAGGTCATTCCTATCACGAGGCTGCTCTGCTCTGCTGCAAAATGAAGCCACTGTCTTCATATCGTACAGTGCAGCTGGGTTCTGGCTCCAAAAAGACCTGCCTCCCATAGACCTCTCTCGAAAAATAATGTTTTTTTTTGAGCAGTCAATCTGGTCTCACTCGCTTTATTTGGACAATCTCGTGTGTTCTGATGGTCCGTCTTTAAATTATCGCTCAGTTAATAAGATTTTTCCTCCTGACAGACAACGTGGGGCTGTAGTCACGGGTTAGTAAGTTACACAACAAGACTGTCGAATGACTTCGTTACGCGAATGTTTGACGTAGTTTAGTGTAGCTCCGTCGTGACCCCTCACGCTCCAGTAGCCCCGCCCCTTTTGCCCAAATATGGTCACATCTCGCTCCAAAAAACCCAATGGGTAACGTTCAGCACTTCTGTCCACTTCTTCTATACAGCCTACGACTCCTATTAACCTCTTTTTTCACTCAGAGTTTGTATTGTTTTTTTGCTGTTCTAGTTTTCTCAGGTTTAATCCTCGTAATGTCCACCGAGTCGCCGGCGATCTGTTTCAACTGATCAAAGACTAGACTTCACTATTTGGTTAATTTTATGGAAATCAATTTACCAGCACGGTAAACAGAAAACACACCAAAAAAATCTGCAATCCCTGCCTTTTGAAGCATCATAAAGTCAGAGCACGTGTCCATTCTGGGATTATAGTGGTCTATACTTTATTTTAATAGTGGGATACATATGAAAACTTCTAGCTCCCATAAGGTTTGTCCCAGAGGTCTGAAATTTCTTACAGGTGTAGTTGACAAAATGTAAAAGACATGTAGTGATATGACAGAAATCTGCCGTAAAGCACATTCTACTTATTGTTATTCAAATGTGACATATTTTAGGCGACGACGTGTAGGTTGTGTTTTTAGCCACATGTCAAACAAACACAGTTTCAAACAGTATAAGATGTTATCTTTCCAATGAGGTTTCATACATTCATCTTGGCCTTACAGTTCTTCTGTTATAAGCTTTTCCACTTTGGTATGCCAAATAGGAGAAAATACTGAGATGTTAACTGTCACTTATGGACCGAACCAAAGCCAGACATGTAATGTAACATGTACATGACAGAAAGCAGCTTGAACACATTGGAGTCACTGAACCCTTCATTTTAATAAACAGAAGGTAGTTTTAAAAAGACTTATATCTACACTGAAGGTATTTCCAGAATCCTTAAACACTATTCTAACCATCTGGTTGAAAAAATACTCCATCTGGTCCACGACAGCGAACATTTTTAACCTGTTTCTCAAGTGGTGCCTCGGTTTACAAATGAAAACAATTTGGGATTGTTTTCCTTTAGGCTCTGTAAAGTTTGTGAAAATACCACCACAGCAGCCACTGGTCACAACTTTTCAAACGTCACTGGTTAATTATCTTTGAAAGAAACCAGCTGTTACCTGTAACCTAACAGGAACCTATGCTGATACATGAAGTTAGTTGGAAGTTGTTCATTAAAGAATCTTCAAGAAAAGGGTTTATAATCTTTACTCTTATGTGGTATTTGCTGGAAGTCTCTTATGTTGTACTGTAAATGTAAAGTAAGGCGTACAAAACATGTCACTGCTTTACTTGTATTTAATACTTCTTCCTGAGGATGACTTTAAAATGTTCCCGGCGGACTCTTGAAGATCTGTAAATATGCTTTCTAATTTATCAGCAAAAAGAGTTCAATTTACACTTCAAGCTTGATTATATATACTCACTATTAACTGGTAACGTATTAAACACTGTAAAATGCTCATGTTAACTACAGTTGTCAGACACGACACAGCAGTACATTTGATATTGTTAGCGTTGACGTTTCCCGCCCTGAGCGTGACGTCAGAGCAAAATGGCCGCCATGTAAGTATTGTTTGTTGGAGGTGCGGTGGCTCTGTTTTGACAGCTAGGAAATGGATTCTGAGGAACATTGTTTGGTTTAACAAGCATATTTTTACTGCCATGAGTTTTATACACGACTCTTCTGCAGCAGGTTCAGTGGCCTTTAGAGAACGCTCTCCTCTCAACTTACATTCATTATTATGAAGATATGTGAGGTGACTGAATGGTCCTGCTGTGCCGAGAGCTTATCTTAACGCATCTTCAACATAATGCTGGTCATTAATATGGAAGACTCCAAGACGCGTAAAGCAAGTATCAAAAATGACCTTGAGAGTTCATCTGTTGAGACGGTTTCCCTTGATGCACTTCAAAACACTTCAAAACACTTGGATCTGGTCACATGTAGCTTTTCCTCCTTTTGGACTTCATGCATCGTGTTGCACATCAAAAGGTTCCCTTTTGAAGATACCTTTTTAATTACTACTTCATCAACATAGCTCCTCTGTGATTTGATTATTTGCTGTTTTGTTACATCAATACATCAAATTCTTTGATTATCTCTCGCTCAAAGGTAAACTGGTAGGACGTCTACCTCCACCAAGGACCCATGGATGCCCTTCCCGTCCACAAAGTTTCACAAAAATTAGTGCAGTATTTTTTGCACAATCCTGCTGATAGACAAACAGGTGAAAACACAACTTCCTAAGGTTGGTTCAATAGATATAAGCTACGAAAGTCAAACTCTTCCCACGTCGAAGCCTTCTACTAGCACTAAAATGTTAATAATGGAGAAGTAATTTACAAAAGCAGGGTACAAATATAGCAAATGAGGCCAGAATGAGTCCTGGAAACAGTACTTCTAAAAATAAGTTCAATGGAAGTCTATGGGAGCCAGTATCTAGTGGCCATCGGTGGTATTACACTGTAAGATACTTCTGCTTTGGCTTCAGTTTCACGCCGTGGTTTTTGCTCCTTGGTCTCAACCTACATCCTCATTTCGTGAGTGCTCACCTTAATTCCCAGCCCTCGCCTGTTTCCCTCGAAGTCACTTTCTGAACAAATCATCTGCTTATTGCTGCTTGTATTGTTGCTTATTGACCTGTCGTTATGTCTTAACCTGAGAAAATGATTTTAAAAAACACCCAGTGCCAAGGTCAACAGTTTAAACCTGAATTTTGAGTCAAAGCTAAAACCTATTTTGTTTATTTTCTACCAATACCTTTTGCAGTTTCTCATTTCCGGAAGATTTTTAACATTTCCCCCTGACCTTTGCAAAATGACCAGCAAATGGGAGGCGTATTCATGTACCTTTTCACATTGTTCCTGCTTCCTCCAAATTATCATTTGACCTTAACTGCTGTCCGATTTCCTCAGTACAGCTTGCTAAGGATGCTTGAATGCAGACAACACACACAAAGCTGACAGACCCTCGTGAATCGTGTGAATCGTGCAGGGTCGCAGGAGCCTTGACAGGTCGACATTTATTTTACAGACTGCTAAATGCTTGCAGTTATGTTGTTTTGTTCAACATATTGCCACCTACATTATGCATATATTATACATTCTTCTCAGTTCCTAGAGCCTCCAGAAGGCGTTGCACACCTCCACAATCCAAGCCAACCAAGCCATCAGGTAAATGCTCCTGCAGTCAATTTGACCCTTAAAAGAAGAGCAAGAAAAGACCAAAGGAAAAAGAATCATCTATAAAGAGGAACAGAATAAATAAAACACTAGACAAATTGAAGTGAAAATTGCACTTTGCAGAAGAGAAGCTTCTGGAGAAAATCCAAAGAAAAGACTGAACAGACGGAAGAAGGTAACTGTCAACATCGAAATCCAGAAGAAAAGTACAAAGAGAAGTCATCAGAGAACATTATCCAATAACAGCCCAGGAGTTATGGCCACACTTGTTATGATTTCCTTCATCAAAATGAAGCGTCCACAGTAATGAATGGGAAATCCTGTGAAATTCGGAAAAAGGGACAGATATTCCACAAGAGAGCCTTAACAGACACCACGGAAAATTTGAATAAACGATTTCTTTCAAAGAATCCAAGGCACAAGCTGTCCAAGGCTCAGTTCTTCACACTTACACCATTTTGGATTGGCCAGACAGAGAAACCTGTGTTTGTAAAACACATGAAAACTTGGAGAAGCTGCACCAGCTTCAGGTGGTAGATTCACCTTCCTCAACGGACACTGTACAGGCCAGTATGTGCAATGGTAATGACTCGTCCTGCGTGTACAGACGTTTGACACAACGCTGGATCCTACGACAAAACGAAACGTCATCGTCAAGACACACCTGGTCTCTTCCTGGTCTGAAAAAAACTGGTGGACATCACGCAGGATCACCTTTAGATACATTCACAATATCAAGCACCGGTTTGAACGACTGAGGACAGTGAGAGAAGACACTGACCCAAGCTGACGTCGTGCTTCACAATTATCACGTAAGAACTACTCTTGTAAATACACGAGGGAGAGTAAAGAAACACACCTCACGTTTCCCAAGATGAAACAGTCACAATTTACACTTGAACACTGGTGTAATTCTGTGTTTGGTGGACATGAAGACAGGCCAAAGAGAGCGTGATAATAACATATTACTACGTCGTGATTGTGTGTGTGTGTGAGCTTGTCGTGAGGTTCTTTTGAAGCCGAGCATCCATCCAGCGCTTTGAGGTTAAAGGTTTTCTTTGGAAATCCGTTTTGCTCTCATGAGGTAGATTTATGCAGCAGCCTATTGGCTTGACGTAATTTATTTTGGTCTGAATTTTCTTGTGACCCTCACTTCAGTAATCCTGCACTGGAGACCGCTCTAAATTTCCAGTCCTGAACCCCATTGAAACCCTCTGGAATGTGAACTACCTCTGAAGCGACGCAGATGCAGGCAACATCCAAACACAAAATATCTCCCCGGCAACTGTCTGAGGCTCCTTCTCTCCGTCGTTCTGCCTCCTCTAATGTCTTTTCAGGCCGTTGTGTCTGCACACACAGGAATCACGTAATAACGGCTTGTCAAGGCTTTTTGTGCCAGGAAACATTTGCATATTCAAATTTGCTGAGGAGTGAAGCTTGCCATGGCTGATTATGTGATGTGCATATTCACATTGTGATTGCACATACATGTTCTGCACTGCTAATGGGAGAATTAGGCTCATTGTGTGCGTGTGGGTTTTTTTGCGTTTTATTTATTTTTACAACAAAATTAAGCACAGCAAGCTTATATTGCCCACCTGCATATTTTATGTTTGCGCTTGAGCGTGTCTGAATTCCTGTATTCCCATGCACAAACACATTTCTGATTTAAAGCCTGTTCACTCCCTGCCAGGAGAAACGATCGCGCTACAAATAAAAGATAATGGAGGCAAAATAAACACTGAGTGCACTGAGACCATTCCAACTCTGCAGCTTTATCACATCCACACACACAGATGTAGAGATTTCCTTTAAGGACTTCTCCAATCACACCAAAAACATATTTTCCCCACTTAGCCCAAGTGGTATTTTCACTTGCAGCTTGAGGTTCAGAGATAACCATCACTTAAGACTTCCAGGCTTCACCAACACAATGCAGTTAAATTCTGTTTCACTTGTAGCGTTAAAATCAGGAACAAATGACATTTAGAAACTTGACAGCAATGTCTCTTTCCAAAAGCATTGTCCCAGTTATCTGGAACAATCCACAGCTGCACAAAAAGTTAGCAGCATGAAGAGGACATAAATTCTGCTGCTGTGTTTTATTTGCTGTAGCACCACAATGGACACTTTAGTGCTTCATATGGAGTATATGACATTACAAGATTCTACGGAGGCGTCTCAGGGACATGTGACATTTAGGAGGACAGCCCTCAAACACCTGATGCTGATGGATTCCTCTTGTTTTGCTGTGACGTTTGTTCAGGACGTTTCTCGGAGGCGTGGACCTTTGGTGGTGTGTTTTTCTCACTTCACTGCTCAGGTCATACTGTCGTTATAATATCACACCACAGAGCGTCTGTGTGGAGGAAGCAGTCAAAAGACAGGAGTCAGTAGCAGATGAAGATGAAGATGAGGTTTGCTGATGTTATTAACATGTGGCACCGGAGCTGAGAGTCAGAACCGCTGAGAGAAACACTGTCCTCTGGTTTCATACTGGTTCGGGGTTCGGTCTGTTTCGGACCGTCGTGGACCCTCTCCGTCTAAACCTCCTGCAGCGTCGTAACAGTATGGAGTTAATACGGGAGTTACGCGTTACTTTCTGTTTTTAAGTATAAATAGTTTTGCCAGGAACAGTTACTCCCGGGTTTGTTTTTGTGTAATATGTGATCGAAACGTGTTAACAAACAGCATCGTTCTCATCACATCAAAACTCATTTTTCTTCTTATTACGGTTATTTCTCCTTATCCTCGTTTGCTCCAGGTCTCTTCGATGCATCAGGCTCAAAATAAAAAGGCTGTGATCTGTCATAACTGTATGAATTTATATTTTCAACCCGACTGTTGTTAATATCCATACGTAGTGCCATACGAATTCCAATACCTACTTTACTGATGGATCAAACTTACACTCAATTTAAAAAGGAAAATATGAATATTTTAGTTATTTTAAGGACTTTATTAGTCCCACAGTGTTACACCAGCAAATAGCAAGATGTAATAAGAGTAAAAACAGAAATCTGTGACAAGCTGAAAGCTTGCAAAGTGCCAGTCGGCAACGTTCGAAAAACCTGCCAGTTCTTTTCAACAGAAGGGACACGGCGTTCATCTTCACTGCCCTCAAAACACACACAAAAACACATGGAAGATGTAGTTTGTTCAAAGATCGGCTGTAAACTTTTCATCTTATCTCAAGCTAAAGCTTTGCTTCCTCCACCTCAGGCTAAATAGACCCAAAGATTTCTTCAGTAAAACATTCATTGTCCTTTGTTTTTAAACTGTGCTAATATTTAAACTATGAACCTTGTCTGCCGATACCTCCGTAAAGTGCATTCGTAAATACAGGCATGAGTGTGAGTCGCTCTTCTTGTTGTGTTTGCTGACTCGTTCGTCTTCAGGTGTTTTCCTGCCGTGCTCAACGTGCTCACTGGGAGAAACTGGTCTGAACTGATGCCGAGACCGGAATTTGTGGTTCACTGAGCTGCAAACCAGAACTGTGACATCTTCTTCACGATCTATGTTACGCACAAACATACACATACAAATACACTCTATGACCAAGCCTTACAAACGTACACTTTTTTGTAGCATTGGTGTGCGGCTGTTTTTTATGTTTAATATTTTTAATTATAGGAAAGTCTGAGTGTTGCAGCATGTAATGGGAACAGTGTGCCCCCAACAGCTTGGTCAAAAAAAAAAGAAAAGAAAAAAGATCCTGTTTCAACATGCCAACGTCTCTGTGCATGAAGCCCAATCAATAAAGAAATGATTTTCCTAGTGTTGGTGAAAAACTGAAGTGTCCTGCACATCTCCCTGACCTCAGCCCCGTCCAACACCTTTGGGATGAACATGAATGCAGACTGGAGGCCAGGACGCATCACCTGGATTTTGTGGCTGAATGGGAGCAAATCCTCGTAGCCAGGTTCCAAAATCTTCTTAAAAGCAAGAACCAGAAATGATGGGACTTAAACAGCAGCAACAGTATTCCTGAGGTTTGGAACGACATGTTGAGCGATTACATATGGGATGTTTTTTAAACAAACTTTAGATAATGTATATATATGTATGTATGTATATATGTATGTATGAACGAGCTGTTCACTGCTGTCACTGTCCTGCATGAGGCGGAGGAACATATTCTCCAACAGAGACGAGAGCGGTTTAGTTATCATTCTCCTGTCACTCACCGCCTCAAATCAGTTCTTTTTAAGATAGAAACTTGATTAATTTGAACCAGTAACATTTGCTAAATCCAGAAGAGCCGGATTATTAATTCATTTTATCTCATTCGTGCGTGTGAAGTTCCCAACTTGCAAGTCAGCTGCCAGAAGTCTCTCAAAGTCTTTATCTGTATGTTTGCAAAAGCACAGAAAACATCCAGGCACTTTTTTTTTTTTTTGGCCAGAAACTGGAAACATGAAGAATTTTGTCAGCGTCGTGTGCCAACAGTTTGCTAACTAATACACAGAATAGTTGGAAAAGGAAATGTATTACTGTTACAACTAGTCTTCTTCAACGAGCTGGTGTTCACTTAACACGAAGGTTTATTCTTCCTCTGAATAACCAATATTACAAGAAATCACCATTTGTTAGGACATAAGACACGGCTTTATTTTCTCAACTTAACCATAAAAAATAACTGTTTTTTAGTCTCTTATATAAAGAAATAGTTCTCAAATCTTGAAGCTCTGTTAGGATTTTCACTGAATATATGAAATTAGGAAATTAAACAAATCACAAATTTCATTCTCTTGAAATACATAAAACAACCATGTGCTCATTTATTATTACATCCATTGATTTTTACATTGTCCATGAAAACAGAATGAATGAATTAGTTCTTACAGTAGTTTTTACAGTATGATTCTAACCTTATGAAATGTATTTTAACACACCAGCAATAAAACCTGTTACTCTGGTTTCATTTCCTTACAAATCTATTGCATTTTTCATCAACACGTTTACCTCTAATTCAGCTAAATGAAGAGTGCAATGCTCCTTCGATGACAGTTTTCTGCATTAACTAAACACATAAACATCCAGCAATAACTCACCATATCGCATAAATGTGCATTTAGCTCCACAATTTACCTGAAGTGGATTAGCTTTCCCCGCGTTAGCCACGTCCGTTAGCATCAGCGCAAGTTAGCATACAATCGTAAATCACTTCTTTAAACACAATTCTCTTCACAAACCGTTTCCTTTACCAACTTGTGCAAACTCTCTAATAAGTGACATTTTGTCCTCCTGAAGTCTGCAATGTAAGCTCATTTGAAGCATGTTTACTGACCTGTGATGAAGAACAGAGGAGACGCACGTTGAGCTGACGTTCACAACAGGAAGGTGTTTATTCTTCCTCTCTGTGTCAAAACACTCTCTAGCATCGCGATATGCGCCCCCTAACGGCTGGATGTGGAATAGCGCTCTATAGTAAGTCAAACTGTATTGAAATCACAGTGAGTGATTAAATCAGTAAAATAATATGTAATAATAATAGGGGTGCTTGTTTTCCTTCATCTGTTTGAATATTTAATTTTTACCTCCTCATTTATTTCTGTAGTCAAGTCTTTTCACCTGTCTACACTTCAAGTACAGGTCGTAAAGTTTTTCCAAGGGGCAACCACCGTGGCTCCAACCTGAAGTGTAATAACCACCGACAGCCGCTGCATGCTTCTCTCTAGAAATACTAGGTCAATATTTTTTTTCAGTCCACGCAACCTGTGGACCTGCGTTGTCACCAGACGCGTTTTCACACTTCGAGTATCTGGGAAGATGCATCAAACAGCCGATCAATCCCATAAGTTAAATGTTCGAATGTCAGAATTTATTTGAAAAAGGTGTTTCCATTTCCTCCACGTGCATTTATTCTTTTGCGAAAAAAGGCAAAAGCCACCTCAACCGATTGAAAAAACAGTTTAGCAAATTTCAGTAGGTTTTTACGAATTTTGCCATTTCCTTAAACATTTTCCAATGTGAAATTTCAAAATGCGCATTAAATACATGTATGGAAATGCACCTACTGTCACATAAACGCACTAGCTCATGCAAATCTTACACAGAACCTTCAAGTGTCTGGACAAACAACCAGGATTTCACTTTCCTGATGCTCACACGTATGTAACGTCTGGGTACTTCTATGTACATCTGTAGCTGTTTCATCATTTGGACGAATTAATTCATTCGGAGGCAATTCTTAAAAGGATCTTAAAGCTCACAACTAAAGACCTTAGCTTTAAGAAAACACATGCAAAGAGACAAAACCCAAGCTACTAAAGCAAGCAGTTTGTCAACGCATTGAGAGCATTTAGAACGAGTGTGAAAAAACACAACGCAGTCTCCAGGAGGTGATTACAAGCCAAGTCCAAAAAACGTCTCATTCACTGCTCTCTGTACAATAACCCCTCAATAGTTCTGTCGGTATTGGAGCATTAAACTGATATTTTGGACGCTCGCTCACCATCACCTTTGATATTCCACTATTTAGTCAAGCGGAAGCGACCCTGGGTGTCTCATAATAAAAACACAGACGTATTGTTTCCAAACTGTGGGCCTTTCGGTGCATCAACGGTGAATTACATAGGCTGGACTCTATCTATGTGGGACGAAAAGAAGATGATAGATGATTATATGAGAGACCCAGTGCATCAGTATAACCCTGGTGTGGAGGCTGCTTCAGAAGATTAGTTATGGCCTGTCAGCGCTTTGGAAGCTGCTTTAAATGGACTTGTCACTGGAAAAATACATAAACATTTATACTGCTTAAGGCTGAAATATGGAAAGCAATGACCCTTTCATGAAGCCAATTGCTCTCCTAGAGTTGAGTCATCACACACATTAACGACAATTTCAATACCTTCGTTAGCACAAGAACACACGCTCACACACAGCAGCAGCAGTGTGTGCAACAGCAGCCGTTCGAATATTTCAGGCTTAATTGTAATGGCCGACGTGACTCATGGCTGTTTCAAGCTATTGACTGGAGCTAAAGACACACTGTTTAAGTCATCATTAACACAGCATTCAATGAGGGTCACTGGTGTGTGTGTGTTGTGTGTTATGTGTGTGTTGTGTTGTTATGGGCAAAGCAAGACTCCAAATCAAATAGAAGCTGAAATAGAAGCTAAAGTATCTTAAAGCCTCTATATGATATCGAAGCTGAGCGTCTCGTTACGTATCAACCCAAATCTGGGTGAAAATAAACATTAATACGTACCATGAAACCTAAAACAAAAGGTCTAAAACAGCTCATTTTTGCTGTTCAGACCGTTTCTCAGACTGTGTAGATGTTACCA
>JAPQRN010000015.1:6210313-6224535 GCA_037367275.1 Coranthus polyacanthus
TCACACGTCACGAGTCAAGTGATCCAACAGCAAACAGAACAGAACCAGTTAACGGTCTCCATCTAAAACTAATCAGAAACTCATGGGGTGCCGTTTACCTCCAGCAGTCGCAGCTCCTGGACACAGTTGTGGAGCAGCTCCAGGGCTCTTTGGGTGACCTCCCACGGCCTCTGGAGGAAGATGAGTAAGGTGCACTGTCGAGAGAACAGGTAGCTCCTCAGGTCTAGCAGGCTGGCCTCCCCACGCTGGATCCCGTCCCGTTTCTCCATGTCGATGGGTCGTCGAAGCAGCAGGCCGTTCCAGCAGCGCACCGGGGCGCAAAACGAGCCGAGCCAGTTCGCCGTGTCTGCGAACGCAGAGACAGGAATGTGGACGATGTTCCATAAAAACTCGCCTGGGACCTCCCGTTTCATGTCATGGATTTTCTTTAGAGAAAACTTCTATTAAGTTTTTGGGACATTGCAAAATCCTGAAGCTCTACTAGTTTCATCATTAGTATGTGTATTTTCTCACCAATTGCTTATTTTTCCCTGTAGTGAAATGAATGTGTACTGAACATCCAAAAAAACATCATTTGCACAATTTCCTGGAAACTAAAAAGTTGTAAAAATGTAAAAATTATGTAAGTGATATGAGCTACGGTTAAGAACCTGTTCAGTTCTTTTCAATCAAACTAGGAAATTAAGTACTAAATAAGCAAAAGAAAAAAGTTCATAGACAGATGCCAATATCCATCAGTTTCCTAGAAAGACTAAGCAGGTGGTGGTTACGTACCTCCAGCTCCAAAGTTAAGGACATACTGAGTAAAAAGAGCATCTAGTTCATCATACTGGACCAAGGCATCTTCAAACTGCTGCAGCATCTCAAAAACAAAGGCCAGCTCCTCCTGCACAAAACACACACAGGTGAGACGATAAATAACAGTAAATATAAAACCAAACTAGGGTTTTCCATAGGTTTGTGCTGTCTGGGTTCTAGCAATTTGGTCACAATAACTAAATACATAATTTAGGAACATTTTCATTACCATATCTGTGAATATAAATTTGGAAAAGTTGGAGCAGACAAAAAATAGACAATATCCAAAGAGCTTAAAAAGAAATCTTGCTAAAGAAGTTCACTGGGGACAAACTGCAACCTTTTTTTTTTCTGTTTGTTTTTTAGGTACCTGGACCATGAAGTATTCGCAGAAGCTCCAGCCGGGTTGGGTGCGTTTCTCTCGGAGCGTGCGCATGTCGTCCTCGAAGCGGCCCAGGTTCTTGGTGAAGGACATGAGGAGTAGAGTTCGGAGCTTGAGCAACAAAGAATTCCAGGATTCCTGAGACCGAGACGAGTCTTTGAGAGGATCTGACAGCACCACACACCTGGATCAAACAAAGGGAAGTCACCGTTGTCGAATCAGGGCAGGTTCAATCAACAGAGCTTCTACTACTCCTTTGTTCTCACACTGACCTCGTCCTGTAAACAGCTTTGTTAATGGGTTATTCTGTAACATTTCAAGAAATACAGGCAGCAGGAGTTGTTCACGGGTATGAAGGACGGTACTGCCTTTGATCATTTTTGATTTTTGGGTTTTTGTCATCTTTGTTCATTTCACTTAATGAACGAGTCTATAAAAAAGAAGTCCTCTCACCTGTCATTCTGCTTGTTGCAAAAATCACTGCGGATTTTGTCCACGATGGACGACCGAGGCAGGATGTTGGTCTTGTTCTTCTTCTTGGTATCATTGGTCTCCACGACGATGATGACCCAGTCGGCCGATCCGTGGACCCGCAAACTGTTCTGCCATCGCATCATGTCCTCTTTCACCGAGCTCTTATATGCCTCTGTGTCCTATAACAAAGCACACATGAACACACTTCATGGTAAGCTTTAAAAACTCCTCAGTAAAGGACAGTCTAAACAACATCACTGGACATACCGTGTATCTGACACTTTTATTTTATTAAAGTTTAAGACTTTCTTCTGCCCGTAGTGGTTATGGCCACTAATTTAGCAGCAACTTTACAATAAAATGCTACATGCATGTGTGGACATTTCTACGTTTTCATTTTTGCACATATCGCAGGAGCATTTTAAATGTATTGGATAATTAGGCCTAAGGACTGGAATTTACTTTGTCTTAAATGTTCCAGAGGGAGTAACTGAAAGTGAGCAGGGGGAGGATATGATTTGATAGTTCAGTTGTTGTGTAACAGTGTCCAGTGGAAGGGAGAGGCACGAAGGCCTGCTGTTGCACAACGCTTTGGAAGTTAACTTGCTCAAACGCTTGTTATTTTTAGTGCTTGAAGACATGGTGACTTTGGTGTGTCTTCTTTGTAGAATTCGTTCAACTAAACAATCACGGTGTTGTTTAAAGTGGTGAGAGGAGGATTTGACGGCAGAGGGCACGTATTTTAAGTGCAGCTCTTTGGTGCAGTGCAGTTTTATACTTACTGCTGGTCACAGTTCATTGTTGTGAACTTTGCCTACTGCACTGGCCACCTGTGATCCCATCATGCTGTGCAGGATGGTCTGCTCTCCCTTTCACTTTAATGAAGATGAGGCAGCGGCAGCAGCTCTGCTTTCTCTGCTGGTCCTGTCCACACTGTGTACAGCCACCGTTTGAGTGATTTCTTCTCAACTCCTCATTTAGCTTTGTTGAACCTCTTTGAGCAGGACCATCCAGCGCCACTTTAAACTGTCTGCTGTGGTATTTACTTATGATAAGGAGCAGACTCCACCGCTGCAGCTGTGGATAATGGTGCAGTCGAGCACTAATGAAAAGGTACTGATAAGGCAAACTTGCAAATGTAAAATACACCTACAGGCAGTGAAAGTGGGTTTCTATGTTATGAGGTTTTACATTTGAACCTTTTGATGGTTTTTGTTGTTTGTTTTGTGTTTGCATTTGTGCACAAATTGAGCAGATTAAACTTTTCCATTTTCAGATTAAAACTGTGTTCTGTTAACTGGTGCACTTAGTATCCGCCCTGTTAAAGGATAGGTTCACATCTTATTGACGTCTATCTCATAACAGGATCTAGATGACCACAAAACACTGGAACAGGTTGGTTTGCTTTGATCTTTGATCCTATTTAGACTGGGTAACAGATCCCTACTGAATGCACCTCACATGTAAGCGATGAGAGATAAAATAAAATAAAGTGGATATCTTCCAACGTTACAGTCGTTTCAGTTCCAGACTCTCTTTCTGTAAACTTTAACTGTGCATCAGAGGGAAACACTGCTTGTGGAACTAGAAACTTGACAAGATATTGATTTGTTTTATCTGACTTGGAGATGGCTGAGGCCTTTTGCAGAGAATGAGGACTGTTTGTTTTGTTGCCCCTTGCATGAACTGAAAGCACTTTCTGGAGGTGTCTTTAACAGTAGCAACCGTGGTCATCACACAGTATGAGCCCCTGATTATTGTTTTCAGGCAGACTTAGAAAAATGTGAAGCTCTCCTTTAACACAGCAGGTGGCATGAGTTTAAAAGCCGCAGGGGCTTACACTTTGGCTCAGTTCACTACATGTAACAGGGGTGACAGTGACGCCGACAGGCCAATGAACTGTGAGCAAAAGATCCCGACCAATGAAGGATGTAAAAGCAGGAGTGAATCAATCACTGGACATAACAAGATCCTTATTAAAACTAAGGAAGGTATTATTGTTTCTTCTGGATGCGTAATAGACATGTAAATATTCAACTGCCCTTTTTTAGGCTGTAATACTGTGCTTGTGATAATGTCACTGTGTCCATATTTCATACGTACAGACTCAGTAGAGCCACACTCCCTGGGAAATGTCATGAGTCACGAGCTGGTGACAGCACTTCCTTAAACTAATCATCTGCTGACTGAGCAGCAGAAATGGCAGGTTCCTGCTTCTTTCTCTTCTTGTTTTTCCACACTCTGCTTTCCCTGAGCAGTCCAGTAGATCAGATGCGGGGATCAGCTTTAGGCTGTAGGCTGCAGACTAATGCATTGTGCACAATAGCACAGATAGGGATAAAAAAAACACACCCATTTGAAAACACTGCGGTCATAGTGAGGTGACGCTAGCACAGATATATATATATAAATGTTTCCTTGATCACATCTGGTGTCATTACAGTGCACGTGCGTATCATATCTGACATTAAACATTTGCATATTTTGGCATACTGAGCTGTCTGCGGCCTATTTTTGCCCTCATTGGATGCCTGTAAGAACTAATCTATTCTTAGAGGCTGGACTAGCAGATGCTGCATCTCTCAGCACACATGGAATAGAGCCAAACAACTCTATTCTGATCACTTCCTGAACACAAAGTCAATTTAACAGTTGGTGGCAGCAACATGAAATCCTGGACTTCATCATGTCTACAGTACGTCTCTTCCTTTGATCGCTCACTGTATATGAAACACGCGAAGTGTCAAGAACTGCAGTTCTTCAAATGGCTACTTGAGGCTGGCTCCTAAAGCGAGTTAATCGTGTTAAAATGCACAACGAACAGCCTGGTACAAAAAACGGTTTCGATTAATTTTCCTGTTCATTTTTATATGTCTCACCTGTTTAAGTTGTTTAAGACTTAAAGTTACACATAATTAAAGGTAAGATTTGTGAATGCTCGCGTGAAGTTTGAGTCGGAGTCCATTTTGTGCTGGAAGTTCTCTATTTAGAAATCAGTGCGCAAGTTGTTGTCATGTAGGTAACTGCAAGTTATGGAGTTAGCTAATGTCAATAAACAATCGCCTCTCAGCACAAAATAGCCAACATTAACTATCTATAACTAAGTAGAATTATCGTATTTCACTACCCTTTTTACAGCAGTGCAAACGCACACCGAAACAGGCGACGTTGTCAAAGTAACGGGTCTACAGGATGTAACAGGGTCCAGGGTGGGTGGCGAAGAGAAGCAGCTCAGCAGGGCCCGTTTTGAGCCCGACAGGGACTCGGACCACAGGGAAGATTAAAATTAAAAAGAAGATGACTAGAAGCTGAGCTGCTTCAGTAGATTCACATGATCTGAGTCAAGTGATTCGCATGATTTGATATTTTAGAGTTATTTTAGGATAGCTATTTGCAGACTGTGTGGGCTAAAATGCACAAGAACAATTCACAATTCTCTGTTTACAATCAGATAAGCAAACTTATTAAAATATGCAATGATTAAAATGAGTGTATATGATGGAATAATGTGCTTTTATGGTTAACATTTTGCATCCTGTTTTATTATTTCTCTCAGATCAGAAAGGCTCTCCGTTACAGTGTTTCTTTCTGAAACTGGTTTACTGCTTGGTGTGCAGAAATAGACGACACAGAACTGAAACACAAACAGATGAATGCCCTCGCATCTGTACACAAGTGGTTTATCCTCACAAAATGATGAAGAAAATGAGGGAGGAAACTTGTCTGTTTTGCTCTGTAATGCGCTTTGATTTCTTTTTTTTTCTTTTCATTTCGTTCACCAGTTTTGACATCCAGTGATGTGTGTGCAGTTGGTTTAACAGGAAGCTACTCACACAGCAGTCAGTCCAGTAGATGTGGAGGAAGGGGAACGTGAGGAGGGCCTTGTTTCCCTCCTTGGGGAGCAGCTCCTCTTTAAACTGGACAAAATTAGCCTCAAGGTGGATCATTTTCGGTGCGCGGCCGTATGTCCTGCAGAGACAAGAGAGCAGAGCTTTAGTGAAGCACATTTACGGTGTGTATGGTTTCTACAGTGCAATAAATATGACTTTTACTGCTCATGTTGACATATGACCACATTGTGCAAACGGGAATTTTCGCTCCAGCTTCAACACAGACAAAGTCTAAACCAAGAGTGAACGATGACCCCTGTGTCAGGCTTGGAAATAACAGCTTTTGCAGCAAAACCTGATACAAGTCAATGGAAATGAAACTGAGCTTAGCTTACACTGTAAACAGTTCATGAACGACAGGAGTTTATTTTAAACATGATGAGAGTCATTTGGAAAAAGCCAAAAAGCGATGTCTGTTAACCTGCTTAACCTCACTCCTCACCGGAGACAGTTCTGTCAACATTTAAGGTTCATTTATGCTTAATGCAAGGGGTTAACAGAAGTTCCACCATAGGTTTTGACTCATGGTTGTGCATCAGATTTCACCACAGCAACACTGAACACCTGTAGCATATCATCAGGCTTGAGGCTGGACAATATGGTAAAAATCTTCTATCTTCTTTCTATATATGGAATTTCATATCACGGTACAGTGATTGTTCTGTAATTTCACTGAAGAAGTGGTTGAAGATAACCATACTGCACTTGAACACAGTTTGATTATTCTCTTCTTTTATTTGGAACTTCCACACAAGCAAATACAACTGCCTCACATGAGATAAAAAGATAGAACATTTTTCTATAATCTCACAATGGTATAGTGTCACATCACACATCTCTACATCTGGCCACATTTTATTTTAATTATACACTGTTCACACAGTCTATGTGGATCAAAAAGCCTGGGACAGAATCATTCCTATACTAGTCAACTCAAACAACGAGAAACACTCACGTGAAGGAGGCAGAAATCAAATCAACACCTTGAACGTTAAAGCCATCAAGTGGATTGATAATGTAGGGTCACAAAGTTTCAACTGCAGTAAGTTGTATTACTGTAATGTACTTCAATTGTATACAGTGCAGTCATTTGAAAAGAGTTTGAAACAGTCAGAAAATAGCGATGTTGTCTGACTCACTGCTAATTCAGCTTCAGTTCTTCGCTGTAACAATGTTTTCACAGCAATTAGCGTTTCAGCAGCAGCTTCGAGCAAGGTTTTCAGCTCTCAGCAATCACACACAATCTCTTCAGAGACTTCACATTTCCTGGTTAACAGTCGACCTCTTCTAGCGATCGATTTGTCCCAGACGGACTCGATCACTGTAGTGTATTCCCCAAAGCAACTGTACACATTCTTTCATTCGATACGGAGTGCTGAAGGTCTCTGCGACGAAGGACGACGTTATGCTGCACACACAGAAGTGAGGTTCCATCTGGTACGTTACATACGATCACAGAAGCAGAAGGTATATTGCAAATGACAAAACGTCTCCTTCTACGAACGTTTTGAACGTTTCCTCGTTCAAAGTCTCGTTCGGCTTCACAATTTGCAGATGAATAAACGCAGTACCCACGCGGTATCTTTGTCACCGTAGCCTCACAGAACCATGAGCTGCTCTTTTCAGCATCTACCTTGTCATTAACAATAATCTCCACATCCACATAAAAAAAACCCCACAAAAAACTGAAGCTGAACACGTCTCAAAACCCTCTTACTTGACCCCGGTCAGCCCATAATCATCATAACTAGCTCTTTGTCGTTCTTGGCACACACATGTAATAACCTCATTACCAGGTATCACTGAAAAGGCTTCCTGATTGAACTCATCAAATGTACGGTGTGACAACATCTCCTTCTCTGTTTGCATCCACAGAGACCATCCCCTATATCAATAACAACTGTGAGACCTGCATTAAACTAAAAGCACTGACACTGCCTTCAATTAAACACTCTGTTAGAAAATAAACAGGGCAGTTTGTGAATTCACCCGTTAACCTCACATTTACTTATTGTTTACTGCTGCTAATGTCGTGTTGGTTCTACACTATCCAGCTTCAGAATCACCAAATTATGATGGATTCGTGTTACTCACCTCCTCCACTCCATCGGCTCCCGGGGAAGTTGTTGGGCCAATGAGGTGTAGAGAGACGTAAATAAGGCCTGGTCTCCAGCACCTGGGAGGAGAAAGAGGAAAGGCAAAAAAGCATTTGAAAAGAGGTCAAATATCTGATAAGTGAAATCTAACATCTCATCGTTCTTGTGTTCGAATAACAATACATGAGGAAATGATACATTTCCAGATTTTATTACACGGCCCCAAATCTGCAAATGTCACTTCAATGAGTGGGAGTGGAACGTAAAGGGCTATTTTTGGGCCTGAATATGTTTGACAGTAATAAAGAGAAATAATGTAAATTACTTCACAAACAGAAGCAGAGTCACATGTCTTAGCATTTGAAAGATTTTTAAACTTTGATTTAAGACATTTAACACCAATTAAAGCCTGATTTTTAGATTAATGAAAGCTTCCTTGAAGAAGAACACTTTTCTTTCTGGTGGAGGTGCAGGTGTCAGGGTCAGAACTCTCTTCTCTTCCTGCAACACGAATACCATTCAAACGGAGGAGTCGTCTTCTCTTGTGTATTGGAAGCAGCGCTGACAGCTGGTAACCTGACTTTTCATTTCGTTGTTCAGGTATTTACGACGTAACACAGGCTTGAAATTATTTTCCTATGACAGAGGACCAGAACTTATGTAGAAGAACCATCACTGTTCTTTTCAATTGGGCTGCGTTACTGATTGGTCTTTTCTGCCTCTTTAAAGCTTTACGTCTTTTCACATTTCATGCTTTATGTTGTTATTGTGTTCCCCGTTGACGTGTGTGGCCAAACTGACAAACCCAGTTTTCTCCAAAGCTTCTTCAAACCATCACCGACAGAAAACAGAAACACATATTTGTGACATGGTACATCTCGACTATGTGCAATAGTCAATAAAAGATGAGGCTGACCAAAAACACAGTGCAATAAATGTGAGATATTAACAGCGTTCACATGCTGTTTGGTGCTTTGAAACCAGTTATACAGTTCAAGAAAGGATGTTTTGCACTAAAAAGAATAATTTTTCTATTATTATTATTATTATTTTCTGTGTAGATGCACTCCCTACAAAACTATCCTAGTCATACTACAATAATAAATTCTTTCCAAATAGAGCTGTTGAAGCAAAAATTCCTGTAATTCCTTTATTCGTTCATGTCAGTTTTTTTCCTTTATCGTGCAGCCCTATTCTACATTCAGTCTTTCTTCAGATGCAGGAATCAAACATGCACCGTGTGTGGATTTACTGTTCAATGATGTGCTTTCAGTTTTAGAGCTGTGAAGATATTAAAGTCAGCATATGTTTATTTATACACAAGTTTTTCCTGCAGGGTTTAACAGTCTGCATGCACCGTCTATGCCTTCTATCCTTAGACCTAGTTTCATCAGTTTCATTTGCACACACAGTGTTAAGGACACACACCGAGCCAGAGCCATTTTAACACACACAATATAAAGTCATAAAAGGCTGAACAAGCACAAAGATTAGATGTCAAATGCGTGACATTCATTAGAGACTGCATCACGGTGTAATGAATTTAATTATGCGTCACCCCCTCTAGTACCACTGTAAAACTTACCACAAATATAACCCATTTTAACTGGGGGTGACAACAAAATATAAGAAAAAAAAATGTGTGCCGAACAATGCCCACTAGAAATACTGTTCTGAATGAACAGCTTTGGGACAAGAGGAGTCCTGCTTAAAAAGGAATGGACTGTTCATCGTCAACAGTTTTGTATACAGTATGGCAATAGTTTTGTTGTGGCTCTGCACACATACTGTATATGCATCCTATGTTGTGATCAAGTAGAGGCAGAATACCCTGAACAATATAGTGAGTGTAATAGATGTGTCTCTTAGAGCAGTTGTTGTGTTTTGACTGTGCCAGTGGCTCTATTTTGGTACTCTGTAGGACTGAAACTACTTGTTAAAGCTTCAACAGAACTGGGCCACAGCCAGTGAACCGTGTATATTCCCCCACGGCTGAACAGGAGCGCTAGCACTAAACTGTTGTTCCCCCCGCTGTGGATGTGAACGCCGCTTGTCAGCACTAAACCTAATAGTCACTGTTTTATCTGGATCGAGTGTGCCGATGTAGAGCCAAAAAAAAAAAAAAAAAACAGCACAGTGCTGACATTTAAGGGCTGCAGCACAAAGCAATTAGACCTTGATGTCTACTGTTTAACGCCTGGAAAGATCCAACAAATACACCTGGATGTGCAAGTGACATGTACTGCATGTAATCAATACACTGGGCTGTAAAATTTAAATAGTTTCAAGCGCCTGAACGCCTTTGTTGATATAGCAAATAAAAGGCTATGAGAAATGGGCTCAGGTGCAACCCTGCAAAGCAAATACAAGTATAACGTGTATTAACATGAGTGTTACACTAACACGTTAACATTACATATCTGATCATCTTGTTGGGAACACTTCAGAGTCCACATATACACCCCTGCCCAATCTTCTACCCATAAAACTACAGATTTCAGCTGACAATGTGCAGCCTTCAGGACTAGACCTGTCTCAACTATTAAATACTCATCTGATCATGATTATTTGAGCTGACCATGATCATCTTGCATCAACACTGGAAAAATTTCTATCCATCCGTATGCAAACAGTAGAATGAAACTACTAACGAATCAGAACTTCCTCCACCACTGAGCTGCACTTAATATGATAAACAGTCATACCAATTAGCCTCTCAGCCTGTGTTTGTGAATAACATCTTTTAACTCTTTTTTTCAAATGCCACCTTTGCGTCAGGTTTTTTATTAACAGACTAAAACTGCACCTTTGCTTATCACCTTTCCAGTCTAAATCTACCCCACAACAGCCCAGCATTGTTTCGTAACCTGCCATTTGTTGTACAGTTTTAGACCACGCTGCTCATCAATCATCAGTGTCTAAAACGGTCATTACTGAGCCACACACCTGACATTAAGTCACCTGATACAGCCAACAGTTCCTGTGTAACATTTGGTTTTCAAATTAGCTACAGATTCCAGCGCATAAAGTCAGTCCATCTGCCACACCTGAGATTTTATTTAATTTCGACTCCCACGGGCTCTGTCTGCTTCTGAAACGAACACCTTTGAACAACTCTACAGTATGTCCTAAAAATGGAGCAGGCGGTGGTGTTAAGTGGACGCCGGGGTCCGTCGGCGCCCACAGTCAGAGTCAGCCCTTAAAATAAACCACTTAACAAGCTTCCATACGATTCCATGGGATTTATGAATGGCAAACTGTCCCAACCACCCAAACATCAACGGCGACCACTGCCTGAGCTGTTAGCAGAGGGATGTGCGTCTGTCAAACAAGGAACAAGGTGAGATCCTTCCCAAAACTGCAGCATCTAGCCGTGACGTTGTATCGCTAGGCCTGTCAACCACTGTGGCTAGCTAGCTAGCAAGCTGAGAGTACTGCTGTCCATGGCTAAGTGGGACAGAGACAGCGGCTTAGTGCAGAAGCACGTACATATTACAGCCTTGACAAGTACAAATGAAGCAGCCAAACGAGACACACGCTGCGCCCGAGAGCCTGTTAACATCAGGCTGCCTGCTAGCTTAGCTAATGCGAGCTAATGAATGTAGCTAGCAAGCTAACTGTCAAGAGCAGAAAAAAGAGAGAGACTGGACGTCTCCTCAGAGGAAACACTCACATGTCACAATCGGCTTGTTTTCCATAGTATAGATGATCGGCTTTTCCTCTTGACACTCCATATGTGTTAACGGTAGCACTCCATGAAAATGACATACAAACACAGCTTTATTATTAGTAAGTGCTTATGTATGCAGTTG
Organism: Coranthus polyacanthus; assembly: GCA_037367275.1. Lineage (NCBI taxonomy): Eukaryota > Metazoa > Chordata > Actinopteri > Kurtiformes > Apogonidae > Coranthus > Coranthus polyacanthus. The sequence continues at coordinate 6,221,766 of JAPQRN010000015.1, forward strand.
TGTTGAATCGATGGGGCCTGGTGTCCCCCACTGCACTTCCGGGAAGTACGTAAACTGTGCGTCATTAAAGGGAAAACCTGTGCTTTTTTCAAATGAATATTTGTTTGAAGAGGGCTTGTCTGGAGCATATTTTCTATACTTGCAATATTTTTAAGACAAAATTCATGAGCGGTTCTACAGATTGTAATAGCCTCCCTGTTTTGAGTTACATTGTTCTGTTTGGTGTTGTTCTGCAAAACAGGGAGTTGAATGTTTGTGTATTAATGCTTTGATTATGGGTGAATGTTAAATAAATGGGTGTAGATTTAAAAGTTAAAATTAAAAAATCTTGCTTTTAACCCCCCTTACAGTTACTTTAATTTATAGCATAGTTTTACATATACCTTTTTATATATTTAGGTATTCATTGTTTGTATTATGTTTTCCCCCCAATGTTTTATATATTTATATATTTAATTATTACCATGTATTTTTGTATGCTGCTTGGATTTACTGTTGTATTTATTGTGTGCTGAGTAATAATAATGCCTGTTCGTTTATCAAGTTATAAATGATAAACAGAGAAAAACTGCAGCATGTGATCAAACTTCGAGGCAGCTCTGAAATGTGTTTTGTGAAGTCTATTCCACATTCTTCCTTAGTTTCAGATAAGTCAGTCATTTTATGCACAATAGCTCTGATGTATGATTAGACATGACAACTGGACATCTAATCCTAATTGTTTCCCGTTTTGTCATGTAAGTTGAAATGCTTGTTTGCATAGTGAGCACTGAAGTTTAATTATAGCGCATTGTAGCAGCAGCTACTTGACGAAATGTGGTGCTATTTCCTATTGCCAGGTTGGTGTTAAAATGAAGGTACAGCATTCAAAGATAATTTCACGTTAGTAGTTATGTATTTACAATGTGGAATCAAATGCTGCCATCTATGGGTACACAGTTGTATTGCAGAACACATATCAAATAATGTGGGTTTTTTTTATTAACATGAACAAAACAAAAGTCTACAAACACACATGATTAATTTTTCTGTCTTTTAGTTACTTTGGTGTCCTTTTTTCTGCCCTTCATCCCTTCCCCTCATTCCCCTTTTGGTCTGAATCTTCTTTTTCCTTCCTCTCTTCATGTTTTTCCTCTGCATTTTTCTCATCTTTGTCATCCTCATGTACAATCTCAGCTCCATCCCCTTTCCCTGGTCTGTCATCACCTTTTCCTTTGTTTTTCTTTCCGTCATCTCCTGTTTTCTTTTCCTTGTCATCCAAGTCCTTCACTTCACTTTCCACATTTTCTTTAGTGCTTTTAGTGCTCTCTCCGTCCCCCTCTTTGGTCACATCATTATTATTATCTTCCCCCTGTCCTTGTTTCTTTACCTTTGCATCTGAACCGTCCTCTTCCTCTCCCTCTGCTTCCTCTCGCTGCCCTTCAACCTCCCCTCCAACCCCCTCGCCTCTTCTTTGCTCTGTTTCCCCCCCTTCATCTTCCCCGTCTTCCCTCTTCGGCAGCTCTATCTCCAGCGCTGCCACCTCCCACTCCAGCTGCTGCACCCTGGCCTGCATCTTGCGGTTGCTGGACTCTAACTCCACCATAAGCCGAGCCAGTTTGGTTTGCAAGACCTCCAGCTTGCTCTGCAGCCTGTTTATCTTGGTTTCAACTTTCTCTGCCTCCCCCTGCTCTCTCTCCCCACTTTCCTCCAACATGCCCATCTTAGTGAGGATCTGTCTGCCTTTCTCCTCCAGGTGCCGTTTGGCTGCAGGGAACTCAGACAGCACATCTGTCAGGTCTTCTTTAGACAAGCTGAACAGGTCAGAGTAGCCGTTGCTTCGGATGTTGGCAGTGCGACGGTTGCCTGACTTGTTACCTAAAAGGAAACACGCAAGGAATTCTTGAAACCGCAGAGAACAAATCTAAACAACAAAATATCACAACGCGATGGCGCAATTCCTTGTTCCAATTTCCAATTTCAGACAGTGTGGAGCCAAATCTGGGTGAAAAGTTTTGTTAATCTGAAAGAAAAATGTAATTGAATAACCAAAAAGTTGAAACTTACACTTCAAGCTGTGAGCTTGAATTGGAAAAGTGCAGTAGATGTAAAAGTTCAAATCCTATTTTTTTCAGATTCAGGTCTGAAAAAATAGGATTTGAAACTGAAAACATATGAAAATAAATCCTGAAAATAAAAATATTTATTCCAAATATTTTCAGATTTGTAATCAAGATTGTATTTAAATTGAAAAAAACAAATCAAGGCCACAAATCTGTCAAATTTTTCAAATTACTAAACGTTTGGTCCGTATTTGGCTCCATATGAGGGTAAAAAACAATTCATCAACTATATGCGTAAAAGGTTGAGAATATGCAGAGACCTTAACTTACCTTTAATGTTGAGGATACTTATTTCACCAAAGAAATTCCCCTCACTCAGTACAGCAAATTCTGTGACTCCGTCATCTGCTACAACCGCCAGTTTCCCCTCTTTGATGATATACATTTCATGGCCCACATCTCCCTTTCGGCAGACATACTCTCCTGGACTGAACACCTGAGATATGAAGGGGGAAAGGGAATGACACACACCTGAAGTCTGGATCAAAATTATACAGTCATGTTTAAACAAATACCAAACACTCTCAGCTGGGTAACCGTTTATGACTCGGAAAAATAATGCCATTTAAAGGTACAATGTGTAACATTCACAAAACTTTTGTAATTAACAACACCAATGGCCATTAAGTGAACTGCACTCAGCATCCTTTTGCTTGTGAGCTTACGTT
>JAPQRN010000015.1:6224635-6250862 GCA_037367275.1 Coranthus polyacanthus
AAAACTTTTGTAATTAACAACACCAATGGCCATTAAGTGAACTGCACTCAGCATCCTTTTGCTTGTGAGCTTACGTTTGTGTTTTTGGATGGTAACTAGTATTGGACGCTGGTGCAGAGCAGACAAGAATCAGTCTACAGGCCGTTATCATGGATGTTGACAACCAAGAAAATCAGGGACGGTGCTAAATCTAAGGTAAGATACGATTGCTCACACATTGGAAATAAAAATGTGATTAATACATGTAAATTTCTTCACATTGTATCTTTTAAACATGGCATCACAGGATAAACTGCATGACAGCGTTACAAGGCTTCATGCAGGCGGCTGGTGTTGCTGATGTGAGTGACATCAAAAAACAAAAGGATGAAAGATGTGAAGTAAAAGGCAGACTGTTGACATTTTGGACACATTATATTCAAAATAAGGATGACCAAAGATGTTTTTTCTTGTTGCTTGCTGATCTCATTTTGTACTCAGGATGCCGTACTTGTTAGTTGACTGTAGGGTCCAGCTGCAGAATCTGTGCAGGTCTAACCACGACAGGAAGAAGTTTTAAATGTTTAAGTTGAAGTGCTCTGCTGAGAGCGCAACTGACCATATGCTGCCTCTACTCCATGTTTTATTGTTAATTCTTAATCATTTTTAATTCTATATTGATTTCCAATTCTTTGAAGTACATCTTCTCTCTGTTCTTTTTTCTTACTTGTGTTTTTAATTTGTTTCGCACCATATTAACATAATAAATTCCTTGTGTAAAAACCCACATGTAGAGTGACTCACTATGCAGGCCTCCTTCTAGCACCGAGGACAGTCCAATATGGACTGCCATGTTAGCACACTTGCACTCTATGTACTTTTCCACAGTTTTTCATTGTCTGTACAGCTCTGTTATGTTTAAATATATATATGTAATCCAGACTCTAGTCTGAACTCTTGTTGTTCCTTGCTATACTGCAAACCTATTTCTTTTTCTGTTTCTATAGAACGGGGCTTCTCTTATAACCCACGTTGTCTCTAAGTTGCATGTCTACAAGTCCAGTTGCCTGTGATCTTTAGGTCGAGCAAGAATTATATCACTACAGCATGAAAATCTAATCCTAACTTTACCATCAAGTGTTGAACCTTTGTTTTACCATCCCAGTCTTGACAGACTTCATCTTTAAAGTCATGTTACTCTTTTGCCAATAAGAAGAAGGAAGCATAAACAGACACTGGCTAATAACTGTAGGCAAAGTTAAAGTATAAGAGTATAAGCATAATCTCTTAAAATACACTGCCTCATTCATCCCATGTATCTACAGTGATGATCGAATGAGTAAAACTACGTTCGAACAAACACTGCAGCACAAACACAGCCATCTCATTAATTTCAATGAAGCAGTCTTAATGAAACACAGAACTCTGCATCATTTTTAACCCCTGACCTGTGGCGTTAGTTTAAGCACCAGTTCCTCCAGCAGACTGGTCTCACAGCTCTGGAAGATGGTGACTTTGGAGAGAGTAGGCAGGTGAACGCTGACGGCGATCTCTGTCCTCAGGTGGAGGGGCAGCTGCTGCAGGATCTCATTCTCTCTCATGATCTTCTTGTTAATGTGAAGATGCTGGTACCAGTTGTCAATGCGCTGTCGAAGCTCCTTGCTGATGTGATGGCTACGCAGGTAGGCCTTCACCTGAAGGAGCAAAGGTGTAGAAAAGCTTTGTAAAACATCCAGGAAATAAATAACTTCTGCTTTCAGAGGTACTGCTAACTTACCAGCTCATGGTTAGGGAAGAAGACATTATCACGGTCCCTTAGGCTAGAAATAACATTGCCGACGTTGCCAACAATTGATGCAAACACCAGAACAGCAATGAGAAGGTCTGCAATCATAAACAGGTACTCCTCTTCCCTACTTGGTAATGGGGTGTCTCCTACGGTGGTGAAAATCTGGGCAGAGAACCAGAAGCAGTAAAAGTATTGCCGGCGCATGGATGCAAACACTGGATTGGAGATGTTGGGGTAAACCCAATTATCGATCCCAAAGCCAATGTAGTTGGACAGTGCAAAGTAGAGACAGGCGTTCCAGTGGATCAGCACAAAGATGTAGATCATGAGCTTGGAGATGCGGAAGGTGTTGGGGTAAGAGGTTCTCGTCTCCATGCGATCCAGGGCCTCGTTGAGCCGGGGCGTGCGCAGAAGGCGATTGATCCTCACCATCGGAGTTTGGATGCCGAAGACGAAGTAGAAGAAGTCAGTGGGCAGCAAGGAGGCCAAGTCTTTTAAGAAACGTTTAGAGTGGATGTAGCGCTTCTTTAGCTGACTTAGGTCCTTGATGAGGATGCCCTGATCCAAGTAACCTGGAGCGTGAAGTAAAAGGATTATGAAAACCATGAGTACACACTGTGACATCGGGACTATTGGACTATTCCTATGAAACAGGAAACAGACTGCAAACCATGACAAAGAAGAGAAGGAAACAAGAGCACGTAGCTGGGGAATGGAATGTTAAAAACACTGTATTTATCAAATCTGCATAAATATATTTTGTCACATCTTTGTAGACTTTTTAGATGCACCCACACATCTCTTTGAGAAGGTCTGCCCATCTGTCACTTGGGCCCCATTACATTTAAAATAATATCTAAGGATTGACTTGACATTGCACATAATTGAGAGAACTGCATGAACAGATTATGATGCATGGATTGTGGACACATCTGATTGACCTTAGTGTTCGTGTTCTGTACAAACCAAAACCTGGTACGTTTCCCTAACCAAGTGCTGTCATTGCCTAAACCTAACAAGAAAAATCACTAAATACTTACATCTGAATGGAATTTCTGAGAGTTGAAAAGCAGCATGAGTGATTAAAATGCTGTAACGTCGATATACTCTACAGGTGTCTAGAATTGCTGATATGAAATGTATTTGCGCTTCCGTCTAAAATATTTGTTAGAAAAGTAATTAAAATAGTTATACCTTTCAAAAAGTTGCCTTCCAAACACCACTATGCTATTCCAAAAATGTAATCAAAACAGACACAAATGAAACATGTACCTGTGTGAACAGTGATGATCATGTCCACCACGTACATAAGGTCCGACAGATAGTCCAGTACGAGCCACACAGGCAGGTAGTTCAGGGCGATTGCACTGAAACATGTCCTGAGGGAACGTCATCAACAGGAGATGTCAAATCATATTTAATTAGACAGATGATTACTAGCTGATATTTGTATAATCCCATGTTTGTATACCTCAAAATGATGATCACCCAGTTGTAGACAACGGGGAAGATCATGACCTGAAGCCAGACGTAATAAAACTGATCTGCTGGATCGACCACCCACTGGGTCCAACTGAAAGGGGAAACATGAGAGACGGACGGGGTTTATCTTTGTATCATTACCGGAGCTCAGATACTGTACTTTGCAGACCGTCAACAGGACAGGCATGGTTTTTACTTGAATGTGTCCTTACATAACACTTTCACCTCAATAAAAACAATGTGAAAAGGAATGTTCTTCCTGCTTACTCATTTTGTGAGTACAGTACTTATACATATAGCTCTACTTTTATATGTGAGCTACAAAGTCATATACCGTGCAGGATGTAGAAACATGTACAATATAAATACATGTTAAATGGACGAGTACTCTGTGGTAAAGTACATTAAAAGAGGTTAGATTAATAGTGGACAAATGGATATTTAAATTATCTTAAGAACAAGTAGATACCATGTTATCTTCATCATTTTTGCATGAAGAACTGTAACAAATCAGTGGTCACTCACTTCAGTTTTAACTTCGGATCCGATACACTGTTCTGCTTTCCCTCGTTGTTGTTGACTCCATCTTCTCCTTCCTCGTTCCCTTTCTGCCTCCGATGCCACCTGAGCAGCCTCTGCCACTGGTTACTTCGACTAACACGAACATTACCTATTACGTCCATTGTCCACAGTAACTCTTCTGCTTCAGAGTAGCGGCATCTTGAACAGTAATTCAGACAACCTCACTGACTTACATCAGGCGCTACTGCCGGTTCACTTAATAGCAAACACCTGCACTGCGCCTGGTGATGCTGGTCTCCATGGAAAGAGAACCACAGCAGATGTCACGGGTCCTCCGGGAATGTCCTTCCTCCCACAGACGAGCAAAGAGGTCTTCCTCTGCACATGTCACCGCGGAGACACCGCTGAGACCTCTGTCAAAGACTGGAAGGGAGCTCAAACCAGCCAGCCTCTTGTCAACACCATCAGATATCACAGCGTAGGTTTAGGATTTAGAGTCATTCATCATGTAGTTTTAGCACGAAAGAATAGAAATGGAAACTGCCAGACTCGCGATAAGATTATGGAAAACAAGAGGGTGAAAAGCAGATGCAAATAAGGTTAACTGGGAACTCTTAACTGTCATCTTAAGAACACTGGACTGCTTGTTTGTGTTGGAAATATGCAGGGCTGTAGGTTGTCTGTAAATGAGGGAAATGTGGTCAGTCAAGCCCCATGCTGTTACCATGCCACCCATGTGGTTAGAAACACATTAAAATGAGCTATGTGACATATTAAAATGCTGTACAAGATATAGGGGGCAACTCATTTTCCAGCAGCTTCCAGCCAAATCCCAGTTTTTGAGTCAGTAAACATTCGTAACAGTCTAATATACTGTAAATTCTCTCCAACTATATGTTACAGCCACTGATTCACAGCATCCAGAGTTGATCACAGGTTCACAGTGATCCAGAGCAGGAGGTGTCCAAAGTGCACACAAGTACAAGTACAGATAAGACGTAGAAGTAGAAGTACTGCAACTTCTTTACCCCAGTAAAAAGTACAGGCTCTGAAATGTACTCCAGCTGTAAAAGAAGAAAGGATCCCTTTTTGTCTCCTACGTTCTGTCTTGTTACGTCTTGTTAGGTCTTTCACATCTTGTTTTCACAGGATTAAATCAAAAATAATCACGATGAAGAAAATAAGCACTAAACTATGAAATCAGAGACTACAGGTGTTTTTTGTTGTATTGTTACATCACTTAGGTCTTGTGTTTTTTTCTATTTTCGTCTTGTTTCCTTCTTGTTACGTTGGTGTGTCTTGTTACATATTTTATGCTGTTTTCATCTTATGTCTTTTGCATTGTTTTTGTCCGGATTGCGCTGTTATTGTCGTATTAAACTGTTTTCTGGTTTGATGGACACCCCAGTGAATCCTCTTTTCTCTGCGTCAGTCTCATCCATTTAGGTTGAAATCAGTCTTGACGTTGGGTATAATAGTCGATAATTCTCCCCTAATATGTCGAAACTAAAATACCAAGTCTGTTTTGAAAACTTAAGGAGTACAAAGTACATATATTCCGTGTTAAAATGTAGGGAGTAAAAAAGGAAAAAGTTGCCAGAAGAATAAATAGGCCAACTTAAATATATCAAGATGCTTGAAAACTCTATTTAAATACAGCAACAGAGTATTTGTATTTGGTTACTTGACAAAACGCAAGTGGAGTTACTGTGTTATTATAGCAAATTATTACCCACTTCAGGCTTTAAAAAGTTCAGTTTTATCTGTGACAGGTCCGGACTTTTTACTGCCTGTCAAATGTGGCACAAAGAGACGCAGAAGATCCCCATTAGTTCCACGAGTGCCCTATGAGCCGTAGTACACCGTGTACTCCGTACCGGGTCGGCGTCGCGTCGAGCCGCAGTGTTCGCTCTCTGGTGTAGACACTTGGAAGCCTTCGCAGCTACACGACCGTGGACTCGAGCTGCGTCGCCGTGGGTGTGAGTCACTGAAGTCGTGTGGGAGGAGTTAAAGTAAGATGGCTGCGGGAAAGGGGAGAGTGTTTGAAAAATCATCAAATGGGATGTTTATCTGTCGCTCACAGGATGCACAGCAGCCCGAATGAAGGAGTGGTTAATGTCCTAGCGTCCCCGAGTCGGTATGGTCTAGCTCGTCAGTTGTCTCTTGGTTATTTGCGTGCTTTTCACCCGTTTGTGTGCTGACATTGTGGAATTCATTAGCCGTTAGTCGTTAGCTACCAACCAGCGCTAACTTACTAGCAACTAGCTAGCAGGTATCCGTGGAAATCAACACCTAGCAGCGAGTGGGACTGCTTGAGAATTCTACAAATATACACGGTGAGTAACAATGACTTAACCTGGTAGTTAACAGCACTGGCACTTAAACTAGATAAATTAACTACACCTTTAGTTGACATTTCTGAGCTAGCTAATTATCTTTGCAGTACCAACTAGCTTGCTACATCATCTCGCCATTGAAGTGCATTGGTTGGTTTTTTTCCGGCGGACTCCAGCGTATGCCACTTCGCCTGGCTAATATGAAATCCGGTGCGGACCAACGCTGTAAAGATGATCTGAATAAGTAAATAAATTGTAATGTAATGTCATTACATTGTGCCACTTTGCAGTGGTTGAACTCCTGAGCTAGGTGTGCTAACGGACAGGAGGGGACGCCTGACCTGAACACTGCACTGATTGATGATTTACTGGGCATGATGCGATCCGTGAACTTTTGCATCCTCATTTAAATCTCTTTCCCCCGATACTCCTTTTCAGGGAGTACCCTGGCAGTTTCATTTAACCTTGCCAAGTATTACCCTACACGCTCCAATTATTTGTAACCTGAATACACCTATAAAAAATGAGCAGATTAGCTTCCATGATAAAAACCATTGGCACTTTGGGTTACACTCAAACTGTACAGAAAGCTTAACAGATGACACTGAAAACGACTACAGGATTTTGAGTGTTGAAGGCAAAAAATGCTTGTCCATGATCTTCGTCTTGTTTTCTTTTCCCTTGTAGATTATCCTGCATCTTGCAGCTTTCAGTAACTCTGTTTCTTCCAATGTTTTTCGCCGGAGACAGCTTTTTAGTATTTTGATGGAAATTTTAATATATGAAATACAATTAAGTTGATCATGTTGGCTGTCTGTGGGACAAAAAACAACTATTTAAATACATAACCATGGTCTCTGAAGAATTGATGGACATTTCTTGTTCTATTATGACTCATGAATAATCACCAATGACACGAAGCATACATACAGTATATGACTGTGTTTTTAGTTTTGGTAAATTGAGTGCTGTCTGAGCAGGACACTTTGTATCTTGTCTCTCTGGCATGTTTGGCAGATGTCTGCTCGTGAGAAAGGCCAGGTTGTACATACTTCATAGCACATGTGCAATGATGAAAAAATCTGCAGGTACTTTAATAGTTGATTGTTTCAAGCGAAGCTGTTGATTGTCTGGTTTGAGCTTCTCAAATGTAAACATTTTGTGATTTTAATTAAGTTTTTGGACATTGAGTTAGTCAAAGCAAGATGTTTCTTTATGCGTCAAGTAATTACATGTTTTTTTTGTTTTTTTTTAACAATTTAAAGACTAAGCAATTAATCTTTAATGAAAATAGTTATTTGCAGTCCGACTTGAATAAAGGGATTACTTATTAAGGTTGAATTAAGATGTGTTTGTCATAATCGGTCATGTAACAGATTAGGTGTTATAGATCAGTCTTCTGACAGCGTCCTCAGTTATTTGAGGATGCTGAAATGTGAGGAATGTTGTGAGGACAGAGTTTACCGAGAGGTTGAAGCTCTGCTCTTTCTCACACCTGTGCGCATCTGGACAATTGTTGCCCAAAGCAGGTGTGCCCGTCAGCGTGTGAGGTTTAGGATGTCACAGAAATGTTGGGTGGGGGCCTTTTCTCCACTGTGAGTCAGTGTGAACTTCTGAAAGCCTTAGTGATCTGACGTTGTAACGCTCGTGATTTGGTATGGTTTGTTTAATCACTAACCTTTGACAAACTCTCTTGTCTTTATGAAGGCAGCCTCCCTTTACAGGAAGTTGAAACTTGAACTTTGAACTTACTCAGTTAATGTTTTTATGGTGCTCAAGCATGTGACCTACAAATATAAGACATTTTGCAATTCCCTGTGTCGTAAACCTTGTATCTACTCAATCCTTCATGCATGTTAGGACCAGAAAGTTTACTCCATGAATATGCCTTTTAGGTACAGGACAGCCTGTATTTCCAGTCAGCCTATTTTAGCTCTGCTCTGCTCTCACTCATTGTTGGATTGTTTTTTGCTTCCATGTCTTGTGTGATTCATTTTAATAAATGTTTCTCTCGGCAACATGATCATTAACTTTGAAATGCATGCTGAGTACCAGTGAATCATTTAAAAAAGTATTCTGTTTCAGTGCTGTTTGTGTGTGGAAAGCTACTCAGTGAGAAATTCAATAAAGAAAAGCATAGAACGTTATTGATTTAGGAAAGTTGAGCCAGAAGTCATTGAATCTGTTTCTCGTGTCTGAGTCATGTAAGTTATATCCTCAGTATATAGCCAAAATAATAACAAGGGCTTTTGTAATCCATTGTAATATTTACCTCTCTGCACTTGCATTTAAACAGGGAGCCACTGAACCTATTCAACTGCACCAAAGGGGTGTCATTAATGATCTTATTTTTAAACACATAGAAGGTCAGAGTAAAGCATTTTCACACATTCAAGTGACATGCTCCATTTAGCAAATGATTTTGACTTGAACTTTGTAAAGGTGTTCATAACTTGATAACTGGGTTTATTTTCAGTTAGAGTTGGGTATAAATAAGCCTAACTTGAGGGGATAAGTTGTGTTTTTTACTATTCCATAACAACAAATGTAACAGCCTGTCCCTTTTTTTGCACCGAAACAGAAGCAGTGACTGGAATATTATTACTATGTTCCAGTAATGATAAGCGGCCCAATTTCCATCTGTGTGAATTTGTTTAACTTAAAATATTCAAAATGTATTTTAAATATTGAAGACTGGCATTTTGAAAGAACTATTCCTAGATATTTAAGTCTCTCTATGTCCCATTTCCACTTGCTTGTATTTCAACATCATGGGAACTTGGGCCTCTAGATACATATAAGGATTATGTCCACATATATGCAGCTATATCTGTTTTATTGCTGATGGATAAATCACATTCTCATCATCAGCATGATATGAACATATGTGATAAACACTAGGGTTGGGCTGGTGTACAAAAAAAAAAAATCAAACCGGTTTGATATGAAGCCAAACACAGGACAGAACTGGTATACCAAGTTTTACCACCAGGTGTCACACTTCCACTCAGCAGATGCTCCCGAGTGGAAGTAATAAGACTGTCAAAGCCCATGAATGAGAACATAGCGATTCCAGTCCACTTAGTAGCAGTAATGCACCTCTTAGCTGGTTTGCAACTACCAGTAAACACTAAATAATGAGAAGAAGATGCAGGAGCGAAGCAGCAGTATCTCCAGTACCGGCACAGCTCTAATAAAGTGTGGAGGTCTGGCTATGTGAGATTAAAGCAGCACCGTAATCAGTTTTGTCGTGACTTTGTTCCTGTTTACATGTTGCCTCAGCTATGTTTTTCAGCTCAACACTTTTGACACTTTGCCATATTGGCAGTTTTTTTTAAGACTGCCTAAGTCTATCATGTCTCCTCTCGTCATACTCAAAAAGCACATGATCTTTGTAGTAAACAGACACAACGTGCACCGTGTGTATCTACCCCCTCCCTCTTCTGAAATTTGATCTGTTGTCGGCTTCGGCTTGGCAGTAAACTGCTCAGGGCTCGTCACACACAGGCATTAGTGTGTTGATAACAAACATGACAACTATGACACCACCAGCACAGGTCGCTGATGTAAAACACATGTGACACAACCTGTCATAATGACAGATGTCAGTTTAGTCAGTTTGCATAAATCAAACTGGTTTATGTTCCTTTGCAGGACCAGCAAATCTGAAAAAGTTACCTAACTTTAATTAACGCATTGCAAAAAACGAACAATAAATTAAATTTACACCAACCATGAATTCATTCTCAGCATGTGAACATTTGACCAATCAGGTGGATAAATGGGCCATGCTGTCATGTCATTTGGCCAGTCAGATGAAGCCCTAGCTAGCAGTCAGGTACCCTCAGACTAATTGGGGTCAATTTTATGGCGACTGTGAGTTTAGTTTATTAAGTCATATTGTCATCGCAATGTTGAACAATGCTGTCACACATTGAAAGTGGGGTTGAGCTGGAGGCCAACATTTTTGCAGACTTCATTTATGATAAAAGGTGTTTTTAATGCTAAAATCAAATGTGTTTGTTCTCCATCACTAACACTTAGTACAATATTTCTTAATCTATTCGCTGAAATTCTGCTTAATGTATGTTGATGAACGCAGAAACTGACCATTTTATAATATTTCCATTCTGTGAGGTCCTTTCTGTTCGTAATAGATGTAACCAAATGACACCAGGAAACTGCCCAACACCGGTGCTCCAAAGCCCCATTTAAGGCTCTTTTTTAATGCATTACATGCTGAAATATAATTTAAAAAAATGATTAAATGCTGCAGCTTTAACCAATTCATTCAATTCATATGTGTGTGATTTTTCTGTCGATTGGCTAACTGATGAATTGAACAGTTTCAGATGTACAGTATAACTGTATGCAGTGTTATAAAATGTGTTATTCTTGTAGTGATCTCAGATTGCTTTTCTTGTCCACACAGCGCAGAGTGGCCGTCCTGACTGGCTATGGAGTGGTGTTGGCTTCAGACTGGATGACAGGGTCTACAGGGAGGACAGGGTCACTCGGTTCCTAAAGCAGCAGTGGGCTTTTCCCCCTGACGTACACTGACTGCTGCTCAGCCAGCCTCTTCCCCCTCCTTTCCTCCTCTTCCTCATTCCTACAACATCTTTTTCTTTTTCTTCACCTTTTTGATTTCTTTGTGTTCTTCTGGTGCTTCTGGACTCTCAACTCTTCGACAAGGGCTCCTTTTCTCATCTTTAACTCCTCGTGACCTTTGACCTGCCTCTTGCGGGATTCACTATGAGCTGGCTGAGCAGGCTGAACCCGCGGGGCCCCGGGAATCGGTCGGGTCGGAGCGCCGCCCCCTCCAGCCACTGCACTGCTGATCCGGAGACCTGTCTGATGGTGTTTCAGAACCACTGGAGACAGGTAGGCTGCAGAAGAGTGGTTCAGAGAAAGATGAGCATTTTTAAAAATCTGGATAGATTGTGTTACTTGCCCTGCTTTGTTGTAAACAGGTTTTGCTGCATCACCTGACAGCCTTGCGAGTAGTGTGTGAAATCAGACATGACATTGGAACTATCAAGACTTAATTCAATAACATTTTCTGTTAACCTCCTTTAAGGACGAGATGAATCATTATTATTAGGTTATTATCAATATTCTGTCATGGGGCGGGCAGTATGGATGATTCACAAGTAGTCTACATGAACCCAATATAAACCATGATTCGAAAGTTGTCTTTACAAAATCTATACGGCATAATAACAAAAAGCAGCGCTTCTTAAAGGATAAAATAATTTTTAAACAATAGCATGACTGGCAGGCAATGACTGGAGAAACATATTCAAAATGGATGTATTACAATAGACAAGTTTCTTTAAATTGTTGTTGAGCAACGAGGAAGCACTAATGTTGATTTTTGATTTAAGCCTTGACTAACTGAATGAATTCAACATGTTGCTCAAGTTTGTTTAGTCCATTTTCTGTCAGAAAACCACAAAAAATATTTCAAGTTCCTTTTAAATGTCTTATTTGTCTGCCCAGCGGCTCAAAACCAAAAAGATGTTTTGATTAGACTACTATGAAACAGATACAGCACCACCTCCTCACATTTGAGAGTCTTGAGTTTGTATATGACATAATGTTCAAATTAGGGACTCAACCAATGTTATTTTCATCGTTATTTTCTTATTCCCTTTAACTTAATTTCTGAAAATGATTATCAGCTTTTTCTGTGACTCATACATTAATTTGCTACTAATGTTTGCAGCTCCATTGAAAATAGTTTTTTGTTCCTTGTGTGTTTGATTTCTAACACACATTTGTTACACATATTTACATTTATCCATTTCTCTCCATTTCCTAAAACTCGCGCACGCTCATCTTCACAAACTTCAAACTTGTGTCAATCCTAAACTCTACACCACACTACATGATGGCCATTGCACACAGCTGAGATTAATTCAAAACATTTAATGCAGTGAATGTGTTTTTCAATCTCTTTATACGATGAGCGCTATATAAAGACACAAAACGTATATTTTCAAAAATGTTGCTCTGAAATCAAGTGGATAAAGTAAACACACTGTAAAAATATGCATCTGATGAAGAGCATTGAACAAAGTACTGTACTGTAAAGTAATTTCCATTTATTTACCAATACAAAACAAACCACAGTTACGTTATGTAAGTCATTCCATTGTAAAAACAAGTGAAGCGACCCATGGCCTTATTATCCATCTTGCGCTTCTGATTTCTGTGTGAACGGTTTTGACTCAGTGTTTCCTCTTTGGAAATTGTTTGTTAATTGGGTTTAAACTGTGATGACTTGAGTTACTAATACCGAATGCCAGTCCTTGCTAAATGAGCACATGGTGCAGCCGGTAATAAATTAAGGCATTTGTTTATAGTGTTTGTTGTTTTTGGAAACTGGTCTGTCTGTCAGTTATGAATCTGATAAACTACTACCTTCAATCAAGTGATGTCTAATTGTAAAGTAAACACTTTTGTTTGTTTGTTTTTGTTTTCTTTGGTTCGCTTATTGCCAGCAGTAAATTAAGGCTGTGTGTGTTTGGGTGACTGATTATCTGTCCGGACACAGTGTGAATGTTCACACACTGACTTGGCTGAGCCACTGCTGATGAGAGTGGTCAGTCATTTTACAGTCACTGGCTGGTTTCCAGTCTCTGATTGGGTGTTTTATAGGTTACAGGACTCTGTCAATGCCTGACTCTTGGGTCTATTCAGAGGCAGCATAAGACGTCTCTTAGAGCTACTGAGGGATTCTGATTGGCTGTTTTTCTGACTGGCAAGTTTTAATTGTATCAATAATTCATTCTACGCACTTGTGTAGTTCTAGAAAAAATAAAGGGTAGAGCTTCATTTTATTAAGCAGCTGAGTTGGAAAAATTGTTCACATTTTTCAGAATTGATTAATTGCTGAAGTAATTTTTCATGTGTGTACAAACACAAATTGAGCAACATCTTATTACACTGACCTCAAAGTTTAAGCTGCAATAACGCAAAGAAGCCGTCATATCTGATGAGCTGCTCACAGATCAGCAAAGTCATCACCACTCTAGTCACGCTGACTTTTAGACACATCTGTAATTGTTACAAAACCAAAACCCGCTTGTTTGTCAGTTTGCTTGCTTGGTAGACCACCAATTTTAGTCATCTTTTTGAATTTTGTGTGAGATTAGTATACAAGTGTGGTGCAGCACTAACAATTACACTTATCCATCAAAACAGCATATAGCATTTGGGAGTATCTGTTACATATGAGAAGTGTATAAAATATTTGTTGATTACTTGAAACACAGTATCCGTTCATATCTTATTTTATATGGCCTCAGTTTGTGTGTTCGCTTTGTAGCTGAACTCATTTTAGACGAGGCTTTTTGCATGGATGGATGATTACCCAAGGAGAAATGCTTTGTAGAGGAAGTGGATCCTAACAGAAGTATAAAAAAAGCCAATCTAACAAAAACATTCAAGCTTAAGTACAGCATTTTCCCTACTTCTCCACTATGTTTTGATGTTTTAATAAGAACTGAAATACAGACAACACATTGAAATTGCTTAAAGATTTTCAGACTAGATAGTGCTTCATATCGCTTTTGTTTATGTGTTTCACATGACACTGTGTCTTTGTTCAGGTGTCCTGGGTGTTGGAGCAGCATGAGCCGTCGTCCTCCAGCGACGACCTGACGGCAGTGAGGAATCACACCGACCAGATGCTGTGTCTGCTGGCAGAGGAGCGGCCGGCCGAGGTCTCAGACGGGGGAACCAACGTGACACAAATGGGCCCCATACTGGAACTGGTGGTCACAGAGAATATTCTGGAGTGCCTGGTCCAGTGGCACATCCGCCGCGGCTTGGATCCAGACAGCCAGGGGGCACTGCTCAAGCTGTTTGAGATGCTCATCGGCCAGTCCCAGCAGCCCCTGCTGCAGCACACAGCCATCCTCCACCCACTGCTGAGGCTGCTGGGAGCGTGCGCTGACCCAGAGCTTGGTTGTCCTTCAGCCCTGGAAAACAGTCTAGTACTGCTGCTCAATCAGGTACACACAGTCTTTCCTAATGTCTACACAGCTAAATACAAGCAAAAGTGTTGTGATGTCCAAACTGTAACCATAAATGTTACCAATGTGTCTAACTGAATTTATGGTTGAGATTAGGGATGGGCATTTCAAGCAAAAATACTACTCGGTAATCACTGGGAAGCGGTGAAAGATTATTTGAATATTGGAAGGGGGCAGTCGATCTAATGGTTATAAAATAAAGATTGTTGTCATGACTTAGAAGTAGCTGCTGCTCTCTTTATATGCCATGAGTAAATTACTATTTCATACTTTTTCAGCTGTCTGACAACAGAAACAAACAAAATAAGTCATGTGTTCATTGATCTTAAGTGCTGTTAACAAAACATAGCAAGTGTTATTGCACATGAACTCTTTGAGGACTATTGATTTCTAAGGTTGACCGTACTGTTCTGATATTTTTCTACAGTATCTGATGACCATTTCCTTGTGTAATCTCCTAATAATTTAACTTCATTTCAAAATCTTGGTTTTGATGTTACTTCACCCTACATTAAGATAACTTGACTTGTGATGATGAATGATTTTCTACTAGTTTTGTTGTTTTTTTTATGGTTCAGTGATAGTAAGACTCTGTGTTAATCTACCCCAGGTGTGTGTGTCCATGGCCCGGCAGCCAGTGGTGTTAGAGATGTTGTTCAGGGCGGCGCCGGCCCAGCAGGGCTCCACCAATCTGCTCATCTTTTCCCTCCTCGTGCCGTTCATTCACCGGGACGGAGCCATAGGACAGCAGGCCAGAGATGCGCTGCTGCTGGTCATGGCAGCCTCGGCAAGTCATGAGGCCGTGGCCCGCTACATCTCTGAGAACTCCTACTTCTGCCCGGTGAGTGATGGTGCTCTTTTTGAAGCCGTCATTTTTGTAAAGGGTGACACCTGGGGGTATTGCACAGGATGTGGGTACAGTTAATGCTGAATTTGTACACCTGTCTGTACTTCATAATGCAGATTGTCTTCCTGTTGTTTTCCTCCTTCTGTTTTTGTCCATATTTCTTTTGGGGGTAGTTTTTGGTTTGTCACTTAGTTTTTCATTTAGTGAATTTGAATTCACGTTGAAGCATAGTTATAACATACAACAGCTGCTGAAAATACCTGAATGGTAGGCATCCAGTAAAAGTAGTACAACAGTACAACAAGCTATTTAACCTGCAGGCAGCCAAAGCAACACTACAGTCACGTTGTACTACAGTAGTGCATTACACTAATAAACTGAACCTGTCTATGGTTTAAAGGAATAGTCCAACAATTTGGGAAATACTGTATGCTTATTTGCATTCTTGAAGCAACCCAGGTGTAAAGATCAGTACCAGGCTGGAAACTGCTTAGCTTACCTTGGCTAAAAACTGTAAATAGGGAGAAAAAAACTAGTCAGGTTCTCTTCAATTATAGCAACACACCTTTCAGCATCTAGTTCACTAACATGTTATGTCCTGTAATAATAAAAGAAAGAAATTCAAACATTTAATAGGATTACGTGTTAGACTACCATAGGCATTTAAAACTTGAAAATCATTTAAGGATACTTCTTGGCCATTATTGTGAGTGTGATAGGAGACTCCATGTGGTCAATTTTAAAATTTTATTTTAATGGAAATGACTTGTTGTTTTTTTTGTGCGGCTACAGCACTGGGCAACAGTCTTAGGCCACCTGTTTTTGTAATGAGCATACAAATTTATTTCTCAGTGTCTTCATCAAGATACAAGAAAATACGGGAACCATGTGCATGGTATTAAAAACTTGCACAAAAAGAACTAAATGGCTTCTACAGGCAAAAGTCAGTATTTAGTGTGACCTCTGTTCCTATTACAAAAAGTAGCCCAAACAATAAGAAACATTTGACATGTGTTAAATGAAACCTGGTGTAACACAACAGATTAGTGCAGTAAATCTCATTTTGTCTCCATAAAAGACTTCAAGATATTTTAAGTGAAAACAGAGGTCACCCTAAATAGTTGCCACATTGGTCTGTACATTTTTTGTGTGACATTTTTTATTTTAATGCTGATTACATGCCCTCCAGAACAGACTTGAAACATAATAAGCCTGCAGTCCACATATCAATTTGACATGTATAATAGGTACTGGCTTAAAGGGAGTGGTGTGCATGTATGCATGTGTGTGTGTGTGTGTAACTAATGCATCAGTGATGGTGTGTGATAATGCAGGGGAAGGAGATGACTATGCACTCTGACAGACCACTCATCCTTATCTACATCCTATCAGCCCTGCCTCAGAACAGAACACTTCCTGTAAACCATGTTACCCGACATCACGAGGTGATGATGTTCGTCTTCAGCAGATAAACTGAAACTCTCCACAAATCGGTAACAGAACAGGATAGTGATCTGACCAAGTTAACACTTAACACTTGGGCTCGCTTTTCCTTTAGAATAAAATAGTGTAAAGTGTCTCTGATTGTTTAAAAAAAAGGCTGTGGATGAAGCCCAAAGCCTCATACTGTCTGTTGATGTACTCTCCTCCAGCTGTCACTAGGTGGTACTGAAGAGCCATAGCTTTTAGATGCATGTTTAGTACCTAAAGCAGTGCATTTCTGCATTTCTAATCTGGCTTATTACTGGTTCTTGCATAAGCACCCTCATGCATACAGCTGACTATCAGGACTGGCACAGAAACTAATGTTAATTGTACAAATATAGCATCTGGCACTATGGCTTCCAGACTGCATTCTAACTGTAAGTGGTGTTGAAGTTGAACACTTTAGATCCCGGTCACTCTATAATGTGCATATCGGCACACATATTATCCTTTCCTCTGCTGGCACACTCAGCTGTGAAAGAGCTGGCTCGGCTATTTTCTGCTCGTCCTCCTTCGAGCAGCTTCAGTCTGACCTATTTACTGATTAGGACCAGTGGAGAAGGCGTCACAGACCAAACGCTCACACTTTTCTGCTTTTTGCTGCTCACTCAAATGCTGCAATCATCTTCATTTGACATTTACAGGTGATTGGTAAAATCGTTTCCTTGACAACTCTCATGGTTCTCTCTGAAGGCTTGACTAAACTGTATATTGACCTCTCATTCTGATTAATGATGCCCTAACATGTCGTAGTATAGAAAAGTGACCTGAGCCATTTGTGGCATCAAAATAAGATTTTTTCATAGGTTTCCACCGGTAGTGGACTTGTTTGGCCATGTGAGCACAGCCTCCCTCTTTCATTCCTCCTAGAGATCGACCAGTTATATGAAGCTTCAAAACGAAATAACTACTTACAAAAATATTGCTAAATAAACATGGCTCTTCTTTTGGGCGTGTGCGGGTGTATGTTTCATCTAAGATACAAGAGGACATGAGTAGGTATTATGTGCACTTTTAACATTTGTTTTCGGTGTTTACCAGCGCCTGGGGGAAACGGCTGTTTCTTCAGCTGCTAAGGTCTCTTGTCTCTCCTCAGGTGTTGGCCACAGGGCTCAGCGCGCTCTACTCCTCTCTGCCCAGGAAGATCGAGGTCCGAGGGGACGACTGGCACGCCCTGCGGCGGGAGGACTGGATAGGCGTGTCTTCGCTCGTGCTGTTCATGAACTCACTGGAGTTCTGCAACGCTGTGGTGCAGGTCGCTCATCCACTGGTCCGCTCTCAGCTCCTGGACTACCTCCATAACGGCTTCCTCGTACCTGTCATGGGACCGGCCCTGCATAAGGTAGGAAAGTGGAGAGTCTGGAGGACCCAAGAAACAGGGTCGCTGTTACTCTGGACAGTCCGCATACCTCATATATACACCAGTTTTATTGGTTTTGGAATAATGTTCCCAAGTTTTGGCAATGCGTTGAGCACCACAAACTATTCACATAATTGTTGTATGTGAGAAGTGTTGAGATAGGGGGAAAAAATTATCATTAAAGTAAAACAGGATGACAAGATGTTCCAGATTTTAGAAAATGACCACTCTGGTATGATCCCTTTTTGAGGTTCTGCCTTGGATTTCTAAGAAAATAAACACAAAACTCAGAACAGTTGTGAGAACTGATTTGTTTGCTGGACTTTCCCTCAACACCAGTCAATCTGAGCCAGAGCAAAGAACAGTTTCACATTGTTTGAAGAAATTGTGTCATTGCCTGTTTTTAATCTCAGACTTCAATACATTTGTGGGAAACTTGCCACGTTGCCACCTTTTGCACTTCTTTTAACTGATTTGTGTGTGTGTTTGTAGTCGTCTGTGGACGAGATGATCGCCAGCACCGCCTACCTTGACC
Source organism: Coranthus polyacanthus (assembly GCA_037367275.1). Classification (NCBI taxonomy): domain Eukaryota; kingdom Metazoa; phylum Chordata; class Actinopteri; order Kurtiformes; family Apogonidae; genus Coranthus; species Coranthus polyacanthus. Next base: position 6,243,010 of record JAPQRN010000015.1, read on the forward strand.
TGTTCCTGCGTAGTGTGACCGAGACGTCCCTCCTCAGAACCTTCCTGCGTTTTATCCTGCTGCATCGCCACGACAACGACACAATCCTGGACACACTGCTTACACGCATCAGCAGCAATTCAAGGGTTTGTATATATATATATATATATATATATATATATATATACACAGTATATACACAGTTTTGCATGTTTGTGAGCCTTAAGGCTCTTATATGAAGCAGGGTGTGTGGGTGGTGAGTGGGCTGAGAGCAGAAAATTGATGATTCCAGCAGAACACAGAAAAAAATATGCATGGAAAGTGAATGGGATCAAGTCTGCTGCAGCTATTGGCTTTTGTGTTGCATTGTGCTTGAATCAGTTGAACAATCCACAGTGAAATGTGGACACACAGCCCTCAGCTTCAAGCTTCTCATGTTGAAATGGAAAAATGACTCAAAACCAAACAAAAGGGCGCTTTTGCTGCTTATGCACAGTCACCATTAAAGCTGGCAATGTAAAAAATTCTGCCTTACATCTTAAATGCAAATTGGCATTTATATTTAACTTTTAACTTAAATTCCTGATCTGTGTGTTGCAGCTCTGCATGGTATCACTGAGCCTCTTCAGGACTCTTCTCTCCCTCAACTGTGAAGATGTCATGCTGCAGCTTGTTCTCAGGTATTTTATAGGTTTTCATTTGCAAATATGGAACCTATGCCATATATACATTATGTATACAATTAAAGGTACCCTCTGATTTAGTTTGTTATGTGGGTTATGTCTTGTACTTCAATTTTGTCTTATTGGGTCTTTTACATCATTTTTGTCTTTTATGAATAGCTTAAAACCACAAATAACCGTCTGGTTTCTTCAGCTTTCCCTCAGGACCACATGTCAGCCTTTAAACTTGAAAAAGATAATGGTTTGACATTTATGGTGATAATTATCAATATCGACGAACCATTTGCTTGCTTGTCTGTTCAGTTCAGTGCCAAACTCTCTTAGGTGTACAAACGTAAATGATTTGTTACAGCCTGATGAATGTCATATTCGGTAATGTCTTAAAAGCATATTAGATCATTGGTTTAAACATAGAAGGCAGCCTGTTCTGCTCCAATTGTGGGAAGATGAATGAAACCGTATTAGAGGACCTGAAAGAGGACCTGAAACTATCAGATAATATTAGTAATAGGCTGTAGCTGATGTGTCATCAGAACAGTTCTGTGATGTGACAGAAATAAAAATGGTAAAAATGGTCTGACATGAAGTTTGCTGATTTAAAACTTATTTCTGAAACAAATAATCATGACTGACTTATTTTACATTTCACTATCTCATTTAATCTGAAATGTATTCAGCTGAAGGCATTAATGTTCTGAAGTCACACAGGTTTTTCCTCCTGTGGATAAAAGCAGATTGTAAATCTGTTTTGGATGTGTTATTTAAGAACAAAGCTGATGTACCCTTTAAATATAGTTGAACTGCGTTAACTGTGTAACACCAGATGTAAAGGTGTGTGTTTCACTCTCAGGTATCTACTGCCCTGCACCCATGTCATGCTGAGTCAGCGTCGTGCCATCAGGGAGACTGACCTGTACGGAAAGTCAGCAGACAAGTTCCTGTCCCTCATCCCGGAGTGCTGCCGGATGAGTGCAGCGCCCTCTGCTGAGCGAGATGACGACACTGCATTCTGGGGCAAAGGTGAGCAACAATAACCAATGTGTAACGAAGAGCATTTTGCATTGAAAGCTGTGGATATGTACATGTCAACTTCTGGGCAGCCTTTTCAGTCACTGGTTTTCAAGCACAAGGCGTATCCAATGGTAGTACTTAAAATGAGTAACTGATGCTCAGTAATTACTGCCAGTTAATTGGAAGAGCAACCATGGTGTTGGCAGGAAGCCTACAGCTGTGTTTTGCTCTTGTTATCAGCCCACATAGTTTTGTGTTTTGTAATAATACAGTGAGCATTTTAGTGTTATTGGTTAGCTTAGAGTGGATAATTTAATTCAAATTGGGTTTGCTGTGGTGTCTTACATTTGAGGTACCTCTAAGGCAAGTATTTTTGATACCAATACCTTGGCTTTGATACCGTACTTTTTTCATCGCCAATTTTATAAAATCCATTTTAACAAAAAACAAAAATTACATTGCACATAAATGTACATATATTCAGATCCTTGACATTTTCATAACATAAAAAATATAAACCTTTTTACAACACTGTGTTTCAACTTAAGTTGCCTATTTTAACTCTTTAGTTTTATGTTTCAACAGCCTGCCATTTTTCTGCGCCTTTTTCTAGCTGGATTTGAAGTTGGCTTGAAGTTTTTATTGTAGTAACAGATAACATTTACAAATAAATTAAAACTGTATAAAAGCCACATGTGCGCATATTGACTGGTCAATATGGTATATACAGGTCTATTGACAGTGCTGTCCAGACTTTCCTATTCCATTATTATTAAAATAATAATGGATAATATTAAAACATTTTTCAATACCTGATGGTATCTAAGCAATAGGGTCAGAACCATGACAGTGTTGAAGATAAAACACTACTGATATGTCATATCAAATTAGCAGTGTTTTTAAAAAAGTGCTTTGTCTTCTTGCAGTGCTGAACAGCCCCAGCACAGAGTCTCCAGCCCCACACAGACCCAGCACCCCGTCCCGTTTGTCCTTCTTCATCCGCCAACAGAGCAGTGGAAGTGGCTCAGGAGGAGGGGGTCCCTCCACCCCCACCAGCATTGAGCCTCTGCAGTCAGGTCCTCCCGGCTCCCACCCCCTGTCCCCTGACAGCCCGATGAGCCAGCAGCAGACCCACGCAGAGTGTCTGGACTGGGACTCCGGTTACCTGGAGTACCTCAGAGATGCCCGTCGGGGCATCGAGCTTTGCTCCTGGGCCTGCCGCGACTGGTCGGCTCCTTATGATGGAGAGAACCCCTCCCCAAACACAGCCCCTCCACCTCCGCTTCCACCTACCTCCAACCCCTCCATGACCATGTTCCCGGAGCACTTCTCTTTCCAGCAGGCAGGTGGCACTAACACCCCTCCTGGCCAGCAGAGGGCAGCCATCGTGGCTGCAGCGCGCTCAGAGTGGAGCAGCTCGGAGCGGGACAGTGGTGAGTGGGACGTAACGATTGGCAAAAACAACTGCATCAGCCTGACGCCGCGCTCAAAGAAACGCAGCCTGCAGAGAGAGGAGCTCCTGCCAAAGCCTGTACCACCTCTCGTCCCTTCCTCCTCGACTTCAGCTCCAACTCTATCAGCCTCTCACCCCACCTCTTCCCCTTCTCCTCACATTCCCACTTCTGCCATTACTGTTAGCTACCAGGCCATGTATAACGGAACTGCGGCGCAGGTGGACGGTTGCTCGGACAGTCGCGATAGAGGACTAGAGGTAAAGAAAGTGAAGAGAGACTTAGGGGAGCAGCAGTATTTAGATGAAAATGCAAATCAAAACGGCTCCCTCGTCAGCTGCCCCTCCCAAAGCTGCACTGCCCTCCCACACTCCATTTTCAGTAACAGCGATATCAACGACGCAAAGTCTGTTTGCCCTAACCAGGTCCCTCCCCAGAGCTCCATCACCCTGCAAACATCAGACACGCACAGCGCACCTTCAGATCTTCCAGAAACCAACCAATCTGTCGAGAGCCTCATTGAGGAGCTGTTGGAGCAGGCGCCAGGAGATCCACAGCTCCCCGGGGACTCTAACGGCCAGGGCATCAGCATCGAGGCCTTCACGCAGGAGCTGAGGGAGCTGGAGGATCGCGTGAAGGAGCGGGTCCGAGCCGTCTGCCAGCAGGAGGAAACTATCAGGGAGTCTCTGAGTTCAGAGCGGCAGGAGGAAGAGCCGACATTGACTTTAGTCTCAGAGGCGAAGCTGGCCAGCGATTCCAAGGGTGACAGTTCTGCCGTGGGCCTCTGTAGTCCTGCAAGGCCACTGAGTCAGCCGGGCTCCCAGCCATACACAGGTCAGACTCACGTTGTTGGTGTTCAGCCTAGAAAAGCCTTGTTATATAACTAATCTTCCATAATGTAAGTGTTCTTGTGTCTTTAGTTAAAGTCCTTATGAAACGGCCAGTGGAGGACTACTTGCTTTTGGTGTTTCCTGTAGGGGTCAACTGATATAATAGCAATAGTTTGAAGCAGGAAAAAGCAGAGAGCCGATTAATCAACTGATATCAACCCCTGAGAAACAGTTTGATGCAATTGGAAATGAACTGTGAAACAGGACTAACTGTTGAACTGAACATCAAACTCAAAGTCAATCAATAAATCTGGAGCTGAATTTCAAACTAACATAAAAAATCTACATGATTCTAGTTGTAATTTGTATTTTTTGAGCTATTGTTTTCCCTCATTGCTAATTACTCCCAAAACGAAATACATGCATGAAAGTTGCAGACACAAAATGCCATTAATAACATTAAAATATACTACATTGCATTTTAGCTGCGACAATGCTGTGGCTAGAGTTTGGGTTTAGGCACAAAAATAATTTGGTTGGGTTTGAAAATTATCTGACAAACATTAAAAACAAACACAGCAGGGCTCCAGGCGTAGGCTGGATATTGGTTCCACTACTGGAACCAAGTTGTGTCGATACTGATAGTTTAGAAAACGTCCTATTGGTGCTGCTTAATCTGCTAATCTCTATCTTTGGTCTAGTTACAAACTCTAAAATACCATGAATAATACCTACAAAATGAATTTTTTGTCATATTTGGATGGAGTCAGACACCGAGTGTAGGTGACATGTAGTGCTGTTGGATTGACTATTAAATGTCTGCTCCACTTTGTGTTCAGCATATGTCAGTATGCTTTATTCACACTTGAAACCAAGTTAGTAAACATTGTAAAACATATCATCTAGTCATCAAACATGTCAATAATATCACTGTGAGCATGATGGCAACTTAAAGTGTCTCTGTGCGTAAACGTAGCCACACAGAACCACTAGAACAGAGACGCTCTGTTCACTTCTGCCTAATGATGCAGAATGAGGTTACTGCAAACGTACATTATTCTTATTCCTTGTATTTATAACTAATTGGAAGTCTGCTGAAAATACTCAAGGCTGTTTGAGGATTATCAACAATTTAAAGGAAGAGCAGCTGACCCCATCCTTGACATGGATTTTCTTGAAAACATTTTTTTTTACTGATCCTCTAGTGTCTTTGTGGGACCTTCAGAATCCTAAAGCTCTACCCAAAGTCCTTTTTTAGTTATTAATTTTTGAAGTTTGGCTAAAGCCTGGCACTCTAAGCCTGGAAATCTTTTTTTATTTTTCGCTGGATTGGGTTGTTTGTACTGAACATCCAAAAAACCCAAAGGATAATTTGCAACATGCATTCATGTAAACAGTCATCGCTGGAAGCAAATTAGGAAACATAAATGATTTGTTACCCGAACAAAGAATCTTTAATTTTCATTCACTATCCGCTAGTTTTCACTTGCAACCAGATGTTGTTCCTGTGTATTATTAATATAGTTCTGTTTTATCTGGAGGTTATTCAGTCCTACATAAGACACTGACTGCCACAGATCTCCTTGGAGATTTTGGAACTGAAAAGCCCACATTTGGATTGCAGGTTTTTAACCATTCCATTAACCTTACACACACCTGTTGTAATGCTGATGAACTGAGTTATAGCTTTATGTGTCAAAAGAACAAGTAACAATTCTTGCAGCAATATTAACTCCAGAAAGATTCTTTGGCCCTATTTCTGAAAGGATGAACAAATTCACTTAAAGTTTTATTTATAAAGTAAAACATTGTAAGAAAAATGTTCTCAAGGTACTTTACTTTGTAAAGTCAAGAGCTTAGAGTATTATAAAGAGAAACTCGAGTAAACACTTGGTGACAGACTCTAAAGTTAACCCTGAAATCTGAGTTGGTGGTTCCAGAAGAACAGATGAAGTAATTCAACCAATTGTGAAAAAACATTAGAAGCAGTGGAGGAAAACGTTTGTAGTTCAATTAGGAATCCACAGAGGAAAAAAAAGAATGACTGGGACAAATGTAGCTGTGACACTGAACCCAATTTTTGTCAAATTTCCCTCTGTGGAGATGGGCAGAACGTAGAATACCCCATGAAAGACTTGATTTCTTGTTCATGAAACGCATTCTTGCATTTTTTTAACTTGATGCCACCCTAATTTTGTGATGCTCTGGCTGTGGTCAAAATATATTGAATCCCACAAGTTCAGAAAGTTGGCTATGATGTTTCTCAGAGGTAGTTCTTTTCCTCGTCTGGGTCCACCTCGTCTGGTGAAGTGGACAGTGTCAGTCATTCAGTCAGTCAACTCCTAATGCCTTAAGGAGCACTTTCTTCAGAAGGGTGCATTCATGACCTGAGGTCTAGAAAGCCCACAAAGCACAGATTTCTTTGACTTCTTCTCTCTAGCTCAACCGGTTCAGCACAGAACAGGGCAGGCAGGGACCACTTCAACATTTTCTGTTTTTTGTCCGAGAAATTCTTAATGCTGTTGGTACCTACAAGCTGCTATAAAAAGGTAGAAGACCTTCCTTCAATAGTTGTAATTGATTCGGTAATGTTTGCCAGAGCTGTGCTCCCTGAAGTTCTTTTAACAAGTATGTTATCTCCTTAAATCTCCTTGCCAAGTTTTTCAGGGGAGGAAGAGCTGCTTGCTTTGCACGCACCTGTACTTGAATAAGAAAATGAAAAAAAACAACCTAATTTTGGATACTGCTGCTTTTAAAGGATATGTCTGCTTAGTTTAGTTATTTTGTCATAACAAATCCTATGGAAAGACTAACCACCAGGAATAATTTGTCCTCCAAATACCACTGTCTTTTGTATCGGTAACTTGATTAAGCTTATTCATCTGCCGTTGCGCATGTTGAAAACGTGTCTCAGCGTTGCACTGTTTCTGGTTTTCCAAATGGAAGAGAACATTAGCTTAAGAGTTCACACACATGCTGTGGCCTTTACCAGCAGAACTCATCTCCACTGTAATGGTTGTTATTAGAGTTTGGAGCTGTTTTGCTGCTTTCCTGCTTTTCATATGATTTGTTTACAATAACAAAAGTATAGAAAATCACCAGATTTATCCTTTAAAAAGAATGGAAAGACCAGCAGCATAAAATGCGGTAATGGAAATAATGGCTACTGACAGAACTGCTGCAGAATGGTGGTGAGTTAAACTATTTAACCTGCATTAGGGGCTGCTAAAGCCTCCTGATGCCTCACTTTCATGCCTCCTAGTTATTTTAAAAACTGTCAAAGCTTTCTCAAAGTAATGTGTCCTGCTTTCATTCAGATGCAGTTGAGCTAAATGTACATGGTGTATCTTTCTTCCCAATAATTTCTGCAGGGCCTTTCATGGTGGTCCTGTTTGCCAAGCTGGAGAACATGCTCCAAAACTCGCTGTACGTCAACATCCTGCTCACAGGCATCGTGGCCCAGCTCGCCTGCTACCCTCAGCCCCTCCTACGCTCCTTTCTGCTCAACACCAACATGGTCTTCCAGCCCAGTGTCAAGTCACTGATCCAGGTACACACCGCACACTCCAAATCCTGTGATGCATGACTTCTGAAATGCCCTCCAGCTTAATTTCATTGCCCTTATAATGTGTTTCTCTGCACTGTTTGGAAAGTAGGTTACTTCTTCACTACAGTCTAGGGAAAAGCGTTTTCTGCAGTCAAAGCTATGCCAGTTAATCATAGCTGTCCACTTCCAGCCCACCTCACTTCTGTGCTAGCTCATTGTGTCAATACCATCAGGCCCACAACAATTCATGCATTTTTTTTTCAGTACCTTAGTTTTGATATAGTGCCCAGATCTAAGTTAGATAACTTTTGCTGAACACACATGATTCCAAGTAGATAAACATTATCATTTT
>JAPQRN010000015.1:6260833-6276188 GCA_037367275.1 Coranthus polyacanthus
TTGAATTGAACGGTGCTTCTGGACAGACTGCTTTCCATTCCGTAGCGTCCCAACTTTTCGGATTTGAGGTGTATCTGTTGTATATTACTTATTTCTATGAACATTGGAGATGTGCCTTTTATATGGTGTCCCTCAGTCTACCATCAGTCTAAAAACTAAGAATTCAGTTTGCTCTGAAGCATTTAGTCGTCGGCACATTGAAGAAGCTGTTCTTATAAAACAAAAAAAAATGACTGCTAATTAATTTCTTTTTTGATTAGCTCCTGGACCAGGCTTATGCTGGTTTTGACAAACTGTTACTTGGATAGACGCTGTGCTTTGTAACACCTCCAGGTTTCTGATGTGTCTCTCAAATCAACTGTCTGTTACTGCTGGAATGGAAACGGACCAGCGTGAGAAGAAACAGCGTCCGATAACCGAAGTGAACGGCTCGACTGCGGAGAGCTCAGTGTGAGGCACCGTCTGGGATGTCAGCAGTGTGATGAGTCAAGTACAGATGAGCCGAGCTGAGACACAATGTGCACAGGGAGGAGGCGTCTCGAAGATCTGCTGGGTCTAGTTCTATACTGGACATGGAGTGTCTCATCAGGGTCCAGGTCTGAGAGACAAAAGCAGGTCAGAAGCTGCGAAAGTAATAAATAGTAAGACAGAGTGAGCGGCAAAAAAGGAATTGGCATTTAATGACTTTTTGGACACGAATAGTGGTTTGAGAGAGTGAGGGGTTACACCATGAGACTACTGCAGAGCTGCAGAACCTTTTCTACAATAAAAGTACTAATAAAGAGTGAAAATAATCCACTACGAGTAAAAGTTCAGCGCTCGAAACCTCAGTGAAGTAGAAGTATTGGAAGTGGAGGCTGTGCTTCATCAGTATCTCTGTGGAAAACCCGAAATAGACTGTTCATAAAATGAAAAAAGGTAGCACATCTCAAATCACTTTTCACTTATTTATTTTTCTCACATCTCAGGGAAAGTAGACTGACGCGTTTCAGCACCAAGCCTTCATCAGAGCGTTTGAGGAATACAAGTTCAGCTGAGTAGATTTACCGCTGAACCAGTCACTTCTCATATGCCACGTGAGGACCAATCACAAATATGTACTGCATCGTTTCCGACCCTGGGTTTTTCTATTACAACTAGGGATGCACCGACTGTGAAATTCTGGGCTGATGCTGATATTTAAAATGTCAGTTACTTTCTGTTTTTTTTGTTATTTAGCCCCCCTTTTTGTGCCTCATCTTCATTTTATACCCACCATCGTTGGATTATATATAGAAAAATAGGTTTTAAAGTCTGTCAACCCCTCAGTACATTATCTTTGAACGAGCACAAATTCAATCACAAATTTATGGAAACAAAAAACGCACACCTCACAGCAGAAAAATATCATCTGTGACGTGGCATCGTATTTGAAGTCATCGTTCAGTCCATTTGGAGTCATTGTGTGGACTATAAATCAAAAACATGTTTCTGTAGCACGTCTCCTCCCCTAGTAGACATCACGATCTTCTCAATCCCATAGAATTTCAGGGAAGAGGGTGAACCGTGGTTGGCGTCGTCCAAATTGGGGTCGTTTAGTTTGACCAACACATGCCAGACCACAGGGACAAAGTAACGTGTAAATAACAGGAGTTAAGTAGAAGAATGTAAGTTATCGACAAAATATGAAACGTGAAAGTAGTCACTGTGCAGTAAAATGAACCCTGTCAGCGTTTTCCATCACGTGATGTTTGTGGATTGATTTTGCTGTTGCGTTAATGTGCATTTTCCATTTTACCGCTGTAGATGTTCATGGTTGAGCTCATTTGAACTGCTTTATAAACCGACATGCAGTTACGGTCACGGTTGTTACGATGCGTTTTTCAGTGAATCCAAGAGGTTTTTTTGAAGAGTTTATTAAGTTAAAGGATGAAGGAACACTTCGTCCTTTCGTCCAACACATTTGGAGATGTGTGGTTTTCACTGGACAGGAAGGGGATGAAAAGCTGTAATATGGAAAGGAACTAAAGCTGTAGTGGAGTAAAAAGTACCATATTTGCCTCTGAGATGTAGTAGTGTAGATGCACAAAGCTGCAGAAAACGGAGAGTCTGAAGGAAAGCACAAGTGCCTCACATTGTACTTCAGTACTTGAGTAAATGTACTACTTAGTTACATTTCACCACTAATGTCACCATAGAACCTGGGTCACTTTGCAAAATGTACTGATATTTAATTGTAATCAAAAAGGAGGCTGTAAAACATCCGTGCTGAAAGCCTTGGTAACTCATCCTACATATCAATGATTCATGCAGGTGGATGAAGAAGTCCCTACAATCAGTAAAATGAACACGTGTGTAGTTTCCCTCCCTGCAGCATCAGGTTACTGCTGCACAGTGGAGGTATGAACAGACCGAGAGGAGCGGTATCTGTACAGAAGATTACACAACGAAGATATGTCGGTTTCACAAGTTGTAGAATGAATTTGCTCCCGACTGTGACTGTCTGAAGCACCGTCGTCGTTGCCGTTCTTAAGCACAAAGCAGAGCATCAAGTGCACAGCTGACACACTAGCTAAAATGTCAGAGGGTGGATGCACATTTTGGGTTTGCACGCAGATGAAACTGGAGTCGGCTTGACTGTCTCCTAGCAACAGCCAACAGGAGGGGAAGTAACGGCGAGGAAGGCCAGAGGCGGATGCTGAAGGCAGGGAGCAGAAATGTTGTAAAGAAGAGAAAGGAGGATGATGGGGTTGTAGCAGAGCAGGTTCGTGCTGCAGGTAAGACTCCTGTGGATTTGTGTTTTTGTGACCATTCTACAAATCAGACAGTTCAGTTTTATGAGGAAGTACTTTTTAATTAGAGTCGTCTTAGAGTTCACGTCTAATTTGAAACTGAACGTGAAATGTATTTGGTAAAGTAATGATTTAAAACTGTTTCAATCTGTTAATAGTTCAGTCAGTTCTCCAAAGTTTAGTTCACTTTTTTTTTTAAGTTTAATTGTTTTCCTGCTTTGGCCGAGTTATGACAAAAACAAGCACTCACGAGATGAGCAACTGAACCCTCCTCATCCATAATGCAGGTTGGTAATGTGAGTGGAAACCTGGTCTAAGGACAGTGACTCACGTATCAACAACATTAATCACTCGAAGAACTACTCGAGCACATCACTTGTGTGGAAATAGCTATGGAAGAATAGTTTGCAGTAAAGTTTGCAAAAGTAAAGAAAAACTGGCCTCAAGTATCAAAAGTACTGCTACCCTGTTGTTCTTTTCAGAATGTTACATTATCGATGTAGTAAGTACACCAGGTTTACTTATATATGAACTCAGCTGCTATACAACAGCTGCCTCAAAAAACTTCTGCCCAAACCACTAAATAATCAATAAAAGAACAGCCCCAGCAGTAGTCCTGCAGTAGTCGAGCTCGTCTTAGTCTTGAGACTGCTCTCTTTGTGAAGGTCTCAGTCTGAAAGAGGGCCCAGGGTTTTATTTCAAGATCGTATCACTTAACAGCCTGTGAATTGTCTGACTTATTTGTTAACATCATTACCGATGTGATGTGATGTAAAACGTCCTGCTTCAAATCCAACTGGTAACTTGATTTTTGGGGAAGAAGCATCGGTGTCTGTCAGGAGGAGATATCAGATGAGGTAAATTGCTGGACGTAGCTTACCAGTTTCCTCTGGCTAATGATGTGAACCCGCTGCAGCTGCAACTCGTAAACATTTTATGGTTTCAGCTTCTCCGATGCGAAGATCTGCTGTTTCTTTAGTTTTTTTGTGGCGGTCGCCTTTGGGTTTTGGACTTCTGGTTTGTCCAATCAAACATTTTAAGGATGTGACTTTGTTCTGTCAGATACTTTATTGGCTAAGTCAACTAAACACACTACAATATAAATAAGTAAAGTGTGAGCAATAACAGCTGGCTCATCCTGGCTTTTGAGTCCAGAGCCACAAAGGATCCTAAACAAAGTGACAAACAAGGCACCAACTGTACTCTTCAAAAACCAACAAACCAAACCAGGACTAAGCAGTAGATGTAACATGACTCTCCTGCACAACTGGGACAGGGTTAGGGTTAACTAGAGGAGAAATAAGGTCAAGATCAAGATGACAGTTCAGACTATACATCAGATTAGCTTTATTTTTAAATCGCATCTGAATGTCAAACTGGTGTTAGGATTAACATTTGACCAAAGAACTAGGGGCGTTTCACAACAGAGGCTTCTTTCTTGTTATGATCTTTGTTTTACTCCTTACCTTTGCCATGGTTTTAACTCAGATCTGTTTCTCACTATTTGGTTAAAAATTTGGGAAAGTACGGTCACATCAACCAACAGGGTGCACCACAACCCCAAAAAACCCCTGTCCTGGCCTGTTTTAAACATAGGGACAAAAGTCTAAAACATGGGAGGCAGAGATTATTTGCATTTTCTAAAAACATTTCTATACAGTCTTTACACAGTCATATACAGTACATTTTTTCCTTTCTAAACATTTGTGAACATTATAAAATGCCAAAATATATATATATTTGAGTGCTGGAAACCATGCCCAAATAGTATGCATGAAAACCTGTTTGGGGCCATAACTTCCCTTATTTTTTATTTACTCCTAGTAAGAATGTGACTTTGCTTATTATATGATGGCTCCCTGGGGTCGCGGGATTATCACAATACATCACACAGAGGACAGACATCTTGGAGTGTCGTCTCTCTACATCACTTTGTTCTGCCTCATGAATAAAATATCAAAGCGGGGTCTATTTGCAGAACTGGGGAGTTGAGGAGTATTGTTGTGTCGACATTCGGGCTGTCTCTTTACCTCCCACTCTCGCCCTCACTCTGGATGCCTCTGGCTGTCTGACACAATATGAAATGCTAATAAATTTCTCACTGCAAAACTCCAAACTTTTCTTGTCTGTGCTGGTTCTTTCTGCCCACTGCCTTGTTCCTCTTATGGCCGTCCTTCATCGCTACATCACCTTTCCTTAAGCAGCCGTTCACTTGGCAGCGTGGTACACCTCTAATAAAAGACCTAGCTGCTGCTGCTGCCAGTAGCTAATATTTATATGAAATCAGAAAACTGTATTTGTCCTGCAAAAAATGATACTGACAACAATCATGTTCTTTGCAATAACACTGCTTGTTGCACTGCTGCATGCATGCAAAGACATGACAAAAGTTGGTTTAATAATTTGCAAAATGTTAATTTTCTTGATGAGAATGAGGTGCGATCTGTGACCTCAACTGGACAGAGTCTGCCAAGATCCTACACACCATGAAATTTACATAAGTTGGACAGATTTTGATGTCATTTTGCTGTTGATGTGTGTTTTCATTTTCTCTTTTTACAGAAACTTGAACTGAATTTTAGAAAAGAAGAGATACGTCCATCCGTCCATCAAGATGTTTGGAGGAACTCTTTTGGGGAGCAATTCCTCCTCCCCTATCCCCGCCCACAGCCCCAGTGCTGATCATCAGCCAGATAGTCCATCCCCTCAGTCCCCTCCATGCTGGGCTACGCAAGCACGGTGCGATCTTGCCCAGGCAGAGGCCGAGCTACGTCGCCAACAAGAGCGTTATACAACTGAGATTGAATCTGTGAAGCGCGGCGTTGAGCGGGCCATCCTGGGAGCACATAGAGAAGAGCGTCGTCTACTGGAGAGAGTGGAGCAGGACCATCGGGACACTCAGCAGCATCTAGAACAGGTCAAGAGGGAAAACATGGCAGCAGCCCGGGTCAGCCAGTCCCTGCTGGACCAAAGGCTTCGTAAACTGTCCAAACTTCAGCAGCAAATCCAGGATGTGGGTCAAAGTGGGCCAAGCCAAAACTTGCTGATGAAGGACGTTGCAGAGTTTCTTCAACCCTGGGAGATCTCTGTTTCCCTAAAAAAAGTCAACTTTAAACCCAGCTCCCAACCAAATGCTGTCTCCTTTGGAGATATTCGTGTGTCAGAACAAAGTTTGTGCCTGCATGGTGGAGGATGTGGGCCACAGGGGCAGCTGTGTGCACTCCATTCACAGGAGATGCAAAGTGGAGATGGAAGCCATCAAGGCTCTGGAGAAGAGAAAAGCACTGTAGGACAGGGGTGGACCTCTCCAACAGGCAGGGTAGTCAAAAAGATCAGTCTCTCTAACCGAAGTGACCTGGAATCTGTGGACGAACCAAAACTTTCCTCTTCAAAGGTGTGCCCTTGGCTTCCCAAGTGTGAACAGTCTGACTGGGAGTCATCTCAGGATGACGAGATGGAATCAGCCTCTTTTGAGCCACAGGGAGAGGAAATTTTTCTGGCTGTCCCTAAGGTACTTAAAAACATGGATTCTGAAAGCAAAGCACAGGAGCGTAGGGTAAACAGTAACGGAAAAAACTACTCCCCCAGGAATCAGAGGAAACCAATTACTATTGTCTCTAGTCGGAAGGCTTCCCTCTCACCCGAACGAAGACGGGAGCACACAAAGCTTAGTCCCTGCCGGAGTTTAGACAGCCAAGATGGAGATAAAGGGAAAGTAACTCAAGATTCATATGGCAGATTTTTAAAGTACGACAGTGTCTTAACATCTCCAAGGATTAGTCCTCGAGAGCCTCTGACCAGTCAGAGCTGCCTAGACCTGACTTCTAGGGGTCGACCTCACTCTTGCCTCAGCCAGTCCTCTGATGAACACTCCCTAGGGACCCTTGGTGACTCTGGACGAGCACCTTCCCCAACGGACAGCCTTGACTCCAGCTACACTTTCATAGTTAGCTCATCTAATGACCATACAAACACAAACAAAGCTTCTTTAAACTACAGCTGCCGTCTGTCCAAGTCTGCAGTGGACTTATCACGTAAAGCACATCCCCTGGTTAGTTTGGGAGAAAATGATAACATGGGCGTGTGGAAAGTGAAGTGTAACAATTTCAACTCAGTGTCAGGCTTCACCTCAAACTCGCCAACTCTGAGCAGGACGACAAGGGTCCCTGAAATGGGACAGGCCATCCCTTATTCTTCACATAGAAGTCCTAGTATGTCACACCAGCCATGGAAAAAAAATACAGTGGCAGGCCCACAACAACCCCTTGTGGCTCGGTCTTTGTCCATGTCTGTCATTGATGGTTCCTCTCGTGAGTCCAGCAGAGGCCGAGGACATCCAGCCCTGCGGGAGCTGGAGGAGGAAGGAGACTCACCTTTCACAGGATTCAACCCCACAGGCGTTCATCTGATCAGGCAGTTTGGGAAGCAGGGTTCAGGTCGAGCTGACCTTACTCTGCCTAGTGGTATCCATGCCACACCACAGGGCCAGCTCTTTATTGTGGACTGTGGAAATGCTCGTGTTCAGGTATGTGTTTTATTCAATGTCTTATATACAGTCGGGTGACAAATTAAATGAACCACCTACATTAAGGGTCTTGATATTGATTCTACAAATCTCTGAACTCCATTCTTCCAAATGACATTCCCTCATTTGTTGTTTTGATGATAGTGGTGGAGATAGCTGTCTTAACACATTGGTCCAAAATCTCCTGTAGGCTCCATCTGGATGAGATCTGGTGACTGTGAAGATCGTAGCATATGAGTCACGTCATTTTCATATTCGTCAAACTATTCAGTGAGCCCTTGTACCCTACGGATGGGGGCATTGTCATCCTGGAAGCAACCACTCCCGTCATGTTTTCCCTTTAATTTGTCACCTGTCTGTAAATATTAAAGTAACTTAGGTTGACAGTGATGTTAAAACTGTATTTTAACCTTGAAACAGGTGACTGACCCACGAGGGAATGTCCTCCAACAAGTGACCTCCCAGGCTTCCGGCTCCACCAGACGATGTCGGAACTACTTTGACATTGCTGTCAATGCCAAGGGACTGATTGCGCTAAGCTGTGCAGCAGAGCGGGCGCTTCTAGTTTTCAGCCGGCACGGTCGTCTGCTTCAGACATATGGAGGGTCAGGACTGGGCTCTGCAAAAGATGAGCTGGAGGCACCCAGGGGTGTGACCGTAACCAGGCTGGATGAGTTCTTGGTGGCGGATATTCGTAAAGGTACTCTCATTGCCCTAAAGCTCGACCCCAAGACAGGGTGCCGTCTTGAGCGCACAGTGGTGACCGGATTCCATCGGCCCTACTTGGTGGCAGCTTGCTTGAGCTCAGGCATGGTGGCTGTGTCAGAAAGGGGCAGTGAAACTGGCCGCGTGCCTTGCATTAAGGTTTTGGAGCCTGGCTGGAACACAATAAGGGTTCTTGGTGTGTGCGCTGGTATGGGACCAGTACTAGTCTGTCCCTGGGGTATCTGTATAGATAGTGATGGGAGTGTGCTGGTCGCTGACTGGGGTGAGCAGCACAGAATCCTGTTATTCCCAGCAAGGGGAATGGGCTGGCCCATAGTAACCCAGGGCTTGAGTAGTCCACGTGGTCTGACCCTGCTGCCTGAGCGCCACCTGGCTGTGTCTGACAGCATGCATCACTGCATTAAAATCTTTCAGTACAAACCAGCCCATGACTAAAATAGTAAGTTGATTTTATAATCACATATTAATTTGAAAACTTCTAGTGGCTCAAAACCCTACGTCTGATTCAGCCATATCCTTAATATGATCTTTTAAAGGTCCAGGGTGTAAGATTTAGGAGGATATTCAGTTGGTTACAATCTGCAACTTCTATGTTTGATGTGACAATTACACACTGCGCCTTTAATGCATTTGGGATAAGGTCCAAAGTTTGAATTTAAGGATTGCCATGTCCTGTAAGTGCACTGCA
Organism: Coranthus polyacanthus; assembly: GCA_037367275.1. Taxonomy (NCBI): domain Eukaryota; kingdom Metazoa; phylum Chordata; class Actinopteri; order Kurtiformes; family Apogonidae; genus Coranthus; species Coranthus polyacanthus. Next base: position 6,269,544 of record JAPQRN010000015.1, read on the forward strand.
TGGTCTGTTCATGGCTAAATCCCATTATGACTAGACTCCACTCTGCTTAGAAGGTAAACTAAACATAAAGCTTATACCTTCCATTGATCTACAGAGAGAAATGGTGATGATTTTGAAGGTTTAAATCAGTGACCTGGAAGAGGAAGATACTAGAAACCAGTGACACAATAGAACTGTGCTTTTATTCTGAGTTTGTGCAGTTTTACTGCTGAACTGCATCAAAACCCAATGCAACCACCAACACTATTAACTTTAAAAAAACTACAATTGTATTGAAAATGGTGGATTGGTGTTAGACATCGCGGTTTCATAACAGAAGCCATGTTATCCATTCAGCATTGGAGGCTAAAGTTATTAAAACATATGACGTCAACATCATCTAGGCTGAAGTGAACAAACATATTGAACCTGAAGAGTTAAGAACCAAAGGCCTTAAGTTCTGAAAACTAGTCACTGTGTTTGGAATTCATTGTGCAAGACAAAAATGCGTGTCCTCATAAAACACTATCATGTTATCGTAGTTGTAAATACAACTTCAAGTACAACAGAAATAACGTTTTTTTCAAGTGTGTATTTTTTTTTTTTATGTGTCGAAGATTTCAAAGCACCCTTTTCAGAAACATTGACTGTGACTTCCTTCGGATTCTACAAATTTTCGCGCTGTCACTGATTTTTTTCTGACAACAAGAGGAGCACGATGGCTTATTTTGTCAGTCCTCCTACTCCCGTCTTTCACCAGCGGCGTCCATCATGTACATTCCCCCGCTCTCTGATGGATTCTGTATGTAACACATGGACACACTGCTGCCAGAAAGTGCATGGTGGGTAATTTCAACAGCTGTGAAAAGAGACTGCCATTCAACTTCCCTTTTGTGAAATGCATATGTTTGTAGCAGATGTGTCATTCATGAAACCAAACCAGCGCTCATTCGGTGTCAGGCAGAGGAGTCGATGTATTCACATATATATGCATTTACATTTAAAGCAGGGTCATGTCACTGCAATCGTACTTTTTCATATGGTTTCACTAACAATTGAGAGGTACATTTTTTATCCGAGAGGTGCGCTTACTGAATGTGGCTGGATTTTACATTTAACGTGGAATGAATGTGCATCATTGTAAAATCTGTGTTTGATGGTATAGTTCTCAGAGTCTGGTACAAATAATTGACGTTTACTATAAGGAGTGTTTTTCTATGACTTGAACTACATCCTTAATGATGTGTAAAAAGGGGAATTTCTTCAAAGCATAACACATTTTTATGGAGACAGATTCAGTATCTTACTAAGCTGGTTTCATCTCTTACCATTTAACGGAAGGTGATTATGTGAACTGTAAATTTTAATGATGTTTGTGCATTTATTTGTTTCTTCGGTATGTGATTGTTGTAAGTGTTTGCTTGATTTAGACCGTATATATACAGCTCTGGATAAAATTAAAGAGACCGCTCCAAATTTTCATACCTTTTTGAAAACATGTGAAATGTGATCACAAGTCATCAAACAAAGTAAAAAAAATAAAATAAATGAACTCGTTTCTCTTTTTTTTCCTGCAAATAAATCCTCTAAATTACAATATTTTATACGTGAGCAATGTTGGTGCCACTTCACATTAAGACTATTGTTACAGAGGACTTAAAATTAGGTTAATAAACAGGATTTAACACATTCAAAGAAAAGGGAAATAGCAACCTGTTATTTGCCAAATAGTGAGCCCAGTCTTACCACTTCAGCCTCAGATCTCATCGGTTACTGAGCTTCGTCCGTCTCCTCCTTCAGCAAACATTCATAAATGTCAGCTTCGTCTAATATTTATTAACAGAATCTAATTTATTTGTCAAGTTATGTCACATCAAATTAACGGATTACTACTCCAATCCGTCAATTGCCAATTGTCAATATTATTTTCTCACTTTTTCAGCTATCAGCAAATATTAGCAACTCATCAATAAATTGTCATGTGTTGCACACTTTAAAATAAAGCTCCCTTTTCCCGGTTCCAAATTGTAGTGACTCATTATTAAATGGTCCAAAATGCTGACTGATGAAGGGACAGGATAAAGTAAACTAAGATGTGAGATTTAAAAGAATAGAGCATATAATAAAGAGCAGCAGCCATTTATTTGATCTTGCCAAATAGTGAGCCCAATCAACGTGTTTATGTAAAGTGTTTGAAACCTAATAAAGCCCATAATTACACACCATTTCTAAATCCTTTATAAGGGTAGTCTTACTGTAAAGTATGACCTTGAACACATCCTATAAATGGTAAAATAAGGGTTCTCTGTACTTTTTTCCAGAGCTGCATTATCTTGACTTAGGTAATAGTTTGCTTTGGTGTTGTAGTTATTATTTACGTAGTTTTCTTGGCTTTACTTTTCAGTTAGGCAGTGTGAGCGGATCGGCACACACCTGAGAGGGCTTATGGATTTCTACCACAGCGAGCGAGGCAGCGGGAGCCGTGGCCTCCGTGTTCTCTGTTTGTTTGCTTGCAGTGGATGAATAAACCTTCAAAAACACTGTTATGGAATGCAGTTTGTTTTGCCCGTGTAAACTACCGCACATCACAGCGGTTCATCGGTCACGGTGTGAGTTCAATTCAAGTGTTTTGGATTTTTTTTAACAAATGGCCACGGCCGGAACAGAGCGAGCTGACGAGGCCTGCACGAGGACAGATGCTGAACTGAAGACGTTCCAAAACATGAGTCAAAATCTGCAATTCAACGAGCGCAATTAGAATTTTAATGTTGATGAAAACTACTAACCATGAAATGAACTTGCGCGCAGAGGAAGAACTGACGGAGGAATCTCTCTCGGGTCTAACACCTACTTACTCATATCTGTTGCCAAGCGAAGACTAACATAAGGGCTTTGTTTGCATTTTAGGTCAATTTCCTGCACATCTGAAGGATTCGTACCGACCTCTCCACAGATCCCACACCCCCTCACTCCCCACCAGCTGGTAATCAGTTCAGTTCTCCCTCTCAGTTCACACAGCTTGGAAATGTGCTAAAATTACAAGCTTAGCAGAATATCGCAATCTCATCCTGCTGCCATACATTTTGTGTGGAGTGAAAATGATTTTGAAGTGAGTCTCATTCAGGCAGCCACTGGTTTTATGTGGCCACCATGTCCTGGAAATGAAGTTTCACATCCTTGATAAATAATGAGTACTTGAAGCTGGACGACATGCTCTCCGGCTCTAATCAAACAGTTACTAACCTTAACCCTACACGGTACATCCATCGTTTTCTTACTACTGACAGAAGACCATGGCACTTTTTTTTCTTTTTTTTTTTTAAATGTGTGAGCAGAGATGTTACACAGATAATCTGTAATAACTTTTGACTCAATTCATTCTCAGTTTGCCACTTTACACATCAAGTGTCAGTGTGGATCTACTCTACAAGCAAATCCATTAAATCCACTGAGATGCTTTTCTTTGAACTTGTATCTCAGAGACTTTGGTGTGGCCGGGCCCTGAGGCGTGAAGTCTGAGCAGACACTTTGATCATCTACTCAGCTGCCTTTAAAGTATTTGTTCATGTAGCAGAGTTACTCAAATTTAGGTCTGTTTCTAACTAACTGCTGCCTCACGCAAAACAGACACACTATGAGTGTCTTTTAAGGGTTGTTTGAGCCCACGGTAACGGACCGGCCTTTAAAGGAAGTGAAGGAAGCGACCGGACGCGCTGCTGTCGTCTGCGGTGCGTCAAAACAGCACATTTATTTCAAATGTGTTTTATTACAGCCATTACTAAAACACTTTATGGTTTGTACTTTACAATTGTATGTAATCAGATGAGTTTTTTTTACTTTGAAGTTATGACAGTACTCAAAGAGGTTCACTACGTAAGAGTCATTCGTGTTGGAGTTTGGTCCTGGTTCTGGTCCTCTGTTGACATTAGCTAACACCACGTCTAAGCTAACGAACGCCTACAGCCATGATAACAGCCTGTACACTGAGTTCTATGTAGAGGATTTGGTTTGTTTTTTCTGTTAAAAATCTGTACGTTAACGCCCAAGTTCTTCAATGCGTATTCTTCTGCTCCTCTACAGAGACAGCAGTGTAGCCAAACCTATCTCCACACTTTGTTAGTGCCGTGCCAGTCCTGGAGATAGGTCTGGCACCGTCCACTCTCATTCTGGAATAGAGGTTAAAAACTCTCTGATCGTTTGTGCAGTTCTTTCAATGAATCACACTCGTCTTGGGCGCCGTTGAGTGCAGGACGCAGCGGCAGTGCCTTTGCAAAATAGTGTGAGAGAAGTTGCTTTGGTGCAATAAGCACGTCGTGGTATTAAAATGACTAAATCCATACAAAAGAAAACAGCACATCAAAAGATGGGTGTCTCATGTTTGGCATGTCGTTGCAGCGTGGAGGTTGTTGTTCTTCCACAGTGAGGGGGACTTTCAAAACGGTAACGCGCATGCATAAAATTCTGGCAATTATTCCACAGTAACTTAATGAATTGTCAAGGTCTGAGGGAGGAAGAATTTTGGTTCAATGACTAATCTTCACAGGCTGAGATATTTCAACTTCCTCAGCACAGCCGAGGAGAGCTGTGCCAGGCATTGATTAACTCACCACCTCTCAAAATAAGCCATTAATTATCACTATATTTATCCAAAATGCGTCTTAGTGACATAGCAATTCTCTGGACCGCTGACTTATCAGCTGCTTTTAGGGTGAACATGCATCAGTTGCTCTTACAAACTGCCATTTTTTTTGGGAGCTGTCGGTTTGAAAAAAGCCATTGCTGCTAATTTATGGCACAATGGAAACAGATTTTGAGGATACATTTTCATTTAACAGGAGCACGTGACTTAAAGGTTCAGTATGTAAGATTCATGCCATGCTTATGTGATGATGTTTATGTAGGAGTCAGTGCTTTGTTTTTTTTCAAAGCTGGTTGTTTCGCAAACTCCATTTCTACGCTAACGTTAACGTACTGTGACTGGTGTAGATGAAGAGAGCATAAAAGACACCTGGACTGAGCTGCAAGTTGAGATGGGAATACACCTAGGAAGCCATATACAGATCCATTGGGGCAAAAAAAAATTAAACTATTGTACTTCCATCCATTTGCCACTAGGTGTAAATAAAGAGACATATTTTGCACTTTTAAAAGCCAAGCCTGGAGTTTTGGAGCTTTGCCTCATTCATCTGCATCCTACTTTTCCCTGTGAACTGCATCTCCTTGGCTACAATCTTCCTGTTTCCTCATCAGAAGCTCCACCTGTTTCCCAGTCAGCTGTTTCCTCATTCAGGATCTGTCCTGTGTCCCTATTGTTCTCCCTGTTGTTAGCAGGCCTTATGGTTTCCAACCACCTGGTCATCCTGTCTATCAAACACCCAGCTTTCCTATTTCTCAGTGAAAGCTTTTTCCTACTCACTAACCTACTGTCCCTCTAACCTTTCCTTTTGCTCGTCCAGTTGTAGTCGGCACTGGAGCTGTTTTTCTGCCTCATTCAGATGAATCAATTTCCAATCCTTTCACACATTTACTTTCTTACCACTCACAACAGTTGCAATGCAGCGCAGAGGTTTGAGAACATTATCTTTAGTGACGTCTAGCCAACCGGACACCCCTCCCCTCACCCTCCCCTATGGTGGCCGCTAACAATGCGAAAGGCGCTCGTAGCCGGTGTTTGTTTGCGCTTTTTTGGTTAAAGTGGATATTATTTCTGTTCCACACTCAAACATAGTAAGTGATATCTAGGATCCCACTCAGCATAAAATGGAAAAAATGAGATCCTTTCACACTGAACCTTTAAGAATGATGCCAAATGGTTGATTTTTTTTTTTTTGTAAAAAACAAAAAACAGCATTGTCTAAAAATCTCATTTATTTGGAGACGTGATTTGCATTTGCTGTATTGATTGATGTCATTGTTCTGATTTATTTCCAAGCTGTGTAGGAACAATTATGGAAATCACTGGGCTCCTACACCAGACATCAGTATAAAATAAGTACAGTACAGTTGTATAGTGGGAGGCTCTGCTTTCTGCTTGTGCTGAGCGGATGTTGCGTTCTTCTTATTCATTGTTGTTTTACGGCATTGTTCTCAGAGTAGCTGTTGCATATGCATATGCCAGCAGTGCATATGGCAGTGTCACACACAGCTCAACAGCTATTTCTATTGGACTGTCAGGACTTTTCTACGTCCCCGTAGAAACATAATACTGTACCTTTTGAAGAGATAATTACCAAGAGTTGGCAAACAAACACACTGGGGTGGAAGTCAATAGAAGGCGATTAAAGCTGCAGGAGGAATCGGAAATAAAAAAACACCAGAGTTTGAAAATACACACCTTCTTCCTGCAGCTCGCTTCTATCAGTCCAAATCAAACGACTAAATATAAATATAGATGACCTGACGCTGCTTCATGGAAAAGAGAAGACTACAGAGTAGAGCAGTAAAGTCACGTCTGAAGAATTCTTCTGAACAGTGATCGGTAATTACAGCCGTCACTCACTCCCCTACCTGCCTGAAAACACCTGTGATTGGCTGAAGTCTGCGTCACGGGGTAGGTTTTCTACTGCAGATGGAGCTGGAGATGGAGTTTCAGCCCAATGACGCCAGAAAGCAGTCGAGCACTGCAGCTTAAAGAAGAAGCCGGTGCCATGGAGAGTGATGTTCTGT